>JACEFZ010023687.1:0-17197 GCA_014155875.1 Cepaea nemoralis
TTCACCAGCCCCATAGCGAAGTAATAATGAGAGAGATCAAAGAGATGCCAGGAATACTAGTTGGAGGTTATAATATAAATAATATACGCTATGCAGATGACACAGTATTGGTGGCGGATAATTCAACAGACCTACAACAATTATTAGACATTGTAGTAACAGAGAGTGCAAGTAAAGGACTCTCCTTGAAAATTAAGAAAACAGAAACAATGGTAATATCAAAGAAAATGGTGACACCAAAATGTGGCATAGAAATAGAAGGGAAAATCCTTAATCAAGTGGATAATTTTAGATACCTAGGGGCATTTATAAGTCAGATGGAAGATGTACAACAGAGATTAGGAGCAGAATAGGGCAGGCAAAAGCCGCATTTCAGAAAATGAAGAGTATCTTATGCAATAAGTCACTATCACTGAATGTAAGAAAGAGACTGCTGAAATACTATGTAGAACGAGTTTTGTTGTATGGCAGTGAATCTTGGAATGTAAATGAACAAATTAAGAAGAAATTAGAAGCAACAAAGATGTGGTTCCTGAGACGAATGTTGCGAATTCCTTGGACTGCCAGATTAACTAACGATGACTGCCTGAAACAGGCTAATGAAACTAGAACATTATATACAACAATAAGACAGAGACAAACATCTGTCTTCGGTCACGTGATGAGAAGAGAGGCATCGGAGAACATTGTAACGACTGGAAAGATCGAGGGGAAGAGAGGCAGAGGCAGACCAAGAGAAATTATGCTGGATGGATTGAGACGGTGGCATGGAAGAATATCAGCAGCAGAGTTGATCCAGAAAACCAAAGACCGAGATCTATGGAGAGCCATGAACGCCTACGCCAGCCGGCACGGCACTTGATGATGAGATATATTAGTAGTATATATGTATAAAAGCCGCCGGTTTTGAGGTGCACATTGCTTTTGCACCTCACATTGCGATAACTCCGGGTTTTTTTTAATTTCCTCCGCAAAGGGCGATAACTCGTTTTTTAATAGGCGTGTTCAGAGTAGGTGTGGCTAGTGACGCTAGGTATGTGTAGTGTATAATATAAAAAATACAATACTAAAAATAACAAACGAGTCAAGTAAGGTATATAATAATTTCATTAAACCATGTATAGACAAAGTTATAAAGTTTTTTTTTTTTTTTTTTCTTGGCGGGGATGTGTGGGAAAGTCTGGCAGGTAGTACCGGGGAGTTATACGTCGGCAAGTGTGGGAAAATCTCCAGCGCGTGTGACGGTGGTCGGTTCATAACAGACGTAGAGGGGTGCATATGGAAAAGTCATTAAGTAACGGGTTGTAAAAACATTGGTGAGTGGTGTGCTAAAATATTTTGAACTGTTAGAGCATTGGTGGTGTACATTAGTACGAATAAAAGGAATAGGTGCGGTGGGGATAGTAGTGGGTATGGGTTAGTGAAATTAGTTGATAAGGCATATTAGTGCTATGTAGATGTTCATAGAAGCTTATTCACTAACATCACACGTGTTACAAATGAAACCTTGAAAGCTAAAGATCGTTGATTGCAGTGGGTATGGTGTAGTGTCATTCGGTGGTAAGGGGTGGGTACCAGGAATTAGTGGTCAAATAGTGGTCGAGCAGTGGTCAAGTAGTGGTCAAGTGAGGACATTTTAGGGGAAAGTGGTTGTAATGATATGGTAACGATTAAAGAGTGGTAAATTAGTGGTCAAGCAGTGGTCAACCAGTGGTCAAGTGGTGTTCAAGTGAGGAAATTTTAGGGAAAAGTGGTTGTAATGATATGGTGATGATTAAAGGGTGATAAATTAGTGGACAAGTAGTGGTCAAGTAGTAGTCAAGTGGTGGTCAAGTGAGGAAATTTTAGGGGAAAAGTAGTTGTAATGATATGGTGATGATTAAAGGATGGTAAATTAGTGGTCAAGCAGTGGTCACGTGGTGGTCAAGTGAGGAAATGTTAGGGAAAATTGGTCGTAGCGACATGGTGATGATTAAAGGGTGGTAAATTAGTGGTCAAGTAGTGGTCAACCAATGGTCAAGTAGTGGTCAACTGGTCGAGTGACCACTTAAATTGTAGAGGACGATGTCCTTAAGATTATGGTAGTGGTTAAAGTGATCGATGACGTGGTCAAGTAGCGGTCAACCAGTGGTCAAGTGGTCGGGTGAACACTTAAAAGGTAGAGAAAAGTACGTATATTGAAACGGTGATGGTAAAATGGTCGACGACGTGGTCAAGCAGTGGTCAAGTAGTGCTCAACCAGTGGTCAAGCGCTCAAGTGAGAAAATTGTAGGGTATGGTACGTGTAGTGAAACAGAGATGGATAAATTAAGTAGTGACGTTGTCAAGTAGTGATCAAGTAGTGGGCAAGTACTGGTCAAATGGTCGAGTGACCACTTAAATTGTAAGGGAAAGTACGTGTACTGAACCTGTGTTGGTTAAAGTGATCGATGACGTGCTCAAGTAGTGGTCAAGTAGTGGTAAATGGCAGACTACTTAAATTGTCGGTGAAAGCAGGTATAGTGACAGGGTGATGATCAAGAGTTGGTCAAGTGGTGTTCAAGTACTGGTCAAGTAGTGGTCAAGGGTCAAGGGGTGGTCAAGCGACCCCTTAAGTTGTATGGGAAGTTACTGTAGTGACATTAGGGGTTAAAGTGATCGATGACATGTTCAAGACGTTATGCCGGCTTCTAAGTTCAGAAAGTAGTATCCTTAGTATCCTTAGTATTGGTAATTTCCTTGACAGGAGCGTCTCGAGCACTGATTTTGTATTGATCAATAGCACCTAGTGGTACAGTCGACACACATGGACAATAGTTACATCCGGTCAAAGATGGCGTCGCACCCTATCACACATGGGTAATTGCTACAACCAAACTACGTCTCATTCACTAAAACTGGTCAAATATGGCGTCACAGCCGGTCACATGGGTAATGGGACATCTGAGACACGTGGTTAAGAGGGGAACTGTAGAAAAAGGGTGTCCTATCGGTTGTCGAGTCAGGGAACCTAACTTATGATGATCACTGTGTATAGGAGTGAATACACTGCATCATCAACACTGCATACGAAGGGTAAAATGGTCACCCCCTTCTCTCTCTCTTTTCTATAACCGTATAGTCCAAAGGACATCCGGGCATCAACACAACAAACTGCACCGATTCAACCTTAGGCAATGCACGTAACATGACAGGTCATATGTCCGCCGTCATAACCAGCGACGTTATCACGTATCAAATTAGACATCCACACTTTCATTTCCTTTCTATGTGTCTTTACATCTTTCTCCAGAAAGCCATTTCCAAGACCAATATATGTTTTTTCAGTGCCACACTTCACAACCAGACAAAAGTACACCTTCTATGTACCAATTCAACCGTCAAATAAGAAAATATGTTAGACAAAATATTAAAATTATTGGTCAAATACAGAAATATCTCGTCCAAACTTATAAAAAGTGCGAACATTTGTTAACCTATTGGGAAAAATATCAATCAAGTAGGAAAGTTTGTTAGTCAAATAGAAAAAAAAAATATTGACCACGTGACGATATATCTTGTCCACACTTATGAAAAGTAGGGAAATTTGTTAGTCAAATGAGAAAGAAAAAAAAGATTGACCAAGTAACGAAATACCCCCACCAAACTTATGAAAAGTACGAAACTTTGTTAAGCAAGTATGAAAATGTATCGACCAAACAGAGAAATATATCACCCAAACTTATAAAAAGTAGGAACATATGTTAACCAAATGGAAAATATTTTGGCCAAATAGGAAAATTTGTTAGCCAAATGGGGAAAATATTGTCCAAGTAACGAAATACATCGTTCAAACCTACGAAAAGTAGGAAACTTTGTTAATTAAATGTGAAAATTTTATGCCAAATTTCAACCAAACTTATAAATATTTCAACTAAACTTATAAAAAAGTAGGAACATTTGTCAGCCAAATGGGAAAAAGGTCGGCGAAATACAGAAATATCGCAACCAAACTTATAAAAAGAAGGAAAATATTGACCAAGTAACGAAATATCTCGTCGAAACTTATAAAAATGTAGGAAACTTTGTTAACCAAATGTGAAAAAACAAAACAAATATTGATCAAGTAAAGAAATAACTCCTCCAAATTTATGAAAAGTACGAAACCTTGGTACCCAAATGCGACAAATGTAGGTCAAATACTGAAATATTTCGTCCAAACTTATGAAGGGTAGAAAATTGTCTTAACCAACTGGGGTACATATTGCTCAAACTACGAAACATGTCAACCGAAGTAGGAAATTACGTGAACCAAAGTAATAAAATTGTTGGCCAAATAGGAAAAAGTATCGGTCAAACTTATAGATGTCTCGGTTAAACTTATAACATGTATGAAAATTTATTAGATAAAGGTGAAAAATATTGGCCAAGTAATGAAATATCGCATCCGAACTTATAAAATGTACGAGTTAACCAAAGGCGAAAAGGCCAAAATACGAAATGTCTCGACCAAGCTTATAAAAATCTAGGAATAAATATTACAACTAAAATATTGATCAAAAGGTATAAATCCAAACATTATAAAAATAACCAAATGTGAAAAACATCATCCAAAGACAGAAATATTTCAACTAAACTTATAAATAAGTCACCAAAAGGGAAAAGGGCAAGTACAGAAATAGCTATGAAAAAAGTAAGTCCACAAAACTAAGAAAAAAAAAAAAAAAACTAAGAAAAAAAAAATGTAACTTCTGTAGTTAAATGTGTCTTATCTGAAAAGACGCTATCAATGGCACCACTTTCCTTGTTTTACATTACCGAAGGCCTTCACCGTATCTGGTACAGAAACCATTATACAGCACTCATCTCTCCACACTCTTGGTTTCTTTCTAATACAAAGTGGTCACATCACCAAGAACTTCAAACCTCGATTGTACACGTGCTCCATTGAATCACCCATGACAGTTAACAACATGTTGATTGATTGATTGATTGATTTAGGAACCGACATCACAGCACTCGGGACATTCCCATAAGCGCTCCGCCTCCATCCCCAGCAGCCAGCGAAGAGTTCCAACACTAATAGTTCCAGTAGCAATCTGATTATATGTCCGTCTCGCCTTTCCTCCGAGCGCCGAGCGTCGGCCAGATCCCCTCGTCACACCTCGTTGTCTCATTCTTACCAGACCATGGTGCTCCATCTGCTCCTCCGAGGTGTACACGTGCTCCCACAAGGCCGCAACCACGTCTGCCTTGTCATGCATCAATACTCCACCAAATTTTGCCGAGCCAGCCAATCTGTCCGCCTGTTCATTCCCCAGCACACCGGCATGCCCAGGAGAAAAGATCCAGGTGATGCTTACTACCCGTGACCTCCGAAGCGAAGCAAGCCACTCTGCACGAAGCCTACCTGTTCTCACCCTTCTCAGCATGCTTTCTGAGTCAGTTACAATCACAATGTGTGTATGTATAGTGTTTTCTATCCAGCGGAAAGCTGCACTGACCGCCTCCACCTCCATTCTTAAGCTAGATGTAGTGTTATCATACGCCAGGCTCTCCTGCACCAAACGCCGACCATTAGTTTTTGCCAAGAACCCCCAGGCACTTCTCCTACCTCTCAACACTGACCCATCCGTGTAGATAATCACATCACCCGGGCGAGAATTTTCCTGAATTAGTTGCTGAATTTCCACTTCCGTGGCCCCTACTGGCCACTCCCTGCACTCCCGGCTCAATGTTATTACAACTCTGCACAAGTCTGACTGCACGGCTGGCACTCTGACCCACTCCTGTCCTCGCCTGATGTTCTCCAAGGGGCACACCTGTCTGATCGTATCCTCCGCCTGAGCCATCCATGATTTCCCTCTTATCAGTCTCTGACCCTTAACTACGTCCAGCGCCTCATGCAACGGGTGATCTGTATCTGCAGCTACTCTGAGGTATGCCTTCGCTTGCATCACCTTGTGCCTACTAGCAACAGTAGGAAGACCAAGGATGTAACGCATACACACTACTGGAGTGTCTCTGGTGCATCCCAGAATGACCCGCATCGCTTCATTCTGTATGCGCTCTAATTTCACCAGCTGACTCTTTGAGACAGTGAGCATTCCTAGTCCATAATCATGTTAACAACATGTATGGCCGTGTAATATGTGACTCCATCGGGGATAGTTCATCCGAGTATTCGTCACCAAAGATCCATTTCCCATGGCTGACATCTTCAACTTGCTATACCACATCTTATTCTAATATACACTTTACATGAAATTTCCCAAATTTGGGATCTATAAAAGAATACGTAATGAGATACACAAAGACACCAAGAACATATCAGAGAAAACAACTCACAAACTAAAACTAATACCATATCAGATGAACCAACCAACAACTACTACTAGAATACAAACATATAATAAGGAAACACATGACACACAGAGCTTACATCACCAGACAAATCACCTGGACTCAAACAAATTTTGCTTCTTGTACTGTAGAATTCTACCAACACTTCTTTCCTATCACCACACAACCACTAGACATTTGTCCAACATAATACTCATACCCTCGCTAACGACATTAAGGAAACGCATACTTACACATTGTCAGACATAGGATTTAAATCCCATACTACTAACGTATCACCAGTGTCGAATTCCTCTGTTTCACAAAAATACCCTCTTGTCAGTTGTTACTGGCCTGAAAACCATTACACCAGTCCATAATTGTTACTCATGGAAGCAACACTCACACTGTCGTATCTGTAGTATGAGTCTGCGATCAGAGATTCTTCTATAGTATCACATTGTAATCCTAACGTTGACACTTGTTTTAAAAACGTTTTAACCTACTTGTTTAAAACTTTTTCACCTTCCATTCACCAGGTACAATGACAGCTTTAATTGATAGACATACATCGTGGTCAGAAGATGAGGATTGTTGTGAAGATGACAGTGTGTTGAAGGAGGATGATTCTGGCTTCTTCACACCAGCTTTATCATTAGACATTTTGTTCTGCAGAAACCTACTCGTGGCACCCAGCCAGCTTTAGATGTACCAGAGACAACCTTTGCTTGGGGTGATGATTCGTCTTCAGATGAAGATATTGACCTTTTGGCTAGTAGTCATGCCCCAGAGTCTCTCAAGAAAATTAATGTATTGTGGAACGAAAAATATCCTACTGATGGTGTCCGAAGGTGTTCCTCTTCAACGAATAAGGTGTTTATGTGTAGTAATGATCATAATTCATATGTGTATTTTTGTAAACATGACCAATACCGAATACCTAGGTGCTATACATGTTTTCTAGTTATTTTTTCCTAGGTTTTTATAAGCTTGGACGAGTTATATCTGTATTTGGCCGATATCTTTCCGTTTTTGGTTGACAAATTTTCCTACTTTTCATAACCTTGAATGGTGTATTTCATTGCTTGGTCAATATTTTTTTTTCCATTTGGTTGACAAATTTTCCTAGTTTTTATAAGTTTAGTTGAAATATTTATAAATTTGATTGAAAGTCTCTTCCCTTTTGGTAATCATATTTTCATACTTTTCATAAACTTGGCCGAGACATTTCTCTCTTTAGGCCTTTTTATACTTGGTTACCTCCTAATTTTTTATACATTTGACTGTTCTGTATTTGCCATAACTTCTTCTAAGACTTTGTTTATGTCTGGTAATGTAAGCTCTGAGCCGACAAGACAACGTCATGAAAACAAAACCACTAAAGAAAAGCAACAAAAAATCTTGATTTCAATATTTTTATCACCAAAATATGTGTTATTCATCAAAACACTTTAGTGATATAAGAAAAAAAATCAATGACATACATGATTAGTGAAAAACAGTTTAGAGATATATCGTAAGAAAAACATCAATGACATACATGATTAGTGAAAAACAGTTTAGATATATATCATAAGAAAAAATCAATGACATACATATTCATCAAAACAGTTTAGTGATGTATCATAAGAAAAAAATCAATGACATACATGATTAGTGAAAAACAGTTTAGATATATATCATAAGAAAAAAAATAAATGACATACATGATTAGTGAAACACCAAAAAAGTTCTGGCTTAGTGATCTTCATTTTTGAGTATACAGTTGACTGATATAGCTTGATTGAGTAAAACAACACTGTTGTTAATGTCGAAGTCATCACACATGAGATATCATACAAGCTATCTGAATACTTCTTTTTATCATACCAAAACCACCCGGTAGCGGTGGTCGACACTTTTTTCTAATACTACCACTTGATTGGGTAGCATAATCGAGAGGTCCTTGCAGTACGCCTTAAGGGCTGCCAAGCTGTCTCTATCATTTGGTTGGATATCCTCTGCTACTATGAGTGGACTTGTTGCCAGGGTGTCTAAGGGTGTCATCCTTTAACGTGGTGTCTGGTGATGTAAGTAACGTTGTAGGTTCGAATTGTATAGATTGTCATGTATCTGACAGGGATAATCATTGTGAATGTTCCCATTATGGCGGGTAATGTTATCATTGAAGATACAGTGGTGGCAGTCTGGTACTTGCGTTAGACTACGAGGCTGGTGTAAATATACAGGTGGTGGTGTCGTCTCTGGTGTTGTAGTGTTTGTTGTATTCATAGGTGGTTGATGCTGTGTTCGTATGTGTCTTTGTAGATTGCCTTTTCTGTTGAAAAGTTGTCCACAGATATGACATAAGTGTGGTTTCGTATCGTACATGTGATGATTAAGGTTATCACAATAGGCTTTGTCGCACACTGAACACGTGAAAGTAGATCTGGTGGTCATATTGATAAACTGGTCATAAGTCACACTTTCACTTTTTACAATCACAAAGAAGTTCTGATGTATACAATATATGTTTCACTGTGTTATCAGATGCCGACGACACGAATAAGACTCACACCAAGTTTCACCGCTGTAGCTAGCCAAGTCAGCACGTGAACAATATCTGCTTACTACACTAATCGACTTACAACAGCAGGTTTCACAAAAATAACTCTGTAGCTAACCAAGTCAGCACGTGAACTGGTACTGAGCTCACAAGAGACGCCGTCTATTTTATACCCTGGTTCTGCACACGACATAGCTGACGTGGGCAGTTTATGAAGACAGGCTATTCTCACGCCACCCGCCTGCTTCCCTACACACCGATGACTCATGCTACCACTTAATGACTTTTGCATATGGCGTTGATGACGTAGGGGCTGTCTCGGACATCCGCGTTCTTTACCAAAAGGGTATGTGGTTTGTGATATTCTTGTAGGGCCACGATTTGTTTATGTATTTGTTTATAGGTGAGTGTATCTGTACTGGTTGTGGTACCAGTAGTAATGGTTTGTGTGGCCCTCTTTGTGTATTTGATTATGGTTGTGTAGTTGTGTATAGCTGTTGTTGTGATAGTAGTAATAGTATGGTTTGTCTGTACTTCTGAATCTGTATGTGTGTATGTTTGGTTGTCTTTGTGTTTGTCTTTGAGTGTTCTTGTGTATTGGTGAGTGTGTCTGTGTGTACTTGTGTATAGTTGTGATGACAGTAGTAATAGTATGGATTGTCTGTTCTTCTGTGTCTGTATGTACAAGTGTGTATGTGTCTTTGTGTGTTTTTGTTTGTAGGTGTGTATTTGTGTAATTGATTATGGGTGAGTGTGTCTGGTGTATAGTTGTGATAACAGTAGTAATGGTACGAGTGTGTCTGTGCTGTCTCTGCACATGTGTATATCTGTTGATAGTGACAGTAGTAATGGTATGGGTTGTCTGTGTATGATTGTCTTTGTGTTTGTCTTTGAGTGTTCTTGTGTATTTGATTATGGGTGTGTACTTGAGAATAGTTGTGATGACAGTAGTAATCCTAGGCGATGGGTGTGTATGTGTGTGTACTTGGCTGTCTTTGTATTTGTCTTTAAGTGTTCTTGTGTATGGGTGAGTGTGTCTGTACTTGTGTATAGTTGTGATGACAGTAGTAATGGTATGGTTTGTCTGTACTTCTGTATCTGTATGTGTGTACGTGTGTGTGTTTGGTTGTCTTTGTATTTGTCTTTGAGTGGTCTTGTGTATGGGTGAGTGTGTCTGTGTGTACTTGTGTATAGTTGTGATGACAGTAGTAATGGTATGGGTGTGTCTTTGTGCTTGTCTGTCTTTATGTGTATGTCTGTATGTGCATATGTATCAAGTGTGTACATGTGTGTACTTGGCTGTCTTTGTGTTTGTATGACCCTCTTTGTATGATTTTTACACACCCCACAAATAAAAGATAATTGTATCTCTAACAACGCACCAGCTAATATTCTTGTCGCTAATACTTGCAGTACTATTAGCACTACTATTGATTCTTCCTCACTTTACCCACCACCATTGCACTATAGTACTTTCCCCTACAATTTAAGTGGTCACTCGACTACTTGACCACTGCTAGACCACGTCATCGAGCACTTTAACCACTAACATAATCTTAGGTACATCGTCCTCTACAATTTAAGTGGTCACTCGACCACTTGACCACTACTTGACCACTACTTGACCACTAATTTATCACCCTTTATTCATCACCATATCATTACAATCACTTTTCCCTAAAATTTTCCTTGTTTGACCACGTCATCGAGCACATTAACCACTACCATAATCTTAGGTACATCGTCCTCTACAATGTAAGTGGTCACTCGACCACTTGACCACTACTTGACCACTAATTTATCACCCTTTATTCATCACCAAATCATTACAATCACTTTTCCCTAAAATTTTCCTCACTTGACCACTGCTTGACCACTAATTTACCACCCTTTAAGCCTCACCATATCATTACAATCACTTTCCCCTAAAATTTCCTTACTTGACCACTTGACCACTGCTTGACCACTAATTTACCACTCTTTAATCACCAACATATCGTTACAATCACTTTTCCCTAAAAATTTCCCTAAAATTTTCCTCACTTAACCACCACTTGACCACTGCTTGACCACTGCTTGACCACTAATTTACCACCCTTTAACCATCACCATAGCATTACAATCACTTTTCCCTAAATTTCCTCACTTGATTACTTGACCATTGCTTGACCACTGGTTGACCAGTGTGTAACTGCGAACATAACACCTCTTATCAATAACCATACCGTTACAATCACTTTTCCCTAAAATTTCCTCACTTGACTACTTGACCATTACTTGACCACTGCTTGACCAGTGGGTTACCAGTATGTAACTGCGAACATAACACCTCTTATCTTATTACATTTATGACCACCCCTATATCTACCACTAATACCTAGTACCCACCCCTTACCACCAAATGACACCCATTCCCCCTCTAGTAATAATCACCATCGATTAATTCATATCTGATTTTGATGTTCGTTTCCATTCACCCTCTGGTAATAATAACGACAGGCCTCTACAGGACCTGTCATCTTTCTTCAATAATCCGCTGATCCCCTTTGGGGTCGTAAACCCTTTTTAAATGTTGTATACCAATAAAAATACACTTGAAAATATTACTTTTTTGTCTCTCTGTTTTACTGTGTCAGACTCCTACAACCCTCTTTTGTTCAGTAACCAACTACACCTCTTACTTCGTCGAGTATAACCACGACCCATCACACCCTTGCAAGTTTATCCTTCACTCGCCATATTCATATACTCGTTCCTTTCTAACCAAAATATGTAACTTTCCCCTTCACACCCTTCATCCGTGCTCACACCCTATCTTTCTATTTCCAGTAATTACTTTTACAGACATCCCACCAACCAACTAAAAATACTTTTACCTTAATTACTTTCACAGAAACTTACCCGCCAACACCCGTCTAAAAAATAGACCCGTTCCCACCAGACCAGGCAGCTACCGCCAAAATTTTTTTTTTACCCAGTCGGCAATTTTCCCAAAACAACCTTCATAAAACTATCACCCGACATATTGGATGCTGAAATGTGTGGATTAGTTCCCAACATAACTACTTATATTTCAAGTGAACGAAAGAAGAAGAAGAAGTTACTGTTATGATCTTCACATTCACGCTGCTTGTCAAGGCGATGGCACCAATCTTCCCTCACAGTTCTCCCTCTCTATGACCTGCGCTGTAAAAGCACTTGAGCTCCTCACGCGTCGAACATCAGAATCATCAGTATAAATTAACACATCACCATCAGAATTCTCAAATATCAAGGCCCGAACGTCTGCCTACACAACTACCAGGTTTTGTTGATCGTCACTTCCTAATACGTTTGATGTATGCTGAGAAGGACGTAGTGTACTCTGTTGGCACTACAATGCATTTACATTTGGTTGCCTCCATATAAAAATCCATATCTCAGTAACTAACTGAGGGAAAATAATGAGATTTAGCATTTACCCTTATCATTATGTCCACCCAACAAAAAAAAAATTGTTCTGGAGATTGTACAGCAGATTTCAATGTTTGTTTATGTGCGGTATATATTTTACGGGTCAGAGATGAAGTGCATATTATTACACGGATTACATCTTGACCCAGAAAATCAGCGTTAAATATTGAATATTTTTGGCGGTGCACGAGAATTTCCTTATGGCAAATCCCCGCGCAGTTTATACGGGAGTGTTCAGAGGTGTCGTCAATATGTGGGTGATTTCATGAAACGTGATTATATAAAGAAATCTTACCATCTATCGCTAACATTTGAATGTGTGAATATTGTTCAATGGTATTGAATGTGAAATTGTGTACACTTCAAAGCATCGCTATGAAGTTGTACACATATTTATGTCAAGAAACTGTTTCATACTATTACAAATCCCGAAAAAAGAACAGTGCATGCATTGGGTTTGAGTAAACGGTCATTTCGTCGCTGGGTGCAAGAATCTGGAATGAAACCAACACACGATATGCAAATGGTAGGTAGAAAGGCAATTGTAGATAGCTTTGACAAGGATGTCATAAGGCGAGCTATTATAAAAATTTTGGATGCCAAAGAAACAGTGATTGTAAGAAAACTTAGGGTTTGGTCGAGAAAGAACAATGACATAGAGCTATCCAAAACAACTTTATGGAAAATTATAAGGACATTAGGCTTCACTTTTAGAAAGTACAAGAGAGGTAGAAATATCCCTTGCGAGCAACCGCGTTTAGGAGCCATAAGAAGCAGATACCTACGTGAAATAAGGGAAATGTGAAAAGAAAATTATGACATAGTGTATTTGGATGAAACGTGGATAAATGCGCACCACACAAGTGAAAAGGATTGGCAATCACTGGATGGAAAGATAACGCTATATGTGCCAGTAGTAAAGGACAGTGTTTGGTCATAGCCCATGCTGGTAATACGCATAATGGCTTACTACAGAATGCTGGACTCGTGTTCGTATCAAAGCATACAGACAATAGGGATTATCATAATGTGATGAATGGTAATGTATTTAGAGATTGGCTCTAGAATACAGTACTTCCATCCCTTGATAGACCGTTTTGTCTAATAATGGACAATGCATCATATCACAATGTTGTTGCCCAAGAAGACAAAATGCCTACGGCATCGAACACAAAGAAAGCAATAAATATGTGGCTCCGAAGGGAAAATATACCATTTCCAGATACATATTTCAAGCTACAGTTGTTATCCCTTGAAAAAAAGCATGAAATATCACATCGACAAGTTGATAGAAGAGCATGGCAATACGTGCTTGAGACTTCCGCCGTATCACTCTAATTTTAACCCTATAGAACTTGTGTGGGCTAAAATTAAAGGACAGGTGGCAGCTGACAATACTAATTTCAAATTGTCTGACATCAAGATACTAACCCAGTCCGCGCTTTTAAATATTGATAAAAGTTACTGGAAAAAATATGAGGACCATATATTGAAAGAGGAACAGGACAATTGGAGATATGATGGATTTAATTTTATGCAACTGAGAGCAGTCATCAACCTAATAGACTCGTCCGACACAGATTAAGATCTGAGCAGATCGCAGACATTAATCCACATGCACACTTACTGGGATATTTTGCTCCAACTATTCAGACGAATTGCAGACCCTAAACATTACAGCATCAGCACAATGTTAGTGGCAACAGTTTGTATTCCACAATGATTAATTTTCAGTTCCGCAAGCCCTCAACGGTGACAAACTGTCAAGCAACTGGTATTGAAACAAATATAAACACTATACGCATTGAATACCAACAGAAGAGTAATCATTGGCACCTTGCCGTCTTGACAGACGATAGTTTGTGCTTTAAAAAGGCATAATAACTTTTAACTATGGCGGTAGCGAGTGTGACTGATAAGGCCAATTTGCGCTGTAAATGTCCGTTCACAGTGGGTGCATGTGAACACGTGGTCATTTCCACCATCATGCACCATCTTACGTCTCAAACGCTTGGTGTGTGACTTTTCTGCAATAATTTTCTCCTTTGACTTTATTCCATTTCTGATATTTGCCCTCCATGCAACACGTTCAGCGGCGACTTGCTCCCAATGTGCATTATCAATGCCTGTATCAATCATGTCCCGCTTACACACATCTTTGTATCGTAGTAGAGGCCGACCCTGAGATCTCTTACCCATCTGTAATTCACCAAAAAAGATATCCTTTGGTATTCTACCATCATCCATCCTCCTAAGATGTCCTATCCATCTAAGTCTACGAAGACTGAGCATGGAATAAACTGTCACACAACCTGATCTTTCCAATACTTCAGTATTTGTGATTTTGTCTTGCCACTTAATACCAAGAATTCTTCGCAGACACCGCATATGAAAGCTGTTTAAATTGTTCTCTTGGTGTGAGTAAGTTGTCCAGGTTTCACTGCCATAGAGAAGAGTACTAAGGACACAGGCTTGATAGACAAGGACTTTTGTTTTGGCAGTAAGCTTCCTGTTCTCCCAGACTCTTTTTCTTAACCTGTTCATTGTTGTTGCTGCCTTACCAATCCGGATGTTGATTTCCTGATCTAGGGATAATTTGCTATTTACCACTGATCCTAGATATGTAAAATGGTCTACTATCTCTAGTTCGGCGTCGTCAATAAAGATTGATGGTACCCCATGTGCACCTTGTGACATAATCTGTGTCTTCTTTTTGCTAATTGTTAAACCAAATTCAGAACAAGCATTGGAGAATGCAGATAGTAGACATTGCAATTCTTCCTCAGAGTGGGTCGTAACTGCAGCATCATCTGCAAAAAGCAACTCTCTGATCAGTACCCTCCTAATTTTGGTCTTAGCCTTCAATCTCTGAGCATTGTAGAGGCCGCCATCTGAGCGTGAGTGAATGTATATACCACCATCCTGATCACGAAATGCATATTTCAGTAGAAGTGAAAAGTATATTCCAAAGAGGGTGGGAGCTAGTACACAACCTTGCTTAACTCCACTCTTGATTTCAAATTCTTCAGAAGTTGCACCATCAAACTTGATTATACCCTTCATGCCTGTGTGGAACGATTCCACAATGGACAGAAGAGTTGGTGGGCAGCCAATCTTCTTTAGTGCCTTGAACAGACCCTCACGACTGACCAAATCAAATGCCTTTGTGAGGTCGATGAAGGCAATAAACAGTGGTTGATTCTGTTCACGGCATTTTTCTTGCATTTGTCGCAATGAGAATATCATATCAGTGGTAGACCGGTTCTGTCGAAAGCCACACTGTGATTCGGGGTAGACTTGATCTCCTAGGACTTGAAGTCTGCGCAGAACAATTCTGGCAAATACTTTTCCAACAATACATAGAAGTGAGATACCCCTATAGTTGTTGCAGTCGCTCCGATCGCCCTTGTTCTTGTACAGTGTTATGATGCTTGAATCTTTGAAATCCTGTGGGACTTGTCCTTCACGCCAGCATAGCTCTATTAGCTGGTGGATCTGTAGAGTGAGTGTGTCTTGCCCACTCCTGATAACCTCTATTGGAATCCCATCCTTACCTGGAGCCTTGCCAGATGCAAGTTCATTTATAGCACACTTAACTTCTGTTATGGTGGGAAGTGTGTCCAGGTGGTCAAGAGTTGGTAGAGCCTCTATGGCGTTGAGGGCATCATCCGCTAGTTTGGTCTCACTTGAGTAAAGCTCCAAATAGTGCTCTACCCATCTGTCCATCTGCTGTTTCTTATCAGTGATGACTTCTCCAGTCAAGGTTTTCAATGGTGCACTTCTTTTGATCACTGGACCACAGGCTTTCTTTATTCCTTCATACATGCTTCTTATGTCTCCCTTATCACTTGCGATTTGAATGGACTCACATAACTTGATCCAATAATCATTTGCACACTGCCTGGCAGCCTTTTGCACATCCTTCCTAGCTTGCCTTAGCTCACTCAGAGTGTTACGCGTTGGTCTTTCCTTGTTTCTTAAGAGAGCTTTCTTCTTCTTATCAATCAAGGGCTGCAGAGTCTCGCTGTTGGCCGCAAACCAGTCCTGCCTCTTATGATCCACAGTGCCGTAAACCCCTACGGCAGTTTTATAAAGAGTTTCCTTAATTTGACCCCACTTTTCATTTACTGTACAATTTTTCTGGTGTATCAGTGAAAGCGTCTTCAAGTTGCTGTTGAAACTGAAAGCACTTTTCAGGATCATGAGTGTTAATAATATTAATCCTGGGGCTATATTTGTGTTTAGGCTGTGTAGATTCTCTTTGGTCTCAGTCTTAAAATCAACAGAAGAGTAAATTTTTCGTAAAAAAGGGATATTTTGGCATAACAAGAAACGTGACAACAAACACGTTGCCCAAATTTAGGGTGCACACGAACATACGAATCAATCTATAAACTTCAATGAAAGAGGACCAACATCTTTGGGCCCTTTAAAAAGGAAGCCCACTACAGAGACATTCACAGCTATATTCGTCGTAAAAAAACAGGTAATAATCAATTTTCCCTCTCTGAACAGTAAAAAGCAGAGTAGAAAATCTTTCCGAAGACTCAAAACGGTTGTCACCAATGGCACATGTGAACAAACTACACAAAAAGCCGAGAAGAAACCTTAAAAAATTTACACATGATGACTAAATTGCTGATCATCTATAGTCACCCCAAAACGCACAAATTTAAAGCACAGCTGTTGGGGAAACCAAACACGAACTCCATATAAAAAGCTAAAAAGCAACCCTTAAAAACAAATCCTTGTGTATACATTATTAACAAGAAACTGAAGAAAACAAGAAGGAAATGGAAAAATAAGGTAAGAAATATATTTCCCTTTTGCTTTTTTGTTCAATTTCCCTTTTGGTTCCACATTATTTTTCCCATGCTTCTGTAAAATTTTTTTACTTAA
>JACEFZ010023688.1:0-109369 GCA_014155875.1 Cepaea nemoralis
GCCACTGGGACGCCTTTGCCACCAACATACCTGTGGTATGAAGTGTGGCAGGCTAAATACTTCTTCATGCACCTTTAGATGTCAACCTGAATATAGTTAAAGAAAGCTGCGTTCAACTTGAGCTTGTTGATATCTCCATAGAGCTTGTCCTCAAATAAAGCAGGCGTGGGCCAAAATATCTTTATCTGTTCTGCATATATTGGGCACTCCTGCAGCAAATGTTTAGCTATCATTTTACCAGTTCCACAATTACATTCATCGGTATCTCCTATCTTTAGTTTATTGAACAAGTGGTGTTTCAGCCTGTTATGTCCTGTGCGGAGTCTGAAGATTGCTACCTGTTCTATTCGGTCGAGTTTGTAATAATATGCATCATCCTTCTGGTGGCCTGGATGCTCTGATTCCCATTTGGTTTTATAGGTGCTTTTTATCAACCTCTTTGCCTCATTGTAAGTTATATCTATGTCAGGCTGTGGTAGTCGTCCGCCCTCTTTTGCCAGTCTGTCAGCCTCTTCATTTCCAGGTATACTGCAATGTGACTGCAATGTGATGGGATCCACTGTATTACAACTTTTTTGGATTTCTGACATAGTCCATGGAGTGATGCCCTAATGAACTGAGATGTTCCGAATCTGACCTGAAAGTAGAGATCCATGCATTAATAATAGTTTCACATTGCAATGGAGTGGGTCTTTGAATCACGTCAATCAATTAGCCGATCAATCAATCAGTAAGTCAGTTCTTTCTAATGATGCATCATCTGAAAATAATATATGTTACTTGTAAGATTTGTGTTGTGAGATGTCAAAATTAATTGTGCTTGTTGTTCAGTCGACAGGTTGCGTCAGCATCAACACCCAGTTGTACGCTCACAGATCCCGTCCAGCCCTGCTGGTCCAGGACGTTTTAATCCAGAATCCTTCGGTAAGTTGAGTCATTTGTTACATGATTGTTTATTTCACCGTTTGTTTTATTGATTGTTCCACCATCTATTCTACCATTTATTCTTGTATTTATTCCACCATTTGTTCTTCCATTTATTTCACCATTTATTCTTTAACTTATTCCACCATTTTTTCATTTATTCCACCATTTATTCTTCCATGTATTCCACTATTTATTTTTTATTCTATTCCACCATTTATTCCATTATTTATTTTTTATTTTATTCCACTATTTATTCTTTATTTTATTCCACCATTTATTTCACCATTGATTCCATCATTTATTCCTTTATTTATTCCCCCATCTATTCCTTCATTTATTCTTCTATATGTCCCACCATTTATTCCACCAGTTAATATACCATCAATCCCACCATTTATCTCACAATTTATTCATCCTATTTCACCAAATTTGCTACATTACATCACATGTATGTCCCAATGGACGTTCAGGTAACAGAAATAATTGCCGTATTGTGAAACATAATTTCAGCAAAGCCCAGTTACAGTGGAGCTGGACCAGATCGGAGCATCAGGTTGGGAAGATGTGGCAACACAACAAGTCAGGTATTTCATGACTGTGTCGGATTTGTTGTTAGAGATTTCCCTTTTTCCTTGCAATAATTTTGACTAGCTCTCTTCTGTTAAAAGAATATAATATGAATAACATGAGACAGAAGATACAATTTGTGTGGAAAGACGCACAATTTCCACGTCTGTAAGCGATGTTGTACTGATCAGATACAGTTAGTGCAGCAAGATATGATGTTGACAACACTTGAGAAGTCTGGGAAAGATTTCAGAAAAGTTATGCTGAATTTCAGTCAGCGTGGTCCCCAATTTTGTGTCTCCATCACGTAGTGACAGAAGAGCTCTCATGTCCTATGTCCTCTGAGAGCTTTGCTGATGGTAGTGCACCCACTGGTAAGGTTTTCTGTGTCAGACAAGTCAAGAGATGGACCAGATGAAGTGAGACACAAACCTGCTGCCTTGTGTGTAGACAGGACAACAAAAGAAAAAAAATACTTTTTGAAATTAGATGTACTGAACCCAAGGTTTGACAATACAGTGTAATATTACTCACAGACCAGACGAAACATTGTACAGTAACTGACAGGCCAGACAAAACAGTGTACAGTAACTGACAGACCAGACAAATCAGTGTACAGTAACTCACAGACCAGACAAAACAGTGTACAGTAACTCACAGATCAGACAAAACAGTGTACAGTAACTCACAGACCAGACGAAACAGCTTTATGTAACTCACAGACCAGACAAGACAGCTACATGTAACTGACAGACTTGACAAAACAGCTTCATGTAACTCACATACTTGACAAAACAGCTTTATGTAACTCACAGACCAGACAAAACAGTGTACAGTAACTCACAGACCAGACAAAACTGTGTACAGTAACTCACAGACCAGACAACACAGTGTACAGTAACTCACAAACAAAACAGCTTCATGTAACTCACAGACTTGACAAAACAGCTTTATGTAACTCACAAACTTGACAAAACAACTTCATGTAACTCACAGACTTGACAAAACAGCTTCATGTAACTCAGACTTGACAAAACAGCTTCGTGTAACTCACAGACTTGACAAAACAGCTGCATGTAACTCACAGACCAGACAAAACAGTGTGATGTTACTCATAGACCAGACAAAACAGCTTCATGTAACTGACAGACACTATTGCTCACTTCCAGCCACACGCCACGTTCCGGTGAGAAACTCAACTACCGGGTGTTCTCAGGGACAGTAGCGGTCACCAACTCCAACACCAGGATCGCTGTAGCCGTGGCGGCGCTCACCGTCTCTTCAAAGGAGGTCAGAGTTGAAGCAGCAAGGTAACGGGCGTTCGGTTGTACTTTCATTGTTCAAGTGAACTGTTGGTGTACAGGTGTACAGCTAAATACAACTAAACATTAACACTCGTTGATAGCCAAACATTTAAATATTGGTGTACAACTAAGCATTAACACACATTGTTGAGTGATAACTAAACATTTAACTATTAGTGTACAACTAAACATTAACACTCATTTTTGAAATGAAATTTAAATATTACCACTCATTTTTGAATGACAACTAAACATTAACACTCAATTTTTGAATGACAGCTAAACATTAACACTCATTTTTGAAATGACAACTAAACATTACCACTCATTTTTGAGTGACAACTAAAAATTAACACTCATTTTTGAGGGACATCGAACTTTTGATGTACAACTAAACATTGACGCTAATTTTTGAATGATAACATTAACACTCAGTTTTGAAATGACAACTAAACATTAACATTCATTTTTGTATGACTACTAAACATTAACACTCGTGAAAGTTGACCTTTGGTGTACAACTAAATATTAGTACTCATTGTTAGAGTCTGCTGCTGCCACAGGTCATGGCAACTGGCACAGGTCATGGCAACTGGCACAGGTCATGGCAACTGGCACAGGTCATGGCAACTGGCACAGGTCATGGCAACTGGCACATGTCTTTGTTGAGTCAGTTTGTCAACTTGTGTGTCCAGCTGTAGCATGCTGACATATGTGGTGTGTCTTCTGTGTCCTTTGTCCATCCTCATGGCCCTCATGAATGCTGTTCTTGTTGCTGAAATCATAAGATCGTCTTCATAATCTTTTTATTTGCAGTAGATGATTTATTGAGAGTTATTCTGGATTCTGTGTTCAGTTTTTATATTTGGTAGATGATTTATCAGGATTTAATCTGGATTATGTGTTCAGTTTATTTGTATATAATAAACAATTTATCAAGAATTAATCTGGATTTTTTTGTTCAGTTTTTATGTATACGGTAGACAATTTATCTAGAATTAATCTGTGTTCAGTTTGTGTGTATATATATATATATATATATATATATATATATTAAAACACGATGTACGTCCGTCCGTTCTTTATGCATTCGCGAACGGTCCATCCGATTGAGATGAAATTTTCTACACGTTTTCTTTTCATTCCTATGCAACTTTCTGTCATAGTTTTTTAGTGTAAAATCGGCTACTTACTTACTAAAATTTAATATTTCATTTTTCATTATAATTTCTATATAGCAAGGGGACTTAACTCTAGAAAAGTTATTTCAAGGGGCATAACTTTTAATAACATTTCTATATACTTTATAGTCATATTGTTGCATCGTTTTCAAAGATTTATAAACTCTTTGTCTATAGTTATTTACAGGCATATGAGTTATAATAAATAATGATATAATCTTTAAGGCATTTTCAAAGTTTTCATAAAAATAATGCATAACATTGTAACTCATCTTTTTATGCTTAAAAAGGTTATCTACAGTCATGTCGGTGATTAAAAACAGTTTTCATTAAAAATAATGGATGGTGTGTGGA
Organism: Cepaea nemoralis; assembly: GCA_014155875.1. Taxonomy (NCBI): domain Eukaryota; kingdom Metazoa; phylum Mollusca; class Gastropoda; order Stylommatophora; family Helicidae; genus Cepaea; species Cepaea nemoralis. Next base: position 4,334 of record JACEFZ010023688.1, read on the forward strand.
AGGACATTCTTTTACTGTGCGCCAGGAGCTGGGCGAAGCCACGCCGGGTCAGATAGATAGACAGACAGACAGACAGATAGTCGGGAACGGGAGCTTATATGACTACTTATATGAATTAAATGAGATGCTCCCCACCAGGGACTGGGTGAAGCCGGGCCGGCTCAGACAGACAGACAGATAGTCAGGAATGGGAGCTTATATGACTACGTATATGAATTAAATGAGATGCTCCCCACCAGGGACTGGGTGAAGCCGGGCCGGGTCAGACAGATAGACAGAAAGACAGATAGTCGGGAACGGGAGCTTATATGACTACGTATATGAATTAAATGAGATGCTCCCCACCAGGGACTGGGTGAAGCCGGGCCGGCTCAGATAGACAGACAGATAGTCGGGAACGGGAGCTTATATGACTACTTATATGAATTAAATTAGATGCTCCCCACCAGGGACTGGGTGAAGCCGGGCCGGCTCAGACAGATAGACAGACAGACAGATAGTCGGGAATGGGAGCTTATATGACTACGTATATGAATTAAATGAGATGCTCCCCACCAGGGACTGGGTGAAGCCGGGCCGGGTCAGACAGATAGACAGACAGACAGATAGTCGGGAACGGGAGCTTATATGACTACTTATATGAATTAAATGAGATGCTCCCCACCAGGGACTGGGTGAAGCCGGGCCGGGTCAGCCAGACAGACAGACAAACAGAGAAACAAGCAGACAGACAGACTGACTGACTGATAGATAGATAGATTCCCCTCCAGGGACTGGGCGAAGCCGGGCCGGGTCAGCTTGTATATATATATACGGTAAAAGATTTTTCAAGAATTAATCTGGATTCTGTGTTCAGTTTTTATATATAAATTAGTGTATCAAAGATTATTCCAGATTCTATGTAACATGTAGCCATTAGTGTATAAAAGATTTTTCTGGATTATATGTAGCATGTAGCCTTTAGTGTATCAAAAATTATTCTGGATTCTATGTAGCATGTAGCCATTAATGTATCAAAGATCTCACAGACCCATATCTTCACAGTTAGAATTTATGTTGAATATTGTGGCCATTTCTTTGGTTATTAATGGCCAAATATCAACTCCAGTCAGTTAACTTATGATGATTTTTTTCCAGCACAAGAAGGTTCCATTTTCTGACTGCTGTACACTACAGTAGACCTTTCCCAGCAGACGACGCCCACAAGTATGTGCCAGATTGCATTGAGCAGGCCAAAGGAGTAAGTTGGTGCCTTGAGTTGTGGTGTGTCATGTCTTTAGAAGTTTGTACATTCTTTCAACTACCGATTAAGTGTCTAAGTAAAGGGCCTCAGTGCATGTCTTAAGGCACAAAGGTCAATACAGATGTGAGCCTTGTTTCATTTCTTCCTGCAAGAATAAGTTTTATTTGTTACTCTTTGTTGTAAGGTGGCTGTACACTTCATTACAGACGATGAAAGACTTAAGGTACCTCTGCATCCTAGGGTAGAAGAGGAAAGACTAAACAAGACTTAACCCTTTACAGGGCAGACGTTTGTCTATTTTGTAGCCCTGAACAGGCAAGAAGAATTTTCAGGTTCTGAAAAATTTTGGGTTACGTTAGTAAAAACATCACATATAAGTTGTTAGTCAACAGATTTTAGCCAAATAAACAGCAAAATGAAGGGAAAAGCATGCAGAATATTTTACTCACGTGAAGGTTGCAGCTAATCCATACATGAACACAAATATTTACAAAATATGACACATTATTGGTGATTGTCAGTCATTTATACGGCAATTTACAAACACATTTTCAGAATTAGAATCACTTTCTTCAAAGTGTCTATGTACACTGCCCACGCTGGTATCACTGAAATCTAGCTGCAATTCAGTCATCTTCATGCACTTAAATGTCACTTAAATTGAACCCCGCGAAATCTCCACTATCACTTGAAGAATCATCAAAATCCATTTTGAAATACAACGCGTAAAACCCCCCAAAACTATAAAAAAAAATCCGTTCAAATTCAAAGTATGCACTCGCAAATGGCGGCCACGTTGTCAAGCTATCGGCGAAAATGAAAGTAGATGATCGGAAGCCGCGAGATCGCGTTTTTACAATGCATAATAGTAACGGGCGCTTTGAGACGGTTTGCCCGTAACGGGGTACGGACGGAAACGGACGCTTTGCCCTGTAAAGGGTTAAGGTACCTCTGCATCCCAGGATAGAAGAGGAAAGACTAAACAAGACTGTAAGGTATCATCCCAGGGTAGAAGAGGAAAGACTAAACAAGACTGTAAGATATCTCTACATCCCAGGGTAGAAGAGGAAAGACTAAACAAGACTGTAAGGTACCTCTACATCCCAGGGTAGAAGAGGAAAGACTAAACAAGACTGTAAGGTACCTCTACATCCCAGGGTAGAAGAGGAAAGACTAAACAAGACTGTAAGGTACCTCTACATCCCAGGGTAGAAGAGGAAAGACTAAACAAGACTGTAAGGTACCTCTACATCCCAGGGTAGAAGAGGAAAGACTAAACAAGACTGTAAGGTATCTCTACATCCCAGGGTAGAAGAGGAAAGACTAAACAAGACTGAAGGTACCTCTACATCCCAGGGTAGAAGATGCCACGAAGTGGATGCTGTACAGGCTATCGATGCGTCCAGGGGTTGACATAATATTAATAATAACATGAATACCTTTGAGTTCTGAAGACCAACACAGGCACTGGAACATAATCTCACGAAGACTTTCTTCTTGACAATCACTTTTAATCTGTCGACTCAATTACTCACATGTTGACCCCATTCAATCACTCCACAGAACTTGAGAACACACACTGAATTACACAAAGCGGCATAACAGAATGTTAGCCATGCTTAAAGACATGCTGCGTCCGAACAGGACGGCAGCCCAAAGTCTAACCCCTTAGTGACGTTTTTCATGACGCTTCCCTAGTTTCCCTGTGCACTCTATAATTGTACATTTCGGTGCATGTTTTAGGGAAGCTCCCTTCAGCCTTTCTCAGTCTGCTATATGTCAGTGACTGATATGTGGCATTATGCCCCCCGCCCTACAAATTAAATGATATTATCATTTAATTCATATACATTCATTATGCATGACAAATAGCATCACTGACAACCTAAGTATCAATTGCTGAACATGACATTATGGTTCCCGTTAATAACCCTCAAAAAAAATAAAATTATTGATGGGCATGCCCTCCTGCTCACACCCACGGTGAGCGTCATGTGGCCGGCCTATGGGAGGGCCGGACCAACTAATGATACCATTAGTCCCTAATGTCCTCACTCTAGGTCAAAACCCGGAGTTGTGGACGAGAGTATCAATCGGTATCATGCTGTCTGTATCAGTTGCCGATCCTCGTTGTCGCTGGTTCTGTATATATCTTGTATTCTCATTTAATAGTTGTAGGTGAGGTAGAGGCTGTCGCTGATCACGTTCTAATTTAAGGGATATTTCTAATATTATTAAGTGCCGTACCAATAATACAACAATATAATTCATTCAACTAGCAATGTCATAATAGCACCTAACCAATCATATTTCCGTAAATATTCTAATAAACTAATACTCTTCATACTCCAACATGATAAATCTTCTTCTTCAATCAACCGTTGTAATGTGGTATCATTGCCCAATGCTCATACCTGTATGTAGAGAAGCTAACTCATCATCCTTTAATCTACCCATTGGTGCCTGTAAAATTGCTGACATAACCATATAAGTTAGTATCCATAACTCATCTTCTAGTACCATGATGATATGTCGGTATGATATTGACTGCCTTCACCTATCTTGGTACAATACTAGTGTACTGTTACATCCGCTCAGGGGAGTTGCTTCTACCTAGTACACCTCACTGCACCCTCACATCACGTGTGTTTTCCTCTGTACCTTTATTATAACAACAATTGACAAACCTTTGGGTATGATCACGCAGTAACTCAAAACTAATTTGTAAGACCACATGCATAGTCTAAAAACAATATGTAAGGATCTTTAAACTAACATTTAGCACAAATACAACAGATTAAATGACCATCACCCACGAATACAACAAATAAACACCATTCACTTAGTTTCCTATCATTGAAGTCATGAACAACCTTAATCACGTGCTGGAATCACGTGAGAATAACATGAAATTCTTTTATTTATGACGATGTAAATTAAATTAAATTATCCTTTAACTTTCATCAGGTGTATTAGACGTCTTTAAATGTCCTTCACATTTTTATAATACAGTTTTTTAAACCAGATTCGTGTATGTTTATAATCTATTAGTGATAAATGTATCGTTATTCCTGTATGTATCGCTTATTCTCCAAAACGAATATTCCACTGTATAAAAATTATTGAAGTAAATTTCATGATTGAATAATTTACTGGCCTGATTCTCGTTCTCGTGAACGTAGATATAATGAGGTTTGACATAGGATTGTGTCGATCAGCTCAATAAGAAATTGATCGAGCATTGGTATGTTTGTTGATTTATAACAGAGAAGCTGTGTCCCCAACAGACTGTTGCTCCTGGCTTGAACGATAGCACAATTAACGTGTACTTTCACCCTGGACTTAAGGAAGTCCGTAACCAACCCATAACACGTAGTTGGCTGTAGTGTAACGACGACGTTTGAGTTATAGTAGCCTGTAATAGATTTAATAGATTGTAATGCTAAATGACCAGTGTCTGATGTTGGTGGTCCTGAAGTGGCCGGTTTCCACCAAAGAATCTTTGAATGAATCACGTGTATGGTCCCGCGTGAACAACTGGTATCACGCCAATATAATCAGTGTTAATCAATCCGTGTATGGATGTGTAATAGCTACAGTGTAGCTCGTATGCTGACGTAAGAAGTTAGTGTTCTAGTATCCTGTTACGGTGCCGTGTGCAGAGATGTCATTTGACGAACGACGTGTTACCTCCATGTCCGTAAATGAGTTCAACGGTGTCTTAGTGATGATCGCTAACATTGGAACAATGTCCATAATTAATTGAGTCATTTGCTACAGCGGTGCACTGTGTAACATCCATAAGTGTCTTTATATGTTCCTGATAATGGCATCGTAAATGTGTAACATCCATAAGTGTCTTTATATGTTCCTGATAATGGCATCGTAAATGTGTAACATCCATAAGTGTCTCTATATGTTCCTGATAATGGCATCGTAAATGTGTAACATCCATAAGTGTCTCTATATGTTCCTGATAATGGCATCGTAAATGTGTAACATCCATAAGTGTCTCTATATGTTCCTGATAATGGCATCGTAAATGTGTAACATCCATAAGTGTCTCTATATGTTCCTGATAATGGCATCGTAAATGTGTAACATCCATAAGTGTCTCTATATGTTCCTGATAATGGCATCGTAAATGTGTAACATTCCATAAGTGTCTCTATATGTTCCTGATAATGGCATCGTAAATGTGTAACATCCATAAGTGTCTTTATATGTTCCTGATAATGGCATCGTAAATGTGTAACATCCATAAGTGTCTCTATATGTTCCTGATAATGGCATCGTAAATGTGTAACATCCATAAGTGTCTTTATATGTTCCTGATAATGGCATCGTAAATGTGTAAACATCCATAAGTGTCTCTATATGTTCCTGATAATGGCATCGTAAATGTGTAACATCCATAAGTGTCTCTATATGTTCCTGATAATGGCATCGTAAATGTGTAACATCCATAAGTGTCTCTATATGTTCCTGATAATGGCATCGTAAATGTGTAACATCCATAAGTGTCTCTATATGTTCCTGATAATGGCATCGTAAATGTGTAACATCCATAAGTGTCTCTATATGTTCCTGATAATGGCATCGTAAATGTGTAACATCCATAAGTGTCTCTATATGTTCCTGATAATGGCATCGTAAATGTGTAACATCCATAAGTGTCTCTTATATGTTCCTGATAATGGCATCGTAAATGTGTAACATCCATAAGTGTCTCTATATGTTCCTGATAATGGCATCGTAAATGTGTAACATCCATAAGTGTCTCTATATGTTCCTGATAATGGCATCGTAAATTGTGTAACATCCATAAGTGTCTTTATATGTTCCTGATAATGGCATCGTAAATGTGTAACATCCATAAGTGTCTCTATATGTTCCTGATAATGGCATCGTAAATGTGTAACATCCATAAGTGTCTCTATATGTTCCTGATAATGGCATCGTAAATGTGTAACATCCATAAGTGTCTCTATATGTTCCTGATAATGGCATCGTAAATGTGTAACATCCATAAGTGTCTCTATATGTTCCTGATAATGGCATCGTAAATGTGTAACATTGGTAAGTGGTATAAATGGTGTGGGATCATGTCCTTTGTCTGTGTATCTATATGTGGCCTTGTCTGTGTATCTATATGTGCCTTTGTCTGTTTTTATTATAGTTCCTTTGTCTGTGTTCTATATGTGGCCTTGCTGTGTATCTATATGTGTCCTGTTGTCTGTGTATCTATATGTGGTTGTCTGTGTATCTATATGTGGCCTTGTCTGTGTATCTATATGTGTCCTGTTGTCTGTGTATCTATATGTGGCCTTGTCTGTGTATCTAATGGGGCCCTTTTTGTCTGTGTATCTATATGTGGCCTTGTCTGTGTATCTATATGTGGCCTTGTCTGTGTATCTTTTGGGGGCCTTTCTGTGTATCTATATGGGGCCCTTTGTCTGTGTATCTATATGGGGCCTTGTCTGTGTATCATATGTGGCCTGTATGTGTATCTAATATTGGGCCTTGTCTGTGTATCTATATGTGTCCTGTTGTCTGTGTATCTATATGTGGCCTTGTCTGTGTATCTATATGTGCCTGTTGTCTGTGTATCTATATGTGGTCCTGTTGTCTGTGTATCTATATGTGGCCTTGTCTGTGTATCTATATGTGGCCTGTTGTCTGTGTATCTATATGTGGCCTTGTCTTGTGTATCTATATGTGCCTTGTACTGTGTATCTATATGTGGCCTGTTGTCTGTGTATCTATATGTGGCCTGTTGTCTGTGTATCTATATGTGGCCTTGTCTGTGTATCTATATGTGGCCTTGTCTGTGTATCTATATGTGGTCCTTGTCTGTGTATCTATATGTGCCTGTTGTCTGTGTATCTATATGTGGCCTTTGTCTGTGTATCTATATGTGTCCTTGTCTGTGTATCTATATGTGGCCTTGTCTGTGTATCTATATGTGGCCTTGTCTGTGTATCTATATGTGTCCTGTTGTCTGTGTATCTATATGTGTCCTGTGTCTGTGTATCTATATGTGGCCTTGTCTGTGATCTATATGTGGCCTTGTCTGTGTATCTATATGTGGCCTTGTCTGTGTATCTATATGTGGCCTTGTATGTGTATCTATATGTGTCCTGTTGTCTGTGTATCTATATGTGGCATGTTGTCTGTGTATTCTATATGTGGCCTTGTCTGTGTATCTATATGTGGCCTTGTCTGTGTATCTATATGTGGCCTTGTCTGTGTATCTATATGTGTCCTGTTGTCTGTGTATCTATATGTGGCCTTGTCTGTGTATCTATATGTGTCCTGTTGTCTGTGTATCTATATGTGTCCTGTTGTCTGTGTATCTATATGTGGCCTTGTCTGTGTATCTATATGTGGCCTGTTGTCTGTGTATCTATATGTGGCCTTGTCTGTGTATCTATATGTGGCCTTGTCTGTGTATCTATATGTGGCCTTGTCTGTGTATCTATATGTGTCCTTTGTCTGTGTATCTATATGTGGCCTTGTTTCTGTGTATCTATATGTGGCCTTGTCTGTGTATCTATATGTGGCCTGTTGTCTGTGTATCTATATGTGCCTTGTCTGTGTATCTATATGTGGCCTTGTCTGTGTATCTATATGTGGCCTGTTGTCTGTGTATCTATATGTGGCCTTGTCTGTGTATCTATATGTGGCCTTGTCTGTGTATCTATATGTGGCCTGTTGTCTGTGTATCTATATGTGGCCTGTTGTCTGTGTATCTATATGTGGCCTTGTCTGTGTATCTATATGTGGCCTTGTCTGTGTATCTATATGTGGCCTTGTCTGTGTATCTATATGTGTCCTGTTGTCTGTGTATCTATATGTGTCCTGTTGTCTGTGTATCTATATGTGGCCTTTGTCTGTGTATCTAATATGTGTCCTGTTGTCTGTGTATCTATATGTGGCCCTTGTCTGTGTATCTATATGTGGCCTGTGTCTGTGTATCTATATGTGGCCTTTGTCTGTGTATCTATATGTGCCTGTTGTCTGTGTATCTATATGTGGCCTTGTCTGTGTATCTATATGTGGCCTTGTCTGTGTATCTATATGTGGCCTGTGTCTGTGTATCTATATGTGCCTTGTCTGTGTATCTATATGTGGTGCCTGTTGTCTGTGTATCTATATTTGGCCTTGTCTGTGTATCTATATGTGGCCTTGTCTGTGTATCTATATGTGGGCTTGTCTGTGTATCTATATGTGGCCTGTCTGTGTATCTATATGTGGCCTTGTCTGTGTATCTATATGGTGGCCTTGTCTGTGTATCTATATGTGTGCCTGTTGTCTGTGTACTATAGGTGGCCTGTTGTCTGTGTATCCTATATGTGGCCTGTCTGGTATCTATATGGTCCTGTTGTCTGTCGTATCTTATATGTGCCCTGTCTGTGTATCTATATGTGGCCTGTTGTCTGTGTATCTATATGTGGCCTTGTCTGTGTATCTATATGTGGCCTGTTGTCTGTGTATCTATATGTGGCCTTGTCTGTGTAATCTATATGTGTCCTGTTGTCTGTGTATCTATATGTGTCCTGTTGTCTGTGTATCTATATGTGGCCTTGTCTGTGTATCTATATGTGTCCTGTTGTCTGTGTATCTATATGTGGCCTGTGTCTGTGTATCTATATGTGGCCTTGTCTGTGTATCTATATGTGGCCTTGTCTGTGTATCTATATGTGGCCTTGTCTGTGTATCTATATGTGGCCTTTGTCTGTGTATCTATATGTGGCCTTGTCTGTGTATCTATATGTGGCCTGTTGTCTGTGTATCTATATGTGGCCTTTGTCTGTGTATCTATATGTGGCCTTGTCTGTGTATCTATATGTGTCCTGTTGTCTGTGTATCTATATGTGGCCTTTGTCTGTGTATCTATATGTGGCCTGTGTCTGTGTATCTATATGTGGCCTTGTCTGTGTATCTATATGTGGCCTTGTCTGTGTATCTATATGTGGCCTTGTCTGTGTATCTATATGTGGCCTTGTCTGTGTATCTATATGTGGCCTTGTCTGTGTATCTATATGTGGCCTTGTTGTGTATTTTGTGTTTTTGTTGTGTTTTTTGGTTGTTGTTTCTATATGTGGGTTGTTGTGTATTTTTGTGGCCTTGTTGTGTATCTATATGTGGCCTTGTTGTGTTTATTGGGTTGCTGTGTATTATTGTGGTTGTTGTGTATCTATATTGGTTGTTGTTTTCTTTTGTGGCCTTGTTGTGTTTTTTGGTTTTGTCTGGTTCTATATGTGGCCTTTGTCTGTGTTTTTGTGGCCTTTGTTGGTATTATATGTGGTTGTCTGGTTCTATATGTGGCCTTGTCTGTGTATCTTTGTGGTGTTGTCTGTGTATTATATGTGGCCTTTTTGTGTATTTATGTGGCCTGTTGTCTGTGTATCTATATGTGGCCTTGTCGGGGTTTATCTATTGTGTTGTTGTCTGTGTTTTTGTGTCCTGTTGTCTGTGTATTATATGTGGTTGTTGTGTTTTTGTGTCCTGTTGTCTGTGTATCTATATGTGGCCTGTTGTCTGTGTATCTATATGTGGCCTTGTCTGTGTATCTATATGTGGCCTTGTCTGTGTATCTATATGTGGCCTTGTCTGTGTATCTATATGTGGCCTTGTCTGTGTATCTATATGTGGCCTTGTCTGTGTATCTATATGTGGCCTGTTGTCTGTGTATCTATATGTGGCCTGTTGTCTGTGTATCTATATGTGGCCTTGTCTGTGTATCTATATGTGTCCTGTTGTCTTGTTATCTATATGTGGCCTTGTCTGTGTATCTATATGTGGCCTGTTGTCTGTGTATCTATATGTGGCCTTGTCTGTGTATCTATATGTGGCCTGTTGTCTGTGTATCTATATGTGGCCTTGTCTGTGTATCTATATGTGTCCTGTTGTCTGTGTATCTATATGTGTCCTGTTGTCTGTGTATCTATATGTGGCCTTGTCTGTGTATCTATATGTGTCCTGTTGTCTGTGTATCTATATGTGGCCTGTTGTCTGTGTATCTATATGTGGCCTTGTCTGTGTATCTATATGTGTCCTGTTGTCTGTGTATCTATATGTGGCCTTGTCTGTGTATCTATATGTGGCCTGTTGTCTGTGTATCTATATGTGGCCTTGTCTGTGTATCTATATGTGTCCTGTTGTCTGTGTATCTATATGTGGCCTTGTCTGTGTATCTATATGTGGCCTTGTCTGTGTATCTATATGTGGCCTTGTCTGTGTATCTATATGTGGCCTTGTCTGTGTATCTATATGTGGCCTGTTGTCTGTGTATCTATATGTGGCCTTGTCTGTGTATCTATATGTGGCCTTGTCTGTGTATCTATATGTGGCCTTGTCTGTGTATCTATATGTGGCCTTGTCTGTGTATCTATATGTGGCCTTGTCTGTGTATCTATATGTGGCCTTGTCTGTGTATCTATATGTGGCCTTGTCTGTATGACCTGGTATCACAGTGGTAGTGTAGGACTAAATGCAATAAGTCCCGACGTAATATATCGTGTATAGAGTTCCACTGAATGTCCCACCCACCTATATTTCCTTCAGACTCTTGGTGGAGGGAAGTGTAGGTACTCCCGATAATGTATAATGTACCTTCCTAGTAACATCCGATATAAATAAATGTCCCCAGAAGAATAATGAACGTTCCTTGTGTCGATAGTGTAAATTTGTCAGAGTGTCGGCAGCCAATAATAGTAATATTATGGAGGTATCATTCTTCTCGCTAAGTGTATCTTGATTGTGTGGTATATTACTGTTCAAGCGTTGTGCAGTGCTGTGTCAACTGCTTGTTTAGTCTGTGTAAGGAATCTGTGTCAACTATGTCTAATTCCAAGACATATCTAGTTCCGTCCTGGGTACAAATTTGGTACTAGTAAGTGTAGTATGTCTCCTGATAGCGGACATCGAAAATGATAATGTGTTCCATTGTCATTTAGATATGTGGAACAGTACAGGTTTAATCTCTTAAGTTGTGTGTGGCGAATGACATCCACTTAATATCGACAAATATTAAATACTTGCAGTCTGTAACTGATCTTTACACGAGCTGCAATTTCGGCTTCCGCTGAGTTTAGGATGGTGCGCGTCGTTTGCACTTTAACTTGACGTGCAATTATTTATCTTTAAAACGACATAATAGATGTAGATGCGGATTTGTTGATTCGGGGTTGTCTTTGAACCATTCCTCCCAAGCAGTAAAATGTGAGCAGATATCCTTAAAGTTGAAACATGCACTGATATTTCTCAAATTTGATAATGTAGCCAAATAAGTTCGTAATTTGATAACGAATAATTGCGTATCTTGATTTTGACTAACCAGTAACATCTGGTTATGATTTCAGCTTCATAATTGAATGTAAACTGGCCACTGTTGGCTGTAGCATGGCCTAAGAAAGTTTCATGTATGCAAATCATGCTTTAATTGACGTATGTGTTTTAAGACTCCAGCAGCTCTGAAATTATATTGATTATTGATCGGTATAAAATATAATTCCGTTGTAGACCGATTCTTTCAAAGTCAAAATTTCGATTCTATATGTGTGTCGTACTGATTCTATACACAATTAGTTCTCGGTATGTAGCGTTTATAAAAATGTCAATGAACGCGCTCCTCCGATTTGACACAAATGGAACCGCAAAAGTTTATTTGTCAATTAATTTCCCGTTGAAACTGTATTTGCTGTATCTGTGAAGACGAATGGAAATTGAAGACGTGCACGATCAAATGGCACACAGCACAGTGATCTGAGTTTAACTTTCAAATTTTGAATAAATATATTGTATCTTCAGAATAAGTCTTGACGACATGCTAGCTAATGTTCTGATATATGATGTTCGTGTCGTTGAAAACCTGAAATATTTATGTAGATGTTATTTAGGTGAGCGCCGATCCTGCGCATAGGGATCAGCTCACGTTTCCACAAGAGTACACACCTTGTCCTGCGGCGGAATAAACGTACGTCTTTCGCTTGCTCGATTTGAGTCTGCCATATGTTCATGATCTATTGGTAAGATAGAACATGTCCTTGTTGTTCTGATCTGTTCTTGACGAGTTCAATTTGAGTTGCTTTAAGTGTACGGTCAGAATCAATCTCTATATAATTTGATAAACAGCTTCATCCAATAGTCATCAAATTCTACCGTGCCTGGTGAATAAACAATATGTTCTGAGAATTTTTTTTGTTCATAATTTTAAAATAAGATTCACTTGCTTTCTTCCAAGTGTTTACTTCTCAATGTTCACGTATCAATTTGACTTCATCCAAACCATCGTTTCCAGGAATTCAATTTTGATTATTGAAACTTTCAACGTTCAGTGTATTTCGACTGTTTACCAATGATAATCTTGTGTCGTTGTAATTCAAGAAATTTCTTGCGAATGTTCTTGTAAAACCGCGTATATATGTATATAATTCCTCTGTTCACTGACTGTTTATCTTCTTTCTTGACGTATATAAGGTCAAGTATTTGAGGTAAAAATGTGAACTGGAGCATACGGAATCTGTCTTGTGAACAAACAGTTCAATGCCATGTTATTAGCATGCATCTTTTTACAAGTTACGATCAGGTGATCGGTAGTTGCTTCTTTTCAGCGTGCCTGTTAAGACCAGGTCAGCATCCGAAGTAAATGAGGACAATCAATACGGACACAAATGATGAACTAGTAATACGGTTGATCACAGTCGAGACTTTCGCATACTGTCGAACAACATTTAAACTCAATTTGAAATGAGTAACAGCATAGTCCATGTACGCTCTCCTTCCTCTTAACACAATTATGACTACCACAGTATATATGTCGAATTATTTCACGTTGAACTATATGTTCCTGTATCTATGAAGACGAATTGTACTTGGATTTGATTGAATGATACATATGACATTTGTTAATTTTTCCTTACTTGCTCCATCAAACAAACTGCGATTAAATATTAGTTGAACAGTTCTTTGAACTAAAATCGTAAGATACTTTCCGGATGTTTTGTGTATGACCAAAATGATGATGTCATCACCACTGCTCAAAAATTTGGTTACTTGGTTTGAGATTATTCCACATATAGTAAATTATATATGATGGCGTCATGATAAAAATCTGCATGTGACCTTGGCCTTCTCAAGTATATGGCTCGATTCATTAGATTACTTTACAATGTCATAAACTGATAATAAATCTCGAGTTCGTAATTACTACCGGTACAAGTCCCCATTTGCCACGAAGTGAATGCTGTACAGGCTATCGATGCGTCCAGGGTTGACTATAATATAATAATACTATGAATACCTTTGAGTTCTGAAGACCAACACAGGCACTGGAACATAATCTCACGAAGACTTTCTTCTTGACAATCACTTTTAATCTGTCGACTCAATTACTCACATGTTGACCACATTCAATCGCTCTACAGAACTTGAGAACACACACTGAATTACACAAAAGCGGCATAACAGAATGTTAGCCATGCTTAAAGACATGCTGCGTCCGAACAGGACGGCAGCCCAAGTCTAACCCCCTTAGTGACGTTTTTCGTGACGCTTCCCTAGTTTCCCTGTGCACTCTATAATTGTACATTTCGGTGCATGTTTTAGGGAAGCTCCCTTCAGCCTTTCTCAGTCTGCTATATGTCAGTGACTGATATGTGGCAGAAGAGGAAAGACTAAACAAGACTGAAGGTACCTCTACATCCCAGGGTAGAAGAGGAAAGACTAAACAAGACTGTAAGGTATCTCTACATCCCAGGGTAGAAGAGGAAAGACTAAACTATTTAAATTCATAGTTATCTCTTGTATAGAATAATTCATGGTTATTTCTTGTGTAGAATAATTCAGTTATTTCTGGTGTACAGTAATCTAGGCTAATGTCTTGTGTACAGTAATTCATGGTTATTTATATGTTGCAGGAGTTGGAGAAAGGACTTGAAATTCATGAACACGTGTTGAGGCTTGAACACACCAGGGTGTGGGGGAAGGTGAGCAGTCGTGTGTGTCTCCCATGTCGCTGTCCATAGAGCACGCTAAAGAAGGTGACCCACTTGTTTCACTTTAGAGTTAGTCCCCCTGGGCTTGAAGGAGTTTACAGGCATGAGAGTCACATTCATTGAGAGTCACGTTCATTGTATCCCACATAGTTTGGGCTGTCTGCAGCAGCCTGCCGAAAGTGTTGCATAGAGCGTTAACTGCGTGGCTTCACCAGTGACCCTTCAGGTGTCTGTAAAAATTGCACGAATGAAATGAATGGCGGCATGTGGAAATTAATCCATAACCTTAGGAGCGTTAGGCACTCTGCCACAGAGGGGCCTTTGATCTATGCTCTGTGAGCATTGAGTTCGAGTCTGTTGATAGTGAAATAGCTAAACCCCAGGGAGGTGATTCATGATGGGCTAGAGGAGGACATGGTGGGCTAGAGGAAGACATGGTGGGCTAGAGGGGGACATGGTGGGCTAGAGGGGGACATGGTTGGCTAGAGGATTACTTTTCCAAAATAATGGTAAAAATAATGATAACAACACTTCAAGTAGATTACTTTTCCAGAATAACATCGGAAATAATGATAACAAACGCACAAATGTATAATTTTTCCAGAATAACATCGGAAATAACAATAACAAAGCTTGTGATGTCTGACTGTAACAGAATGCTGATATATATTGAGTAAAAAACCTTCTCAGATTTCTTTTGTATAGTTGCCGGCTCTGTGTCAAAGGCGTTACGGACACAATTCGTAATCCCGTACACCACGCGGTCGTTCAGAAAGCAATGGTTCAGAAGAAAACTACTGAACATAAACTAGCCCAGGAATAACAAACAGCCAAAAAAAATGCTGGGGTTGACTGCAACATCCTGTAAAGGAAATGCAGCTAACTTTAACTTAGTATAGCTAGTTAGTTCGCCAACAGATCATCATCCTTGCACATTGAACTGTTAATCCATAAGTGCAAAATAGTGGCAACAAGAAAATGGAAATGGCAAAGGAATTCAGCATTCCAAAATCAGCGCTTTCAGGAATCATAAAAAATAAGGATCAGTACAGAAAAATGTTTTATGGTGGACAAGTTGATTGTCACAGAATGAAGAATCCTGGGAAGGTTAACCCGGTCAACAAATGCCCGCAGAAGTCGCATATGTCGGCCTAACGGCGCAAGAACGCAGCTTTGCTGTAAACAGGCACAACGCAATCACATCCACACAAAAAAACAACTCCGGATGAACGCAGAAGAATGAAGAATCGAAAAGCGGTGTTGAATTTAAAGATGTCATGGAAAGACATTTTTATTGACTCAAGTACAGGTACTAAACCGCCCACACTTATCAGCATGGCACATGATGTATTGACAGGTACTAAAGTCTTAACATAGCAAAATCAAAGTTAATGCATACAGATAAAAATACTATGGAGAAAGAAATACGAGAGTAAGTTAATAAGTAAGTCACAAATGGCTGTAGAAGAATAACTAAATATGATAACAACTTGAAACCAGTTTATTTTTATACATACATTGTACCTTTATTTCTCAACATAATTTCCACCAACATTGATGCACTTATTCCATCGTTTTATCAGTCCTCTAAGACCGGTGGCATAGAACTGCGTGCTCTATTTTCTAAACCACAATTTCACTTCACATTCATCTTCGGCGTCATTCGCGAAAATGTCTCCCGTCAAGGTGGGTTTTGAGTGTTTGTGCTGACAAATGAGTGTCCCATAAAGCGGTGGGTGCATAGCTGGGTAGAAAAAGTTACGAGGGCGAGTCAATAAGTAAGTCACACAGTTCTGTGGGATGGCCGGTATATGAAAACAAAGCACACAGCTCTATGCAGCCGGTTTGGGAGGACTGATAAAATGACGGGATAAGTGCATCAATATTGGTGGAAATTATGTTGAGAAATAAAGGGACACTGTATGTATAAAAATAAACTGGTTTCAAGATGTTATCATATTTTGTTATTTTTCTACAGCCATTTGTGACTTACTTATTAACTTACCCTCGTATATGTTAATGAGGAAACATTGGAGGTGGTTGGTGGAAAATTTTGAATATCTTGGGTCATTGATTACCAACAATGGAGACAATGAAAGAAATTAAAAGACGAATGTCTATTGCTCTTCAAAGACTAAAAACACTGAATAAATTGTGGAGTGGGACAGATAGAACTACAAAAATTAGATTTTTAAGAGCATGCATCTTTCCCATTGCAACATAGGCATGTGAGACATGGACGCTTACTAAACAAGATAACAGCGCATAAACGCCTTTGAATATAAATGTTATGGACGAGTTCTAAGAATATCTTGGGTAAAGGAAATAAAAAATGAGTCCATATTTTAAGAGCTGAATATTGAAGAAGGTTGGCTATTAAAGACGATAAAACAAAGAAAATTGAAATATTTTGGTCACTTGAAATGTTACAAAGGTTTGGAGAGAACAAAGATGGAGGGATATATGCCTGGGAATAGAGGAAGAGGAAGGCCAAAGAGAAGATGGGTGCAGAGTGTGGCAGATGATCTCCAGATGGGTGTATCGGACGTGGGATATCTTGCTTATGAGTGAGAAGTTTTCCAGAAGGTTGTAATGGGAGCGAGGTTCTGCCAAGGACATGCTACTGAATGAATGAACAGGTACTAAGATACAGAGGAAAATTGCAATTTTTTCATTTCAAAGTGTCAAAAGTGCTGTTATTCTTTAGATATTTTAGCCAACTTTAGATATTTTAGCCAACTTTAGATATTTTAGCCAACTTTAGATATTTTAGCCAACTTTAGATATTTTAGCCAACTTTAGATATTTTAGCCAACTTTAGATATTTTAGCCACCTTTAGATATTTTAGCCAACTTTAGATATTTTAGCCACCTTTAGATATTTTAGCCAACTTTAGATATTTTAGCCAACTTTAGATATTTTAGCCAACTTTAGATATTTTAGCCAACTTTAGATATTTTAGCCAACTTTAGATATTTTAGCCAACTTTAGATATTTTAGCCACCTTTAGATATTTTAGCCACCTTTAGATATTTTAGCCAACTTTAGATATTTTAGCCAACTTTAGATATTTTAGCCAACTTTAGATATTTTAGCCAACTTTAGATATTTTAGCCAACTTTAGATATTTTAGCCAACTTTAGATATTTTAGCCAACTTTAGATATTTTAGCCAACTTTAGATATTTTAGCCACCTTTAGATATTTTAGCCACCTTTAGATATTTTAGCCAACTTTAGATATTTTAGCCAACTTTAGATATTTTAGCCAACTTTAGATATTTTAGCCAACTTTAGATATTTTAGCCAACTTTAGATATTTTAGCCAACTTTGTACATTAACATTTTTGGTAATTTACATATGTTCTATGTCATACATCTGTTGTACTCAAGACAAATTCATTATTGTATTGTACAAGACCTGTGGATTGTCATGAACGCCTATGTCAACTGACATGGCACTTGATGATGATAATAACGTTGTAAATGCATTATCATATGCTTGAACTCTTATCTGGATAAGATGAATTTCTGATAAGAAAAACTATTTCTCGAGTCCCTTTTGAGTCCTCCTTATTGGGTCTGCACTCTATAAGGAGAAGACAATAATGACCATTACCTTATTATGCAAACCTATTTCTCTCCCCTAGCTGTGGTTTAGCGGTTTCTCCATCAGTACATCGCTGGCAGCAGGTGCTCTCAACGGCGACCGCATCAACAAGACTCTGTATTACGTGCTCAGCAACTCGCCAGCTCCGCTACATAACGTGATGTCTACGCCTGAGGACAAGTTGAAGATTGAGAGAACCCTCCACTTCCCTGAGAGCTGCTACGAGGGACATTCTAGTCTGTAAGTTATGGTGTAAGAGTTGTGCCTCTGTTCTCAGCACATATACTATGAGAATTTGGTCTTCATCCGTGCTTCCTATCAGTGTTAAGTGAAAAACTGAGACATCCACAGACTTGAGACGTCCAGAGACTTGAGACATCCACAGACTTGAGACATCCACAGTCTTGAGACATCCACAGACTTGAGACATCCACAGACTTGAGACAGTGAGAAACTTGAGACATCCACAGACTTGAGACAGTCATAGACTTGAGACATCCACAGACTTGAGACATCCACAGCCCTAGTCATCCACAGACTTGAGACATCCACAGACTTGAGACAGTCATAGACTTGATACATCCACAGTCTTGAGACATCCACATACTTGAGACATCCACAGACTTGAGATGTCCAGAGACTTGAGACATCCACAGACTTGAGACAGTGAGAAACTTGAGACATCCATAGACTTGAGACATCCACAGACTTTAGACATCCACATACTTGAGGCATCCACAGACTTGAGACAGTGAGAAACTTGAGACATCCACAGACTTGAGACATCCACAGACTTGAGACATCCACAGACTTGAGACATCCATAGACTTCAGACAGTCATAGACTTGAGACATTGAGACATCCACACTCTTGAGACATCCACATACTTGAGACATCCACAGACTTGAGACATCCACAGACTTGAGACATCCACAGACGAGACAGTCATAGACGAGACATCCACAGTCTTGAGACATCCACAGACTTGAGATGTCCACAGACTTGAGACATCCACAGACTTGAGACAGTCATAGACTTGAGACATCCACAGACTTGAGACATCCACAGACTTGAGACATCCACGGACTTGAGACATCCACAGACTTGAGACATCCACAGACTTGAGACAGTGAGAAACTTGAGACATCCACAGACTTGAGACAGTCATAGACTTGAGACATCCACAGACTTGAGACATCCACAGCCCTAGTCATCCACAGACTTGAGACATCCACAGACTTGAGACAGTCATAGACTTGATACATCCACAGTCTTGAGACATCCACATACTTGAGATGTCCAGAGACTTGAGACATCCACAGACTTGAGACAGTGAGAAACTTGAGACATCCATAGACTTGAGACATCCACAGACTTGAGACATCCACATACTTGAGGCATCCACAGACTTGAGACAGTGAGAAACTTGAGACATCCACAGACTTGAGACATCCACAGACTTGAGACATCGACAGACTTGAGACATCCATAGACTTCAGACAGTCATAGACTTGAGACATCCACAGTCTTGAGACATCCACATACTTGAGACATCCACAGACTTGAGACATCCACAGACTTGAGACATCCACAGACTTGAGACAGTGAGAAACTTGAGACATCCATAGACTTGAGACATCCACAGACTTGAGACATCCACAGACTTGAGACAGTGAGAAACTTGAGACATCCATAGACTTGAGACATCCACAGACTTGAGACAGTCATAGACTTGAGACATCCACATACTTGAGACATCCCACAGACTTGAGACATCCACAGACTTGAGATGTCCAGAGACTTGAGACATCCACAGACTTGAGACAGTGTTAGACTTGAGACATCCACAGACTTGAGACATCCACAGACTTGAGACATCCACAGACTTGAGACAGTGAGAAACTTGAGACATCCATAGACTTGAGACATCCACAGACTTGAGACATCCACAGACTTGAGACATCCACAGACTTGAGGCAGTCATACACTTTAGACATCCACAGACTTGAGACATCCATAGACTTGAGACATCTACAGACTTGAGACATCCACAGACAAGAGACATCTATAGACTTGAGACATCGACAGACTTGAGACAGTCATAGACTTGAGACATCCACAGATTTGAGACATCCACAGATTTGAGACATCCACAGATTTGAGACATCCACAGATTTGAGACATCCACAGACTTGAGACATCCACAGACTTGAGACATCCACAGACTTGAGACATCCACAGACTTGAGACAACTGTCATCTTGAGACAGTCACAAATACAAGACACTATGGGCTTGAGACCACCATGAATTTGAGACAACCAAAATTTGGGACATCCATGGACATTAGATTACTTGAGGCAACCATAAGCATGAGACAACCAGAATGTGAGACAAGAGTCAGCTTGTCCATTAGGTTGTTGAACACATTCCCAGAAGTGCTATAACCTTGGAAATGTGATCCAGTGTTACACTGACTCTATGTGATTGTGAGAAGCAGAAACGTGCACAGTGAAGAAACAATGTAAGGGTGTTACTGAAGCTTCAGAAATGTGGTATATAGACGATCATAAGCAACATCACGATAGGCAATGATGACAAACTAGTATCACATTAGCGACCCAGTGAAGGAAACGGCTTTGCGATGTGTTGTTTATTTTATGGCAGTTTTACAAGTTACATTTACGGAAAAAAGAGGATACTGTGGTGACAAGACTTAATCTGCAAATTCAAGTCTATGGATGTCTCAAGTCTGTGGATTCATTCATTCATTCAGTAGCATGTCCTTTACAGAACCTCGCTCACATAACAACCTTCCGGAAAATGTCGCTATCGTAAGGAAGATGTCCAGCGTCCGATACACACATCTGGAGATTATCTGCCACATCTTGCACCCATCTTCTCTTTGGCCTTCCTCTTCCTCTCTTCCCAGGCATATATCCCTCCATCTTTGTTCTCTCCAAACTTTCGTGACGTTTCAAGTGACCAAAATATTTCAATTTTCTTTGCTTTATCGTCTTTAATAGCCAACCTTCTTCAATATTCAGCTCTTGAAGTATGGATGCATGTTCTTTTCTGTATCCAAGATATTCTTAGAACTCGTCTATAATATTTAATTATTAATATTACATCTGCAAATAAACACAAGAAAACAACAACACACAAACCAGAGAGATGACACTTCAGTGACTACTTTAAGGCATAATGACAGCATGAGAGGAATGAAAAAAATGTGGGCTGCTTTTCTGAGAGTCCCAGGTTATGAAACAATGAACATTGAAGAAATACTGAGCAGTAGTGTTGTTGTTATTGTTGGGAGTACTTCTTCTTCTGCTGCGTTCATCCGGAGAGTTTTTTTTTCCGGACGTGATTGCTCTGTGCCTGTTTACAACAGAGCTGCATTCTTGCCCATTAGGCCGACACATCCAACTTCTGTGGGCATTTGTTGACCGAGTTAACCTTCCTGGGGGTTGGGAATGAGAGTCCCAGGTTGGGAAACAATGAACATTGAAGAAATACTGACCATTAGTGTTGTTGTTGTTTTTGTTGGGAGTACAAGAATGAATTGGCTCTGTGCCGAAGGGTTTACGGACACAATTCATAATCCTGCATGTCGCTTACGAAACACAGCTGCGGGCAATTTGGCAGCAGACAGCCTTGCGTTGGTTTTCCTACAAAGGTAGGAGTGCTGGTCATTCAGAAAGCAATGGTACACTACTGGATGTAAACTTGCTCAGGAATCACGAACAGCCAAAACATGCTGGGGTTGACTGCAATGTCCTGTAAAGGTTATGGAAGTAACTTGTAACTAACAAGAATGACATGAGGTCTGCTGAATGATGAAAGAGTATCATTGCCCCAATGTTAGCTCACTGGCAGTATTTGGAGTATACTAGTGAGTTGACTTATTGAGGATTGACAAGATCATTTGTTGTATGTTTGTGTGCTTCAGGGTGTCCGGGACGTTGTGGATTGACAAGATCATTTGTTGTATGTGTCAGAGTGTCCGGGACGTTGTGGATTGACAAGATCATTTGTGTGTGTGTGTCAGAGTGTTCGGGATGTTGTGGATTGACAAGATCATTTGTGTGTATGTGTCAGAGTGTCCGGGACGTTGTGGATTGACAAGATCATTTGTGTGTGTGTGTCAGAGTGTCCGGGACGTTGTGGATTGACAAGATCATTTGTGTGTGTGTAGAGTGTCCGGGACGTTGTGGATTGACAAGATCATTTGTGTGTGTGTAGAGTGTCCGGGACGTTGTGGATTGACAAGATCATTTGTGTGTATGTTTGTGTGCTTCAGGGTGTCCGGGACGTTGTGGATTGACCCGGAGGATGAAGCACAGGTGGCCAGGGTTGTTACCACGTGGATGATCACGCTGGAGAAGCAAGGATGTATACACATGGTGCAGGCGGTAGGTCATTGTCTGTCGTGTCTGTGGATGTATACAATGGTGAGGCGGGTGGTCATGTCTGTCGTATTTTGAAGTATACACATGGTGCAGGGGGTAGGTCATGTCTTTGTATCTGTGATGTATACACATGGTGCAGGGGGGTAGGTCATTGTCTGTCGTATCTGTGGATGTAACACATGGGGCGGGGGGTAGGTCATTGTCTGTCATCTGTGGATGTATACACATGGGAGGCGGTAGGTCATTGTCTGTCGTATCTGTGAATGTATACACTGGTGCAGGCGGGTGGTCATGATTGTCGTATCTGTAAAGTATACACATGGTGCAGGCGGGTAGGTCATTGCTGTCTATCTTTTGGATGTATACACGGTGCAGGCGGGTGTCATTGTCTGTCGTATCTGTGGATGTTAAAACAGGGGCAAGCGGGTAGGTTTATTGTCTGTTGTATCTGTGGATGTATACACATGGTGCAGGCGGGTAGATCATTGTCTGTCGTATCTGTGAATGTATACACATGGTGCAGGCGGGTAGGTCATTGTCTGTTGTATCTGTGGATGTATACACATGGTGCAGGCGGGTAGGTCATTGTCTGTCGTATCTGTGGATGTATACACATGGTCCAGGCGGGTAGGTCATTGTCTGTCGTATCTGTGGATGTATACACATGGTCCAGGCGGGTAGGTCATTGTCTGTCGTGTCTGTGGATGTATACACATGGTGCAGGCGGGTAGGTCATTGTCTGTCGTATCTGTGGATGTATACACATGGTCCAGGCGGTAGGTCATTGTCTGTCGTGTCTGTGGATGTATACACATGGTGCAGGCGGGTAGGTCATTGTCTGTCGTATCTGTGGATGTATACACATGGTCCAGGAGGGTAGGTCATTGTCTGTCGTATCTGTGGATGTATACACATGGTCCAGGCGGGTAGGTCATTGTCTGTCGTATCTGTGGATGTATACACATGGTCCAGGCGGGTAGGTCATTGTCTGTTGTATCTGTGGATGTATACACATGGTGCAGGCGGGTAGGTCATTGTCGTGTGTGTGTTTGTGGTCCCTTGTCTGTGATCACCATTTACGAGGGTTAGTTAATAAGTAAGTCACAAATGGCTGTAGAAAAATAACTAAATATAACAACTTGAAACCAAGTTATTTTTATACATACATTGTCCCTTTATTTCTCAACATAATTTCCACCAACATTGATGCACTTATCGCCCATCGTTTTATCAGTCCTCCCAAACCGGCTGCATAGAACTATGTGCTCAGTTTTCTAAACCACATTTTCACTTCACATTCAATTTTGGCGTCATTCGCGAAATGTCTCCCACCAAGGTGGGTTGTCAGTGTTTATGCTGACAAATGTTTGTCCCATAAAGCGGTGCATAGCTGGGTAGAAAATGTTACGAGGGCGAGTCAATAAGTAAGTCACACAGTTCTGTGGGATGGTCGGTAAATGAAAACAAAGCACGCAGTTCTATGCAGCGGGTTTGGGAGGACTGATAAAACAATAGGATAAGTACATCAATGTTGGTGGAAATTATGTTGAGAAATAAAGGGACAATGTATTATAAAAATAAACTGGTTTCAAGTTGTTATCATATTTAGTTATTTTTCTACAGCCATGTGTGACTTACTTATTAACTTACCCTCGTATCGTGTCTCTGTTTGTTGTCCCTAGTCTGTGATCAACATTTGTCATGCCTCTGAATATTGTCCTTAGTCTTCTGTTTTTCTTTTATTTTCGCTTTTTTTCTGATTGGCTGCCTGGATCCCCAGTTTACCTGTTGTTTTAATCTGATTGTTTTTCAAGCTGATGTATGTAAAACCATATGTTTATATATGTGAGTGTGATGTTTGTGTGGTATTTGTGTACATATTTCAGTGTGAAAGTAGACTAGAGATATCACTCAGGTGATAGACTTGGACTTGCACGAAAGGACCAGTGCGCTCTTGCTCTTAAACTTCCGGTTCACTGATGATGAGGTAGCAGGATAATGTCAGTTTGGACCTCCGTGTTAACTTCTCGATAAGAAAGCAGTGGCAAACTGCTGAATGTAAAATTGTCTGGAAAATCAGCCTGAGGTTGGGCTTGATTAAAATGTCCTGCAAAGGGTCATGCAATCTGTGAATGAATGATGATACTTCTGTGATATCATAGATAATGTCACAGTGTGAGATAACAACAGAAGGGAACATGCTGAACCAAACTGATACAATTTAAATGCTTGGGGATGGTGATACCAACTGATGGAAGATGTGTGTCAGAGATTAAAATCAGAACATGTCAAGCAAAACCTGCATTTTAGAAAATGAAATATACCTTACGCAATAAGTCACTATCATTGAATGTAAGAAAGAGAATGTTGAAATGTTATGTAGAACGTGTTCTGTTATGTGGCAGTGAATCATGGTATGTGAATGAACAGATTAGAAGAGCTTGGAGGCAGCAGAGATGTGGTTCCAGAGGTGAATATAGCGACTATCTTGGACTACCAGCGTAACTTCTCCTTCTTTCGTTCGCTTGCAGTGTTGTCTCTTGTATGAATTTCGCTGCTGAAGCCAGAGTAACTAACAAAGATAGATTGGAAGGAACTAATGAAACATTATGCACAACTATACAAATGAGACAAACAGCTTTCTTTGATCATTTGATGGGAAGAGAAGAATTGGGGAACATTATGACCACTGGAAAGATCAATTGGAAGAGAGGCAGAGGCAGACCAAGAGAAATGATGCTGGATGAACTGAGACGGTGGCATGGAGGAATATCCAGAACACCAAAGACCGAGATCTGTGGAGCGACATGAATGCCTACACCAGCTGGCAAGGCACTTGATGATGAACTTATTCTTGTTTTCCGTGTTTTCTTCAGTTGACAATGGTTTTGGTTGAAACGCTTATTTTTATCTGTTTGCGTCACTACCTTGTGAAGTTTTCCAGTGACATTTGACCTTCATTCACTGCTGACCACAGTTGGAATGTTCTAATCATATGAGTAAGGGGGAATCACAGATATGTGTCATCAACTGTGCTTGAAGTAAATAGAACCAGAATTGCCATGGCGAAGGTAGCCATTTGCAAGATGAAAAACATACTGACCAATAAAAAAATGTCATTTGCAATGAGAAAAGGAGTGTTGAAGTGCTACATAGAACCTGTGGTGAAACCTGGAGAATGAGCAGACAAGCTGAGAAACATCTGATGGCTGTGGAAATGTGTCTTCTGTGGAAAATGCAAAGAATACCATGGACAGACAGAAAAGTCAGGGAGCAAGTCCTACAAGAAACAAACGAAAACTGTAAACGGATTAGAGAAATTAGATGTAGATAGTCAGGATATTTTGGGAGAAGAAATAAACTAGAGAACTTGGTGATAATTAGCAAGATTGAGGGGAAAGGAACAAGGGGGAAAACTAAGAAGTAAATATCTTGATGGCTTGACCACATGCAATGGTTGGGACAAAAATACAGAGTTGGGGGGGGGGGGGGGGGGGGGGGGGAGCTGAGTGGTCTTGAGGTATTGTGTCCGCCTCAAGTGCTGGAGGTCCCGGGTTGAAGCCCCGGTGAGGGCCGGGATTTTTTCATGTGGGCTTCTAGTAACAAAATTTTCCCTGGTGTCTGGGTAGTGAGATCAGACACCCGTGTGTATTGTTGCACACATAAAAAATCTCTTAGCAAATCTCTTAGTTGGAAATCGAAAAAGAGTAGCCCAGCGGCACTGCCTGGGCAAAATTTGAGTTAAATATCTACCCAAAGTATTTCAGGATCCTCGAGGGTGCTATGGAGTTCGTGCACTGAGCTGAGATTCTCCAGACTCAGGTATGAGTTAGGAGTAGAACGGAGCACTTATGGGTTACACCCATGTGCCGTGATTTTGATCCGTCTAAACTAAACTAAACACAGAGTTGACCCACGACTCTGGTGATCGTGTGATATGGCTAAACATGACCGCTCATGCTTACCAGCATGGCACATGATGATGATGATTGTGTGTTGGCAGGAGCTGAAGGCATCCTCCAGGCCATGATCTTGAGCCTGGGCCCACTTCACTTCCACAAACAGCACCTGGAGATGACCTCTCACCCCCGCGACCTTCACCGGGATCTGCACTTCCGCCGCATCAACTACGGCAACAACACCCACGTCAACATCTCAGTGGTGGTTGGGGACGACAACAAGGCCACGCTGTTTGTGGCACTGGACCGGAATGATAAACCTTATTATGGCTGTGATGCTGGCTGTCTGGATCCACCTATTCAGTTGAGGTAACTCATTCTCTTTCTCCTCTTTTTCTATCTTTGTCTCACTTTATGGTTGTTTGTGTATATGTGTGTGTGTGTGTGTCTTTCTCTAGCTGTCTGCCAGTCTCTCTCACTCTCTCTTTCTCACTGTCTCACTCTCTGTCTCACTTTCTATCACTCTTTATCTCTCACTTTCTTCTCTCTCTGTCTACCTTTGTCTCTCTCTCTCTCTCTCTCTCTCTCTCTCTCTCTCTCTCTCTCTCTCTCTCTCTCTCTCTCTCTCTCTCTCTCTGTGATGAGGGGTATGTGTGTGTGGTTGGAGGGTGTGTGGGTGGGTGAGCTTGAGTTGATTGGGGTATGTGTGAGTGGGTGGAAAGGTGCATGTGGGTGGGTGAGGTGTGGGTGGGTGGGTCTGAGATGTCTAGGTTTGTGGTGGGATCTGTGAGTGGGTGGAGGGATGAGTGGGGGATGTGTGGTGATTGGGGGATGTGTGAGTAGGTGAGGGATGTGTGTGTGGGTTGGTGTGGGAGGGAGGTTGGGTCACATAACATGAGAATATGCATTGTTTATGCTTACAACATTCATTTGACAATTTTTTTTTCCTATGTGAATGCATCATGCACTGTTGATGTATGAAAGATGATTGATTGGAAGGGCCGAATGTAAGACGGGCCTACACGCCCAATTTGTTACTCTTTGAAAATAAAGATCAATTCAAAGATCAATTAAATTCTTACACTGTCTGGCTGGCTGTCTGTCTGACTGTCTCTCACAACACTTTGTCTCTTACACTGTCTGTCTGTCTGTATGTCTGTTTGGTTTTCTGACTCACTCTCTCTGTCTCTTTCTCTCTCTTGTCTTTTTTACTCACTCCTCGTTTGTGTTGGTGCACACAAAGTGATGATGTTTTGTGTGAGTGCACACACAGAAATTATGTTTTGTGTGAGTGCACACACAGAAATTATGTTTTGTGTGAGTGCACACACAGAAATTATGTTTTGTGTGAGTTGAGATGTTTTATGTTGATAAAACACACAATGATGATGTTTTATGTTGGTGTTCAAATCTCTCTAAAGGCACGGCAATTTTTATAACATTGACCTCATCTGCCAGGTTGACCAAGGTGCCAGGTTGACCAAAGTGCCAGACCTTTTCTTGTTATTTTACCTACACATAATGGTGATGATATGAGGGAGTGCACATACATACATGATGTTTTGTTCCAGTTCACATGTAGTGATGATGTTTTGTACAAGTTCACATGTAGTGATGATGTTTTGTACAAGTTCACATGTAGTGATGATGTTTTATGCAATTTCACACAAAATGATGATATTTTGTGCAAGTACGTATGTGGTGATGATCTTTTGTGCAAGTATACATGCAGTGATGGTGATTTGTGAAAGTACACACATAATTATATTTTGTGCAACTACACACATAATGGCCAGCTTCCTGGCCTAGAGGTTAGCAACTTTTCTCCGTATTCTCGTATACTCTCGTAAGTAATGTGATGACGGTGAGAATCAGCTGTGGTTCGAATCACATCGGTAACTTACGCGGTATGTGAGCTGGCCGCTCAGAAAGCAATGGCAAACTACTGAGCGTAATCTTGCCAAGAAATCAACAATCAGCTGAAAGATGTTGATGTTGACAGTGATGTCCTGTAAAGGATATGCAAACATTTTTTAAACACACATAATGATTATGTTTTATGCAAGTACACATTTAAATGGTGATGTTTTATGCAAGTACACATGTAGTGATGATGTTTTGTGCAAGTGTACATGTAGTGATGATGTTTTGTGCAAGTACACATGTAGTGATGATGTTTTGTGCATGGCCTGCAGCAAGGAGCAGCACCAGTTCCCAGTCAAGCTGACGGACCCGGTGACCTCGGTCCTGTACATCACCTCAGACAAGCAGCACATGGAGGAGCTGAAACACGCCATCCACGTCAAGGAGATCATGGAAGGTCAGTGGGTTGGACAAATAAACATTCCATGGATTTAAACACACGCCACAAACAATATGTTGCATGATTTATTGCCTGGCATATTTCGCTGCATCTCAGCAGGTGCGTACTGCATAGTTATAGATCATATGAAGTGAATAAATGAATCATACTTGCAGCCTGCACCTGACGAGATGCAGTGAAATATGCTAGGCAATAAATTTGTGCAATATGTTGTTTATGGCATCACTAAGGGAGTAAATTAATTTGAATTTCATCGATTCTTGATTACTTGTCAAATGTTGCTTTCCAACTCATACTCGTAGATATTTTTAATGTTGATTCCGTCTAAAATTAGCCACATCACGAAGATTTTGCTACAAATCATCATGCAAAGAGTTAGGAAGGAAATATAAACCGAAATAGTATAAGAACAATGTGGATTCGTAGAAGGCAAGGGTACAGTAAAAGCTGTATATATGCTGAGAACATTAATTGAGTGTTTTATAGAAGTAAATGAAAACCTACATCTTTGCTTTATTGACTACAGAGTTTTCAATAAAGTAAGACATGTCAGCATGATGAAGATGCTTGCAGATCTACAAATTGATGGGAAAGACCTTAGACTTGTTTAAAAATAATATATTGGAAACAACAAGCGGCTATAAAGATTGATAATGAAGTTGGTAAATATCAGCCTATTAAAAGAGGTGTTAGGCAGGGATGTGTAATGTCTCAAGATCTTTTTTCTCCGTACAGGGAAAATATTTTCAGAAATGTAGAAAATATGAAAGGAATCATCATAGGAAGACATAACATCAATAACATTAGATATTCAGATAATACAGTCTTGATTGCAGACAATGAGCAGGATCTGCAACAATTAGTAGACGCGGTTGTTGCACACAGTGAACAACTGAGGTTAGAATTAAATTATAAGAAAACACAGATTATGGTCGTCACTAGGAAGAACGAAGTACCACAATATAATATACAAGTAAATGGGAATATTCTTCAACAAGTGAATTGGTACAATTATCTTGGAACAGTCATAACATCTGATGGGAGATGCCTTGAAGAGATTAGAATAAGAATTGCCATGGCGAAAGTAGTCTTTTGCAAGATGAAAAAAAATACTGACCAATAAAAAGATGTCATTTTCAAAGAGGAAAAGAATGTTGAGGTATTACATAGAGCCTGTGCTTTTGTATGGATGTTAAGTGTAGACAATGAGCATTCAAGCTGAAAAACATCTGATGGCAGTGGGAATGTGGTTTCTGAGAAAATGCAAAGAATACCATGGACAGACAGAAAATCCAATGACCAAGTACTACAGGAGACAAATGAAAATCGTAAACTGATTAGAGACATTAGACGGAGACAGTCAACATTTTTTGGACATGTTATGAGAAGAAATGAATTGGAGAACTTGGTGACAACTGGCAAGATCGAGAGGAAGAGAACAAGGGGGAGGAAGAGAAGTAAATACCTGGATGGCTTGGCCACATGTCATGGTGGCGTCAAGAACACAGAGCTGATGCATGATTCTGGTGATTGAGTGAGATGGCAAAACATGACCGCCCATGCTTATCAGCATGACACATGATGATGATGTATAACATGGCTACCAGGACATGATTGGGTAGTAAAGGGGGGCGTGAGTGATGTTGAGCACACCCCCACGGAGTGTTCATTGGTCACACATATGTGGGGGCAGCACGGTGTGGCCGCACAGAGTAGTGTTCTGTGTGTTGCTGGCAATGTCTACAGTTGGTTGTAGATGTTCATGTACTACATGTGTGGTACTCTTGATGGCAATGTCTACAGTTGGTTGTAGATGTTCATGGACTCCATGTGTGGTACTCTTGATGGCAATGTCTACAGTTGGTTGTAGATGTTCATGTACTACATGTGTGGTACTCTTGATGGCAATGTCTACAGTTGGTTGTAGATGTTCATGTACTCCATGTGTGGTACTCTTGATGGCAATGTCTACAGTTGGTTGTAGATGTTCATGTACTACATGTGTGGTACTCTTGATGGCAATGTCTACAGTTGGTTGTAGATGTTCATGGACTCCATGTGTGGTACTCTTGATGGCAATGTCTACAGTTGGTTGTAGATGTTCATGGACTCCATGTGTGGTACTCTTGATGGCAATGTCTACAGTTGGTTGTAGATGTTCATGGACTCCATGTGTGGTACTCTTGATGGCAATGTCTACAGTTGGTTGTAGATGTTCATGTACTCCATGTGTGGTACTCTTGATGGCAATGTCTACAGTGGTTGTAGATGTTCATGTACTCCATGTGTGGTACTCTTGATGGCAATGTCTACAGTTGGTTGTAGATGTTCATGGACTCCATGTGTGGTACTCTTGATGGCAATGTCTACAGTTGGTTGTAGATGTTCATGGACTCCATGTGTGGTACTCTTGATGGCAATGTCTACAGTTGGTTGTAGATGTTCATGTACTCCATGTGTGGTACTCTTGATGGCAATGTCTACAATTGGTTGTAGATGTTCATGTACTACATGTGTGGTACTCTTGATGGCAATGTCTACAGTTGGTTGTAGATGTTCATGGACTCCATGTGTGGTACTCTTGATGGCAATGTCTACAGTTGGTTGTAGATGTTCATGGACTACATGTGTGGTACTCTTGATGGCAATGTCTACAGTTGGTTGTAGATGTTCATGGACTCCATGTGTGGTACTCTTGATGGCAATGTCTACAGTTGGTTGTAGATGTTCATGTACTCCATGTGTGGTACTCTTGATGGCAATGTCTACAGTTGGTTGTAGATGTTCATGTACTCCATGTGTGGTACTCTTGATGGCAATGTCTACAGTTGGTTGTAGATGTTCATGGACTCCATGTGTGGTATCTTGATGGCAATGTCTACAGTTGGTTGTAGATGTTCATGGACTCCATGTGTGGTACTCTTGAATGGCAATGTTCTACAGTTGGTTGTAAGATGTTCATGGACTCCATGTTGTGGTACTCTTAGATGGCAATGTAGACAAGTTGGTTGTAGATGTTCATGGACTCCAATGTGTGTGTAACTCTTGATGGGCAATTGTACTACAGTTGGTTGTGAGATGTTCATGGACTCCATGTGTGGTACTCCTTGATGGCAATGTCTACAGTTGGTTGTAGGATGTTCATGGACTCCATGATGTGGTACGCTTGATGGCAATGTAGCTACAGTTGGTTGTAGAATTAGTCATGGTAACGTCCATGGTGGGGTAATGCTTGATGGCAATGTCTACTACAGTTTGGTTGTAGATGTTCAGGTACTACATGTGTGGTACTCTTGATGGCAATGTCTACAGTTGGTTGTAGATGTTCATAGTACTACAATGTGTGGTACTCTTTGATGGCAATGTCTAACAGTCGGTTTGTAGATGTTCATGGACTCCATGTGTGGTACTCTTGATGGCAATGTCTACAGTTGGTTGGCAGATGGTTCATGTACTACATGTGTGGTACTTCTTGATAGCAATGTCTACAGTTGGTTGTAGATGTTCATGTACTACATGTGTGGTACTCTTGATGGCAATGTCTACAGTTGGTTGTAGATGTTCATGTACTACATGTGTGTTACTCTTGATTGTGTTTCTGCACTCAGGTCAGTGCACTCCAACATTTACAGCTATGTTCAGTTTGTTATTTGTTCAGTTTGTCAAGTGTCATTTGTTTAGTGTGTTAAGTATCATTCGTTCAGTTTGTCAGGTGTCATTTGTTTAGTGTGTCAAGTGTTTTATCTGTTCAGTTTGTTGTTTGTCAAGTGTCATTTGTTCAGTTCATTAAGTGTCATTTGTTCAGTTTGTCAAGTGTCATTGTTCAGTTTGTCAAGTGTCATTTGTTCAGTTCATTAAGTGTCATTTGTTCAGTTTGTCAAGTGTCATTTGCTCAGTTTGTCAAGTGTCATTTGCTCAGTTTGTCAAGTGTCATTTGTGCAGTTCACCAAGTGTCATTTGCTCAGTGTGTCATGTGTTTAGTGTGTCATTTGCTCAGTTTGTCAAGAGTCATTTGTTTAGTGTGTGAAGTGTAATTTGTTCAGTGTATCAAGTGTTCAGATGTAATCAGTCATTGTGTTGTCGGATGTAATCAGTCAGTGTTTTGTTGGATGTAATCAGTCAGTGTTTTGTTGGATGTAATCAGTCAGTGTTTTGTTGGATGTAGTTAGTCAGTGTTTTGTTGGATGTAATCAGTCAGTGTTTTGCCAGGTCAGCTGACATTTGTTGGTCTCTCTTTCAGCTCCAGCCCACGAGCACCATGTGATTGCACTCCACAAACACGGCCACCACTTCGGGGGGCTGCCCACCATCTTCTGGGTGTCCATTGCATTCCTGATTGTGATATTTCACCTGTTTCTCTTCAAGCTCATCTACAATGAGTATTGTCAAGGTTATGATAAGTTTAGCAGGTCTCATTATAATTTGTAGCTGTGGCTGGGTTGTGGGTGTATGAGTGGGTTGTGGGTGTGTTTGGATTGTAGGTGTCTGTGTGGGTTGTTCAGTTGTGTGAGTTTGTGAGAGTATGTATGGATTGTGGGTGTCTTGTTGGTTGTGGGTGTCTGTGTGGGTTATAAGTGTGCCTGTGTGGATTTAAGATGTAGGTTGTTGGTAGATGTGGGTTATGGCTGGCTATGTTGGTTGTGAATGTCATTTGTGAGTATGTCTGAGTTATGGGATTGTCAGTGCCTGAGTGTGTGTGGTATGCGGGTGTAACTTGTTTGTGTCTGTGTGGGTGTTTAGTGTTTGTGCGGGTGTCTGTGTTATGGCTGTAGTTTGTGGATGTGTCTATGTGTTTTGAGTATCTGTGTTGTGATTGCAGTTTTTAAGTGTCTGCTTGAGTTGTGGACATATCTGTGGGTTGTGAGTTTGTCTATGGATTATGGATATTAATGCAAACAGAGTGAGTGTGTCTATGGATTGTGAATATATTAGAGTGAGTCTGCACACACATGTGGATTAGAGGAGTT
The DNA here is from genome assembly GCA_014155875.1 of Cepaea nemoralis. NCBI lineage: Eukaryota > Metazoa > Mollusca > Gastropoda > Stylommatophora > Helicidae > Cepaea > Cepaea nemoralis. The sequence continues at coordinate 37,786 of JACEFZ010023688.1, forward strand.
TGAAGTATGGATGTGAGGTGGTTGTGAATGTATCTGTATGGGAGTGAATTTCTCACAATGAATGCAGCGATCCTCGCTCTCTCTCTCCTCTCTCTCCTGACCTCATCATTCTCTCGCTCTCTTCTCCTCATCATCTCTCGATTCTCTCTCTCTCTCTCATTCACTCTCTCTCTCTCTCTCTCTTTGAGAGTGAGAGAGAGAGAGTGAGTGAATGGGAGAGATAGAGAGTGAATGAGAGAGAGAGTGAGTGAATGAGAGAGATAGAGATTGAATGAGAGAGAGAGTGAGTGAATGAGTGAGTGAGAGAGATAGAGAGTGAATGTGTGTGTGTGAGAGAGAGAGAGAGAGAGCAAGCAAGTGTGTATGTCGGGCTGGTACACATGTTACTGAAATCCTATTGACATAAAACCAATTTTATTTTCATTCTCAAACATATTACATGACCTTTGCTTTGACTTTGTATGTGATTCAGTTATTTATTATTTTTATTATTGTGCATATGTGTTATTTTATCATTGGGAAATGTTGATTTTTTGGATGCTGAGATCCAGATTTCTGGTTCTTGATTGTGATTGTAATTATTAAATCGTAGTTGTGCAGGAAATGTTCATTGCTTGTTTGTTGAAGGATTGTTTTTGTGTCTGATGTCATGTCTGTCTCTGTTTTATTTGTTGTCATGTCAGTTTGTGTTATGTGATCTGTCCTGTGTGATCTGTCTGTAGACACGTGATCTGTCTGTGCAATCTGTCTATGTGATCTGTCTGTAGACACATGATCTGTCTGTTCGATCTGTCCATGTATTCTGTCTATGTGATCTGTCTGTAAACATGTGATCTGTCTGTGCGATCTGTCCGTGTAATCTGTCTATGTGATCTGTCTGTAGACATGTGATCTGTCTGTAGACATGTGATCTGTCTGTAGACACGTGATCTGTCTGTGTGATCTGCCTATAGATAGGTGTTGTTGAGAATTCCTATAAAATAGTCGTCATTGTGTGACTGATACAGTGCATGTTGTGTAGAGCCCAATGCCAGACTTCTGCCAACGGTCCTTGTCCTCGTCGTACACCAGGGTAAATGGGCCTGAACCAAGCTGGCAGAGTTAGTGGCCCCAAGAGATGCAGTGATCAGAAACCATTCTTCTACTGAATGACAATTAGATTTGAATGTCCATTGAATGAGAATCCCACTGAGTGACACTTCGGTTCCATTGTCCACCACATGTTGTCCACTATCAGTGACATGAATGCCCCTAATCTGGTACAATAAGTTCCAAAAGACATTTTCATAGTAAGAAGGAGTGGCTCAACGGTCACCAAATGGGAAATTGATCCAAGAAGTTCATTTTATCAAACCTGACCGCTCAGTTTGTGGTGGTCATCAGAGTCCCAGAATCTAAGGACTACATCCTCAGGGTCTCTGAAGGCACAGCCTGTGATGAATGAGTGGCTCAATAATTGGAATCATGATCAGCAGTCATGTGCCAGATGTGGCGATTCTTTGGGTAAATCCAGTTTCAGAGCATCATGTGTCGGCTCTGCACCATTTAAAGCCTCCTTGGATGGTAGGAAATACCCATGGTTTGCCCCTGCCTTCCCTTGAGGGCCAGTTGGTATACATTGGACTGTTCTGTACAGGTTTAATATGGGCACTGCTTGTGGATGCAAGGGCAAAGATGATGTCGTGACTCCAATCATGTGCCAGATGTGACGATTCTTTGGGTAAATCCAGTTTCAGAGCATCATGTGTCGGCTCTGCACCATTTAAAGCCTCCTTGGATGGTAGGAAATACCCATGGTTTGCCCCTGCCTTCCCTTGAGGGCCAGTTGGTATACATTGGACTGTTCTGTACAGGTTTAATATGGGCACTGCTTGTGGATGCAAGGGCAAAGATGATGTCGTGACTCCAAGGCCAGGAAATGTTTGATGACCTGGTCAACAGATGCCAGGAAGAAGTTGGATGTGTCAGCCAAATTCACAATTATCACAGCTCTGCTGCAAACAGGCACAACACAATTACTTTTAAAACAAAACAATATTTCTGATGTATTGAAAGTATCTTCAAAAGAAGAGAAATTGGAGGAAAGACCATACAGACAAAGATAGATATGCCTGCACTCGTAACCTTCATCACCAGAATGACATTTAAGATCACGCACGACCAGTATAATCAGTACAGTGATCATCTTCTTCCACTTTTTCCATCAAGCATCATGGGGAGGAATAGTTGATGTTCCAGCTTCCGATGGGTGGCATTGGATAGTGTCATTCTGTGTGATTGTACAATGTCTTTGATGTCGTCCATTTTCATCTTGGGCGTCCTCTTGGTCTCGTCGCAGATGATCTTTGATGTAAGGCCAGTGATGGTAGTTGTTGGTGTTGCATTCTAACGACATGGCCAAACCACTTGATCTTCTGTTTTTCAGTAAATGTGGCACAAGGTGTTGATCCCACAGTCTGTCTGATAGTAGCATTTCTTAATCGGTCTCGGATTGTTAAGTTGGCAGCTCGTCTCAAGAATCTCATCTGATAGGTGTTGATTTTGCTTAAGTGTGATTTGGATAATGTCCAAGTTTGAGATTGGTAGCACAGCGTTGGTGTGAATATGTTATTTATTACTGTCATTTTGTGGATATAGATATGTTTGGATATTTCATTGTGCATATACAGTGATCATTCCTAAAAAATATTAACTCATATTTTCATTACTATAATTATTGTGAATATCATTGCCTTTATAAACATATTGTACACGGAACCATCGTTGTGTGTGATCCGTGTGGTTGTGCATGTGTCTAACTTTGTTGTTGTCCACGCTGAATCCTTGTCTGTCTGCATGAAGTCAACCTGAGGTGTCCAGTTTGTGTAGTTGTTTGAACATGGATCATCTGTCAGGACAGATCAAAGTCAGACACAGACTTTGGTTGTGCGATTGTTTATGTCTGAACTTATGTGCTACTGTGTCATGCATGTTTTTATATTTGTATTATTTTATAGTTGATGATGATGTTGATGATGATGATGAAATTAAGTTCTACATTGTGATAGTTGATGGTGCTTGACACGAATAATATCTTACTATTTTATGGGTGCATTTGTTCACCACGGCATGTCCATGTTTGATCAGTGGTGTCATTACCACTTGTGGAGTGTCATTCTTCAGTCATTCTTTGTCCAACATCATGTCACTGTCATTACCACTTGTGGCGTGTCATTCTCTGGTTATTCTTTGCTCAACATGGTGTCACAATCAGTGATGTCATTACCACTTGTGGAGTATCATTTTCCGATCATTCTTGGTTCAACATAGTGTCACTGTCATTGCCACTTGTGGAGTGTCATTCTCCTATCATTCTTGGTTCAACATAGTGTCACTGTCATTGCCACTTGTGGAGTGTCATTCTCCAATCATTCTTGGTTCAACATAGTGTCACTGTCATTGCCACTTGTGGAGTGTCATTCTCCTATCATTCTTGGTTCAACATAGTGTCACTGTCATTGCCACTTGTGGAGTGTCATTCTCCAATCATTCTTGGTTCAACATAGTGTCACTGTCATTGCCACTTGTGGAGTGTCATTCTCTGATCATTCTTGGTTCAACATAGTGTCACTGTCATTGCCACTTGTGGAGTGTCATTCTCCAATCATTCTTGGTTCAACATAGTGTCACTGTCATTGCCACTTGTGGAGTGTCATTCTCCGATCATTCTTGGTTCAACATAGTGTCACTGTCATTGCCACTTGTGGAGTGTCATTCTCCTATCATTCTTGGTTCAACATAGTGTCACTGTCATTGCCACTTGTGGAGTGTCATTCTCCTATCATTCTTGGTTCAACATAGTGTCACTGTCATTGCCACTTGTGGAGTGTCATTCGCCGATCATTCTTGGTTCAACATAGTGTCACTGTCATTGCCACTTGTGGAGTGTCATTCTCCGATCATTCTTGGTTCAACATAGTGTCACTGTCATTGCTACTTGTGGAGTGTCATTCTCCGATCATTCTTGTTTCAACATAGTGTCACTGTCATTGCCACTTGTGGAGTGTCATTCTCCAATCATTCTTGGTTCAACATAGTGTCACTGTCATTGCCACTTGTGGAGTGTCATTCTCCGATCATTCTTGGTTCAACATTCTTTGTTCAACATAGTGTCACTGTCATTGCCACTTGTGGAGTGTCATTCTCCAATCATTCTTGGTTCAACATAGTGTCACTGTCATTGCCACTTGTGGAGTGTCATTCTCCGATCATTCTTGGTTCAACATTCTTTGTTCAACATAGTGTCACTGTCATTGCCACTTGTGGAGTGTCATTCTCCAATCATTCTTGGTTCAACATAGTGTCACTGTCATTGCCACTTGTGGAGTGTCATTCTCCTATCATTCTTGGTTCAACATAGTGTCCCTGTCATTGCCACTTGTGGAGTGTCATTCGCCGATCATTCTTGGTTCAACATAGTGTCACTGTCATTGCCACTCGTGGAGTGTCATTCTCCGATCATTCTTGGTTCAACATCAGTGTCACTGTCATTGCCACTTGTGGAGTGTCATTCGCCGATCATTCTTGGTTCAACATAGTGTCACTGTCATTGCCACTTGTGGAGTGTCATTTGCCGATCATTCTTGGTTCAACATAGTGTCACTGTCATTGCCACTTGTGGAGTGTCATTTGCCGATCATTTCTTGGTTCAACATCGTGTCACTGTCATTGCAACTTGTGGTAGTGTCATTCTCCGATCATTCTTTGTTCACATAGTATCACTGTCATTGCCACTTGTGGAGTGTCATTCTCCGATCATTCTTGGTTCAACATAGTGTCACTGTCATTGCCACTTGTGGAGTGTCATTCTCTGATCATTCTTGGTTCAACATAGTGTCACTGTCATTGCCACTTGTGGAGTGTCATTCTCCGATAATTCTTTGTTCAACATAGTATCACTGTCATTGCCACTTGTGGAGTGTCATTCTCCGATCATTCTTTGTTCAACATAGTGTCACTGTCATTGCCACTTGTGGAGTGTCATTCTCCGATCATTCTTGGTTCAACATAGTATCACTGTCATTGCCACTTGTGGAGTGTCATTCTCCGATAATTCTTTGTTCAACATAGTATCACTGTCATTGCCACTTGTGGAGTGTCATTCTACGTCATTTTTTGTTCAACATAGTGTCACAATCAGTGTAAATACTTGCATGATTTGCCAGTGTTGTCCTTTCATGTGATAATGGAGTCTCTTCATGATTTGTCTGTGTTCTGGTGTCTGGTAATGTATGTATGTATGTATGTGATTTGTCTGTTGTCTGGTAATGTATGTGTGTATGTGATTTGTTTGTGTTCTGTTGTCTGGTAATGGAGTCTGCATGTGATTTGTCTATGTTCTGAGATCTGGTAATGGAGTGTGTATGTGATTTGTCTGTGTTCTGATATCTGGTAATGGAGTGTGCATGTGATTTGTCTCTGTTCTGATATCTGGTAATGTAATGTGTACATTTGTACAGATTTTATGACTTGTCATCATGTTTGTGATCTGATGTCAGGACAGATGACATGTTTACTGATGCTGTCATTTATTTATTTGTTGTTTGCTGACCATGAACTCAATCGTAGTCCATACACGTGCTACTACTTCTAGTGCACTAGGCTAATATTTAGTTGTGGATCAGCTTTCCCTATTACCAGTGTCCCTCGCCATCAGGTGAACCCACTCCGGCTTCTGAGGTAGTTGTGACTTAACTCCCCAAGTCACGGGTGAGAAGCCAACATTTTAGCCCAACTGTCCTGTGTAGGGTTGAATCCACTATCTCGACACCAGCACACAGGATGTTTAAGAGATAGTGCTTGTATCCATTCGGCCATGCTGACCTCCCTATAATTTATTTTATCTTTGATGTAAAATGTCATCTCTTGGTATAGTAGCTTCAGACCAAATGTCAACTCTTGGTATAGTAGCCTCAGACCAAATGTCAACTCTGGGTATAGTAGCCTCAGACCAAATGTCAACTCTTGGTATAGTAGCCTCAGACCAAATGTCAACTCTTGGTATAATAGCCTCAGGCCACATTTGTGAGCTAGTTGCAGCATGTTTATGACATAGTTGGCTCCTGTGTGAATGATTGAACCTGTGTGAGTGGTTGATTTGTCATGAAATTTCTACAAATCAGGATGTGTGTGCGTACATGCGTGTGTGCACGCACGCGTGCATGCGCACACATGCATATGCATACATATATCACAGTAACACAATACCGCAAGATACCTCTACGCCCCAGGGTAGAAGGGGAAAGACTAAACAAGACTGTAAGGTACCTCTACATCCCAGGGTAGAAGAGGAAAGACTAAACAAGACTGTAAGGTACCTCTACACCCCAGGGTAGAAGAGGAAAGACTAAACAAGACTGTAAGGTACCTCTACATCCCAGGGTAGAAGAGGAAAGATGGTGAAAAAAAATACTAAACAATGTAATCACATCATTTTAGAAAGTTGCTTAAAAATCAACAAGTTTATTGCACTGGGTTTTATCCCATATGGCTCAGTCCCTTTCCGCAGCTCAAGCTGCCAAAAGCGTCGCAAAAGCATGATCTCCGTAGCTCTGGCAACGAAACAGAGGAGTCGCAAAAAAAATGGCCTCGTGAACCGAAGGACGCTGCCCGAATTTGAACCCACAACCTTCGGAGCCTGAGAATTACGTCATTTGAAGATGTGTAAATGTAGAAGATGATTGCAATATTATAATCAATGAAATGAAGTTCTCATGTAATTAGCAATAAGTGTTGTGTTTATTGATGTAGATAATGTATGCAGAAATAAACACAGTTGGGTTATGTAATGGCAAGAGGGGCTTGTATATAGAACATAGAACCTGTACTTTTGTATGGATGTGAAGCGTGGACAATGAGCAGTCAAGCTGAAAAATATCTGATGGCTGTGGAAATGTGGTTTCTGAGGAAAATGCAAAGAATACCATGGACAGACAGAAAAACCAATGAACAAGTCCTTCAAGAAACAAATGAAGATCGTAAACTGATTAGAATCATTAGACGTAGACAGTCAAAATTTTTGGGCATGTTATGAGAAGAAATGAATTGGAGAACTTGGTGACAACTGGCAAGATTGAAGGGAAGAGACCAAGGGGAAGACCGAAAAGTAAATACCTGGATGGCTTGGCCATGTGGCATGGTTGAAACAGGAACACAGAGCTGATCCACAACTCTGGTGATCGAGTGAAATGGCAAAACATGACTGCCCACGCTTACCGGCATGGCACATGATAATGATGATACTCTAATTGGTTCCTGTGGAAATTAGTGGGAATAAAATGGTATGTAAAAATCATCAATATAGAGCTCATGGAGAGAACTAGACAAACCCCAGAGAATCAAGAGATGAAGGAAAGACACTGTCTCTGGGTAGGACACACATGGAGAAAACCTGAGGATGGTATAGCTAGAAAGACCTTTGTCTGGAATTCACAGGGTGACAGAAACAGAGGAAGACATGACAATCCAAGGAGATGAGAATTGGATACAGTCATGGATAGTATGGGGAAGGCATGGATGGAGCTGTAAGTATAGCTGAGTATAGGAGGGCATGGGCGGAGCTGTAAGTATAGCTGAGTATAGGAGGGCATGGGCGGAGCTGTAAGTATAGCTGAGTATAGGAGGGCATGCAGTGAGTTGGGTGAGGCCCTATACTCTAATAGAGGACAGTGGACAAGTGAAGAACTTATCTACCCTGGAGTGTGTGTGCAGGTGAAGGAAGGTCCCCATAAGCTGTCTGCCTTATGCTGGGAAGGTGTGGATTAGTGTCAGACACACCATCATGCATTTCTTCTGAGACCCCTAGGAGTTGTCACCAGAGCTACAGAATTCGTGCACTGTGCCACAACCTGTTCTCTTGGGAGAGACCAAGCTGGACAGGATGAACCCTGGTGCAATGGAATTGATCCTTTGAACCCCCTTGTTTAACTGTCTGAAGTGACATGCTGTGACCTTTGATACGGGATGTGAGCCCCTTCAAGTGGCTGCTGCTATTCCACGAGTTTGCATTTTGTGCCAACTACTGCATAATATTTGCTTGATTGATTTGTTGGGAGAAACTGTTTCAATGTTGGGTTGTTGTTTTGTTGTTGATTTCATGTTGTGGTTTATTGACATGCTTTGTTTAGCAGGAGGTATTAAACATATATTTGATACATGAGTGTGTTGTGGGTTTTGTTGGATGTAATGTAGCTGTTTGTTTGTTGTACATAATCCCATTGTTTGATGTCAGTTACCCCATTGTTTGTTGTACATAATCCCGTTGTTTGATGTCAGTTACCCCATTGTTTGTTGTACATAATCCCATTGTTTGATGTCATTTACCCCATTGTTTGCTTGTTCTAGGTCACTCTGGTGTGCCAGGTGGGTGTGTTTATGTTCAGTAGTTTGCCATTGATTTCTGATTGACCGGCACTCATACCATTGTATGAAAACTATCTCAAGACGGTCTGCTTCCAAATTGCTTGTAACTGTGTTTCGAACGGGGTGTGCGGAATTATGAATTGCATTCGCGCATTGGGGCATGCAGTTGAACAGACGGGGTATCAAAATCTCAAAAGGCTGGCTTAGGAGGGAATGCATAGAGGGTTGGGACAATACTCAAAGCGTGGAGGAAAAGCCAGGCGGACTTGATCAAATGGTTACTGGGTTAATTGGTATTGTAACTATTCTGTGGCTGATGAAGGAGGGGAATGTCCCAAGTGCGGTGGTGTTGGTTCTGAAATGTAGTTAAATTAGTTTGTGTCCTTTATATGATATACTTAGCATTTGTTGTAGGTTGTCATTGCTTGTCAATGGTGTATCTGTCATTGCTAGTCAATGGTATATCTGTCATTGCTTGTCAATGGTGTATCTGTCATTGCTGGTCAATGGTATACGTGTCATTGCTTGTCAATGGTATATGTGTCATTGCTTATTTACGATATATGTGTCACTGCTTGTCAATGGTATATGTGTCATTGCTTGTCAATGGTATATGTGTCATTGCTTGTCAATGGTATATGTGTCATTGCTTATTTACGATATATGTGTCACTGCTTGTCAATGGTATATGCTTGTATATAGGATTGTGAAACTGCCGTCTGTACCCCTCAGCCACAGACACCGGTTTTAATTCAGAATTCCAAGACGTTCAGTCGCACAGAATGAACACTATCCACTGCCAACCATTGGGCGCGGAAACGTCGGTTATTCATCCCCACGACGCTTGACCGCAAAAATGGATGATGGTGATTATCGTCATCCTCTTCCACTGTAGTGTTCGCTGTGATCTTGGGGAATAAATATATGTTTCGAGTGTGGTTGTCTAACCCGCCGCAATGTGTTGATATAAGGATGAAACGACGACAGGCCCAGCAAGCCGGTAGAGAGTTCATTTGTTCACGTACTGTTGTTCAAGAATTATGGAGGAAATTTACAGAAAATCGCGACACTATTAGCACTCACGTCTGAAACAAGTGAATAATAACAGCTAAAGTACAAAACAGACAGAATCTATTTATCTATTATTAGACTTGGGTCGTTAATTAATGGTTATTAGTTTCATCTTCATGCCAGGGCATGTGGGGGTACAAGGAAATGAGTACAAGGGGGCTGAGTGGTCTCGAGGTATGGTGTCCGCCTCGAGTGCTGGAAGTCCCGGGTTCAGGCCCCGGTGAGGACCGGGATTTATTTAAAAAATCCACGTGACTTTCAGTAATAAAATTTCCCCTGGTCTCTGGGTAGTGAGATCGGATGCCCATGTGTATTGTTGCGCACGTAAAAAAGCCCTTGGCAGTTGGAAATCGAAAAAGAGTAGCCTAACGGCGCTGCCCGGGCAAAATTTCGAGTTAAAAATCTACCCAAAGTATTTCAGGATCCTCGCCGGTGCAACGGAGTTCGTGCATTGAGCTGAGTTTCTCCAGACTCAGGTTTGAGTTAGGATGAAAACGGAGCACATATGGGTTAAACCCGTGTGCCGTGATGTTGATCCGACGACTAAACTAAACTAACTAAACTAAACAAGGAAATGAGTGGGCTGACAAGCTCGCAGGTAAGGCTACTGTGGAGGGCGGACGCGCCATGTACCAGGCTGACATTCTGAATTCTCTACGAGAAGTAAGACTTTTGTAAGAACCAAGTGATGACTGTGAATCTACAACCATGGTCAGACTGCAAGAACAGCAATTTAAAAGAGATGTGGCCAAACAAGAACACTACGCAGGGGGCCAAAGAAGATTGATAAACCAATACAGAACTGGTGTCGTGAGCCGCTACACGCTGCGGAATTTGCTGAGGAGGGGATCCGAGCACTTATGGACTGTGTGGTTCGATGTGCAATGAGGTTGATCTGTCGACTAACTAACTAACTAACTTCGTAGTTAATGATTATAGTGGACTAGGGGTTGATTCACATCCAGAGCTAGCACTAAACTAAATAAATACACACGTATTGGTTATCACGGTAAGAAGCAGGGTAAGAATTAGGACGCACTTGACAACATACACATTGAAAGCTATAGCCCTATAGTTACCGACCGGGATTCAAACCTGTCACCTCCAAATGACGACGGTAACTATAGTTTTCAGTTGTGTCTACTGCGTCCTCTAGTCTCTTCCTATCCGTACTTCTATGAGCGCCAAGCAGTACGTATGTGTTTATTAATTGTCTTGATGGCCTCAAATGGTTTCCCAATTGCTATACTATAGTAAGTGAAGATTCCTTGGGTAAGTCAACTAACAGCCCTGCCTTCCTTTGAGAGCTGACTTGCATTACCTATAGGCAGAGGGATAAGGATAAGACCCTGGCCGAGTGGTTAAAATGTTGGATTCTCCTTCGGGAGACCCGGGTTCGAATCCTCGGTTAGGTGTGGAGTTTTTTTCCTGTCGGGGGCAAAAAAAACACACTAACCTGCACAGTTCACGGCGACTGCACAAGCCAGGTGTACTTAATTCCTCAGGCTCAAGACCCCCCCCCCCCCCCCCCCCCCCCGTCCTACACCGCAAGGTACTATATTGGCAGTAAATAACAGACAGTTGGCTAAACTAAACATGGAGTGGTTTTTTTTTTAAAGAAATGGAAGATTATGATGATAAATAATTTTAGAAATTTAATTCGTTAATGAAGATTCGGGAAGAAGTTTTGTAGATGTTGACCTCTGACCCGAATGCCGTCTTGACCCCCACAGAGCAGAAATTCAAAAACGGAGAAGAAGATCGTCTGTGGACGTTTGTTGTTTCTGTGGATTGTATTGTGGTTGGGACGGTAGGTTGTTGTTTCTGTGGATTGTATCTGTGGTTGGGACGGTAGGTTGTTGTTTCTGTGGATTGTATTTGTGGTTGGGACAGTAGGTTGTTGTTTCTGTGGATTGTATCTGTGGTTGGGACGGTAGGTTGTTGTTTCTGTGGATTGTATTTGTGGTTGGGACGGTAGGTTGTTGTTTCTGTGGATTGTATCTGTGGTTGGGACGGTAGGTTGTTGTTTCTGTGGATTGTATCTGTGGTTGGGACGGTAGGTTGTTGTTTCTGTGGATTGTATCTGTGGTTGGGACGGTAGGTTGTTGTTTCTGTGGATTGTATTTGTGGTTGGGACGGTAGGTTGTTGTTACTGTGGATTGTATTTGTGGTTGGGACGGTAGGTTGTTGTTACTGTGGATTGTTTCTGTGGTTGGGATGGTAGGTTATTGTTTCTGTGGATTGTATCTGTGGTTGGGACGGTAGGTTGTTGTTTCTGTGGATTGTATCTGTGGTTGGGACGGTAGGTTGTTGTTACTGTGGATTGTATTTGTGGTTGGGACGGTAGGTTGTTGTTTCTGTGGATTGTATTTGTGGTTGGGACGGTAGGTTGTTGTTTCTGTGGATTGTATCTGTGGTTGGGACGGTAGGTTGTTGTTACTGTGGATTGTATTTGTGGTTGGGACGGTAGGTTGTTGTTTACTGTGGATTGTATTTGTGGTTGGGACAGTAGGTTGCTGTTTCTGTGGATTGTATCTGTGGTTGGGACGGTAGGTTGTTGTTTCTGTGGATTGTATCTGTGGTTGGGACGGTAGGTTGTTGTTTCTGTGGATTGTATTTGTGGTTGGGACGGTAGGTTGTTGTTTCTGTGGATTGTATCTGTGGTTGGGACTGGTAGGTTGTTGTTTCTGTGGATTGTATCTGTGGTTGGGACAGTAGGTTGTTGTTTCTGTGGATTGTATCTGTGGTTGGGACGGTAGGTTGTTGTTTCTGTGGATTGTATTTGTGGTTGGGACGGTAGGTTGTTGTTTCTGTGGATTGTATCTGTGGTTGGGATTGTAGGTGTTGTTTCATGTGGATTGTATTTGTGGTTGGGACGGTTGGTTGTTGTTTCTGTGGATTGTATTGTGGTTGGGATGGTAGGGTTGTTGTTTCTGTGGATTGTATCTGTGGTTGGGATGGTAGGTTGTTGTTACTGTGGATTGTATCTGTGGTTGGGATGGTAGGTTGTTGTTTCTGTGATTGGGACGGTAGGTTGTTGTTTCTGTGATTGGGACGGTAGGGTGTTGTTTCTGTGATTGGGATGGTAGGGTGTTGTTTCTGTGGATTGTATCTGTGGTTGGGACGGTAGGGTGTTGTTTCTGTGGATTGTATCTGTGGTTGGGACGGTAGGGTGTTGTTTCTGTGGATTGTATCTGTGATTGGGACGGTAGGGTGTTGTTTCTGTGATTGGGACGGTAGGGTGTTGTTTCTGTGATTGGGATGGTAGGGTGTTGTTTCTGTGATTGGGACGGTAGGGTGTTGTTTCTGTGGATTGTATTTGTGGTTGGGACGGTAGGGTGTTGTTTCTGTGGATTGTATCTGTGGTTGGGATGGTAGGTTGTTGTTTCTGTGGATTGTATCTGTGGTTGGGATGGTAGGTTGTTGTTACTGTGGATTGTATCTGTGGTTGGGATGGTAGGTTGTTGTTTCTGTGATTGGGACGGTAGGGTGTTGTTTCTGTGATTGGGACGGTAGGTTGTTGTTTCTGTGGATTGTATCTGTGGTTGGGACGGTAGGTTGTTGTTTCTGTGGTTTGTATCTGTGGTTGGGACGGTAGGTTGTTGTTACTGTGGATTGTATCTGTGGTTGGGATGGTAGGTTGTTGTTTCTGTGATTGGGACGGTAGGTTGTTGTTTCTGTGGATTGTATTTGTGGTTGGGACGGTAGGGTGTTGTTACTGTGGATTGTATTTGTGGTTGGGACGGTAGGTTGTTGTTACTGTGGATTGTATCTGTCGTTGGGATGGTAGGTTATTGTTTCTGTGGATTGTATTTGTGGTTGGGACGGTAGGTTGTTGTTACTGTGGATTGTATTTGTGGTTGGGACGGTAGGTTGTTGTTTCTGTGGATTGTATCTGTGGTTGGGACGGTAGGTTGTTGTTACTGTGGATTGTATTTGTGGTTGGGATGGTAGGTTGTTGTTACTGTGGATTGTATTTGTGGTTGGGACGGTAGGTTGTTGTTACTGTGGATTGTATTTGTGGTTGGGACGGTAGGTTGTTGTTTCTGTGGATTGTATCTGTGGTTGGGATGGTAGGTTGTTGTTTCTGTGGATTGTATTTGTGGTTGGAATGGTAGGTTGTTGTTACTGTGGATTGTATTTGTGGTTGGGACGGTAGGTTGTTGTTACTGTGGAGTGGATTGTATTTGTGGTTGGGATGGTAGGTTGTTGTTTCTGTGGATTGTATCTGTGGTTGGGATGGTAGGTTGTTGTTTCTGTGGATTGTATTTGTGGTTGGGACGGTAGGTTGTTGTTTCTGGGGATTGTATCTGTGGTTGGGATGGTAGGTTGTTGTTTTTGTGGATTGTATCTGTGGTTGGGACGGTAGGTTGTTGTTTCTGTGGATTGTATCTGTGGTTGGGACAGTAGGTTGTTGTTTCTGTGGATTGTATCTGTGGTTGGGACGGTAGGTTGTTGTTTCTGTGGAGTGTATCTGTGGTTGGGACGGTAGGGTGTTGTTTCTGTGGATTGTATCTGTGGTTGGGACGGTAGGTTGTTGTTTCTGTGGATTGTATCTGTTGTTGGGACGGTAGGTTGTTGTTTCTGTGGATTGTATCTGTGGTTGGGACAGTAGGTTGCTGTTTCTGGGGATTGTATCTGTGGTTGGGACGGTAGGTTGTTGTTACTGTGGATTGTATCTGTCGTTGGGATGGTAGGTTATTGTTTCTGTGGATTGTATCTGTGGTTGGGACGGTAGGTTGTTGTTTCTGTGGATTGTATCTGTCAGTTGGGATGGTAGGTTATTGTTTCTGTGGTTGGGACAGTAGGCTGTTGTTTCTAGGGAGTGTATCTGTGGTTGGGACGGTAGGTTGTTGTTTCTGTGGATTGTATCTGTGGTTGGGATGGTAGGTTGTTGTTTCTGTGGATTGTATCTGTGGTTGGGACGGTAGGTTGTTGTTTCTGTGGATTGTATCTGTGGTTGGGACAGTAGGTTGCTTCTGTGGATTGTATCTGTGGTTGGGATGGTAGGTTGTTGTTTCTGTGGATTGTATCTGTGGTTGGGATGGTAGGTTGTTGTTTCTGTGGATTGTATCTGTGGTTGGGACGGTAGGGTGTTGTTTCTGTGGATTGTATCTGTGGTTGGGACGGTAGGTTGTTGTTTCTGTGGATTGTATCTGTTGTTGGGACGGTAGGTTGTTGTTTCTGTGGATTGTATCTGTGGTTGGGACAGTAGGTTGCTGTTTCTGGGGATTGTATCTGTGGTTGGGACGGTAGGTTGTTGTTACTGTGGATTGTATCTGTCATTGGGATGGTAGGTTGTTGTTTCTGTGGATTGTATCTGTGGTTGTTGGGACGGTAGGTTGTTGTTTCTGTGGATTGTATCTGTGGTTGGGACGGTAGGTTGTTGTTTCTGTGGATTGTATCTGTGATTGGGACGGTAGGTTGTTGTTTCTGTGGATTGTATCTGTGGTTGGGACAGTGGGTTGTTTCTGTGGATTGTATCTGTGGTTGGGACGGTAGGTTGTTGTTTCTGTGGATTGTATCTATGGTTGGGATGGTAGGTTGTTGTTTCTGTGGATTGTATCTGTGGTTGGGGCGGTAGGGTGTTGTTTCTGTGGATTGTATCTGTGGTTGGGACGGTAGGTTGTTGTTTCTGTGGATTGTATCTGTCGTTGGGATGGTAGGTTATTGTTTCTGTGGATTGTGTCTGTCTCTGGGACAGTAGGTTATTGTTTCTGGGGATCGTATCTGTTGGGATGATATGTTGTTGTTTATGGGGTGACAAATATGACCTGATGAGATTGTAATGTTTCATCAGGCAAAAATGGCCTGATGAGAATGTGATGTTTCATGGGACAAATATGTTTTGATGAGATTGTGATGTTTCATGTGATAATATGGCCTGTTGAGAATGTCATGTTTCATGTGACAAATATGATCTGATGAGAATTTGATGTTTCATGTGACAAATATGGCCTGGTGAGAATGTGATGTTTATGTGACAAATATGTTTTGATGAGATTGTAATGTTTCACTTGACAAATACGGCCTGATGGGAATGTGATGTTTCATTTGATAATATGGCCTGGTGAGAATGTGATGTTTCATGTGATAATATGGCCTGATGAGAATGTGATGTTTCATGTGGTTACAAATATGTATGATGGTTCATAAGGTTACTAATATGGCCTGATGAGAGTGTGATGTTTCATGTGATAATATGACCTGATGAGAGTGTGATGTTTCATGTGATAATATGGCCTGATGAGAATGTGATGTTTCATGTGGTTACAAATATGACCTATGAGAATGTAATGTTTCAAGTGACAAATATGGTCCGATGAGATTGTGATGTTTTATGCGACAAATATGACCTGATGAGAATGTGATGTTTCATGTGGTAACAAGTATGTTCTGATGATAATGTGATGTTTGATGCCGCTGTCAGTGATGGTGTCTGATGTCTGACAGGGGGGAGATGTCGCTGTCTGGGGAAGCTGTCTTATATGCAGCAAGTCCCAGTGATAAGCTGGCCCAGGAATCAGCTCGCAGAGAGCGGCGACGTAGAAAAGTCTACAAGGAGCTCTTTGAAACTGAGAAGACATACCTACACCATCTGGAACTTGTCAACAAGGTAAGTCTTTGCTCAACATGTGATATTTTAAATGTGAATCAAAGGGTTCCTCAATTGATTTTCTGTGTAATACGTGTACTAAATTGAACCGACCAGTCATTTCTCTTCTTTAAATGTTTGTGAATATACTCGACACAGCATTACGATCTGACGTGTTTGTGTGTTTGTTATTTGACCTATGCTGGTTTAATATAAAATTATGAGACCTATGGTGATATCTCAATGTTTTGATACAAATTCTGTCCGTATTCCATAGTTGTAGGTTCATCTGTATGATAGACATGGCCAATGAAGACACTTTTTATTTTGAGTGTCTGGTTGGTCATGCGTCGAAGTACACTTGCTCCTGCAGCGAGGCGCCTTCATCATTTGGAGGTGACAGGTTCGAATCCCGGTCGGTAACTATAGCTTTCAAATTTTACGTTGTCTAGTGCGTCTTCTAATCTCTATTTCCTTCTTCTCCTTCTATGAGCGTCAAACAATACTATGTGTGTTTATTTGTGAACTATTTTAAATGTGGGCATGTGGTTCATGAATTGTTTGAGATTTGTGTGTTGTTGCTTCCATCATGCATTTCTTTCACTTCCATCTCAAGCTTGTATCTTGTATGTCTGCAGTCATTTTGCAATTTTGATTGACATCTGAAATTTGTCTATATCTTGTATTTCTGCAACCATCTAGCATTTGTCTGACTTACTCTGAAGTTTGTCTATATCTTGTATTGTTACAACCATCTTGCAGTTGTCTGACTTACTCTGAAGCTAGTCTGTCTGTTTTATTGCTGCAACCATCTTGCAGTTGTCTGACTTAACCTCTGAAGTGTCTATACATTGTATTTGCTGCAAATGTATTGATGTTCCTTAACTTCCCTCTCAAGTTCTTGCAATCATCTCACTGTTTCCTGACTTCCCTCTGAGGGCTGTCTCTATATTGTATGGCGTCTGTGAGTCCAGTTGGTCGAGCTGCCTCTCGTATGCCCTGAAGTCTTGATGCAGGAGTGAAATTTAAACCCTGTAAATCTTTTGTATTGTTGCAACTAACTTGAAGTTCCTTGACCATCTTGCTTTCTTTCTGACTTATTTCTATGTTTGTCTGTATCTTGTTGAAGTTTATTCATATCTTGCTGTCTGCTTCCATTGACTTGTGGTTCTTTGAGTTCCCCAAAGGTTTGTAGCTCTTTTTGCTTCCATCAGCCCTGTGAGGTTTGTGTTTCTATATCTGGTGTTGTTGCTTTGTTCATGCTGTTCTTTGACTTTCCTCTGCTACATCTGGTATTGTTGCTTCCATCCTACAGTTCGACTTCCCCCCGAAGTTTGCCGACATCTGGTATTGATGTTTCCATCCTACAATTCGACTTCCCCCTGAAGTTTGCCTACATCTGGTTTTGTTGCTTCCATAGACTTGCCCCTGAAGTTTGCCTACATTTGGTATTGTTGCTTCCCTTGACTACCCCCTGAAGTTTGCCTACATCTGGTATTGTTGCTTCCCTTGACTACCCCTTGAAGTTTGCCTACATCTGGTATTGTTGCTTCCCTTGACTACCCCCTGAAGTTTGCCTACATCTGGTATTGTTGCTTCCCTTGACTACCCCCTGAAGTTTGCCTACATCTGGTATTGTTGCTTCCATAGACTTGCCCTTGAAGTTTGCCTACATCTAGTATTGTTGCTTCCATAGACTACCCCCTGAAGTTTGCCTACATCTGGTATTGTTGCTTCTATAGACTTGCCCTTGAAGTTTGCCTACATCTGGTATTGTTGCTTCCATAGACTTGCCCCTGAAGTTTGCCTACATCTGGTATTGTTGCTTCCATAGACTACCCCCTGAAGTTTGCCTACATCTGGTATTGTTGCTTCTATAGACTTGCCCTTGAAGTTTGCCTACATCTGGTATTGTTGCTTCCATAGACTACCCCCTGAAGTTTGCCTACATCTGGTATTGTTGCTTCCCTTGACTACCCCCTGAAGTTTGCCTACATCTGGTATTGTTGCTTCCATAGACTTGCCCCTGAAGTTTGCCTACATCTGGTATTGTTGCTTCCATAGACTTGCCCTTGAAGTTTGCCTACATCTGGTATTGTTGCTTCCATCCTGCAGTTCTTCGACTTGCCCCTGAAGTTTGCCTACATCTGGTATTGTTGCTTCCATAGACTTGCCCTTGAAGTTTGCCTACATCTGGTATTGTTGCTTCCCTTGACTACCCCCTGAAGTTTGCCTACATCTGGTATTGTTGCTTCCATAGACTTGCTCTTGAAGTTTGCCTACAGCTGGTATTGTTGCTTCCATAGACTTGCCCTTGAAGTTTGCCTACATCTGGTATTGTTTCTTCCATAGACTTGCCCTTGAAGTTTGCCTACATCTGGTATTGTTGCTTCCATAGACTACCCCCTGAAGTTTGCCTACATCTGGTATTGTTGCTTCCATAGACTACCCCCTGAAGTTTGCCTACATCTGGTATTGTTGCTTCTATAGACTTGCCCCTGAAGTTTGCCTACATCTGGTATTGTTGCTTCCATAGACTACCCCCTGAAGTTTGCCTACATCTGGTATTGTTGCCTTCCATAGACTACCCCCTGAAGTTTGCCTACATCTGGTATTGTTGCTTCCATAGACTTGCCCCTGAAGTTTGCCTACATCTGGTATTGTTGCTTCCATAGACTACCCCCTGAAGTTTGCCTACATCTGGTATTGTTGCTTCTATAGACTTGCCCTTGAAGTTTGCCTACATCTGGTATTGTTGCTTCCATAGACTACCCCCTGAAGTTTGCCTACATCTGGTATTGTTGCTTCCATAGACTTGCCCTTGAAGTTTGCCTACATCTGGTATTGTTGCTTCCATAGACTTGCCCTTGAAGTTTGCCTACATCTGGTATTGTTGCTTCCATAGACTTGCCCTTGAAGTTTGCCTACATCTGGTATTGTTGCTTCCATAGAC
Organism: Cepaea nemoralis; assembly: GCA_014155875.1. Classification (NCBI taxonomy): domain Eukaryota; kingdom Metazoa; phylum Mollusca; class Gastropoda; order Stylommatophora; family Helicidae; genus Cepaea; species Cepaea nemoralis. Next base: position 56,805 of record JACEFZ010023688.1, read on the forward strand.
TTGCCCTTGAAGTTTGCCTACATCTGGTATTGTTGCTTCCATAGACTACCCCCTGAAGTTTGCCTACATCTGATATTGTTGCTTCCATAGACTACCCCCTGAAGTTTGCCTACATCTGGTATTGTTGCTTCTATAGACTTGCCCTTGAAGTTTGCCTACATCTGGTATTGTTGCTTCCATAGACTTGCCCTTGAAGTTTGCCTACATCTGGTATTGTTGCTTCCATAGACTTGCCCTTGAAGTTTGCCTACATCTGTATTGTTGCTTCCATAGACTACCCCCTGAAGTTTGCCTACATCTGGTATTGTTGCTTCCATAGACTTGCCCTTGAAGTTTGCCTACATCTGGTATTGTTGCTTCCATAGACTTGCCCCTGAAGTTTGCCTACATCTGGTATTGTTGCTTCCATAGACTTGCCCTTGAAGTTTGCCTAATCTGGTTTTTTCCAAACTTGCCCTTGAAGTTTCCTACATTGGATTGTTGCTTCCATGGACTTCCCTTAATTCCTACATCCTGGTATTGCTCTTCTAGACTTGCCCTTATTTGCCTACTGGATTGTTTTATAGACTTCCCTGAATTTGCCTACATTCCTATGTTGCTTCCGACTCCCCCTGAAGTTTGCCTACATCTGGTATTGTTGCTTTCATCTTGCCCTTGAAGTTGCCTACTCTGGTATTTTGCTTCCATAGACTTGCCCTTGAAGTTTGCCTACATCTGGTATTGTTGCTTCCATAGACTTGACCCCTGAAGTTTGCCTACATCTGGTATTGTTGCTTCCATAGACTACCCCTGAAGTTTGCCTACATCTGGTATTGGTTGCTTCCATAGACTTGCCCCTGAAGTTTGCCTACATCTGGTATTGTTGCTTCCATAGACTACCCCCTGAAGTTTGCCTACATCTGGTATTGTTGCTTCCATAGACTACCCCTGAAGTTTGCCTACATCTGGTATTGTTGCTTCCATAGACTTAGCCCCTGAAGTTTGCCTACATCTGGTATTGTTTGCTTCCATAGACTTGCCCCTTGAAGTTTGCCTACATCTGGTATTGTTGCTTCCTATAGACTTGCCCTTGAAGTTTGCCTACATCTGGTATTGTTGCTTCCATAGACTACCCCTGAAGTTTGCCTACATCTGGTATTGTTGCTTCCATAGACTTGCCCTTGAAGTTTGCCTACATCTGGTATTGTTGCTTCCATAGACTTGCCCTTGAAGTTTGCCTACATCTGGATTGTTTTCTGACTTGCCCTTGAAGTTTGCCTACATTGGTATTGTTGCTTCCTAGACTACCCCCTGAAGCTCCACATCTTGTCATTTTGTTGCTTCCCTTAAGTTTGCCTACATCTGGTATTGTTGCTTCCATTACCCCCTGAATTCCCATCTGGATATTGTTCATACTACCCCCTGAAGTTTGCCTACATCTGGTATTGTTGCTTATAGACTCCCTGAAGTTTGCCTACATTGGTATTGTTGCTCTATGACTTGCCCTTAAGTTTGCCTACATCTGGATTGTTGCTTCCATGACTCCCCCTGAATTTGCCTACATTGGTATTGTTGCTTCCATGACTCCCCTGAAGTTTGCCTACATCTGGTATTTTTTCCATAGACTTGCCCTTGAAGTTTGCCTACATCTGGTATTGTTCTCCATAGATCCCCTGAAGTTTGTACACTTGTTCTTCATCTTCCCTTAAGTTTGCCTACATCTGTATTGTTGCTTCCATGACTACCCCCTGAATTTGCCTACATTGGTATTGTTGCTTCATAGACTTGCCCTTGAAGTTTCCTAATCTGGTATTGTTGCTTTAGACTTGCCCTTGAAGTTTGCCTACATTGGTTTGTTCTTCCATAGACTTCCCTTAAGTTTGCCTTCTGGTATTGTTGCTTCTATAGACTTGCCCTTGATTTGCCTACATGGTATTGTTGCTTCCATAGACTCCCTTGAAGTTTGCCTACATCTGTATTTGTTATGCTTCCCTGAAGTTTGCCTACATCTGTATTGTTTTCTTAGACTTGCCCTTGAATTTGCCTACACTGGTATTGTTGCTTCCATAGATCCCTGAAGTTTGCCTCATCTGGTATTGTCTCTGATTTCCTTAAGTTTGCCTCATTGGATTGTTGCTTCCATGACTCCCCCATGGTACATCTGGTATGTTGCTTCCTGCTCCTGAGTTGCTACATCGGTATTGTTGCTTCCATAGACTGCCCTTAGTTTGCCTACATTGTTTGTGCTTCCATAACTACCCTAATTTGCTACTCTGGTATTGTTGCTTCATAGACTCCTGAAGTTTGCCTACATCTGGTATTGTGCTTCCATAGACTCCTGAAGTTTGCCTACACTGTATTGTTGCTTCTGACTCCTGAAGTTTGCCTACATCTGGTATTGTTGCTTCTGACACCCCCTGGTTTGCCTACATCGGTATTGTTGCTTCCATAGACTCCTGAAGTTTGCCTCATCTGTATTGTTGCTTCCTAGACTACCCCCTGAAGTTTGCCTAATCGGTATTGTTCTTCTATAGACTTGCCCTTGAAGTTTGCTATCTGTATTTTCTTCCTAGACTACCCCCTGAAGTTTGCCTACTCTGTATTGTTGCTTCCATAGACTCCTGAAGTTTGCCTACATCGGTATGTTGCTTCATAGACTCCTGATTTGCCTACATCTGGTATTGTTGCTTCCTAGACTACCCCCTGAATTTGCCTACATCGGTATTGTTGCTTCTATAGACTTGCCCTTGAAGTTTGCCTACATCTGGTATTGTTGCTTCTATAGACTTGCCCTTGAAGTTTGCCTACATCTGGTATTGTTGCTTCCATAGACTTGCCCTTGAAGTTTGCCTACATCTGGTATTGTTGCTTCCATCCTGCAGTTCTTCGACTTCCCCTTGAAGTTTGCCTACATCGTGCCGGAGGATGTCCACGCCAAGCTGTTCAGCAACCTGGAGCAGATCAGAGAGGTCAACCGGACACTCCTGGAGCAGATGGAGCAGACAACCATTGGTCAAGCCTTCACTTACCTCGGTCCTTTCCTCAAGTTGTATTCCATGTACGCCAGGAACCACCAGTGTGCCCTGTCAACTTTACAGGTGAGTGCAGTGTGGGACTTGTGAGGGATCTGTTCTGTAGAACATTGCAGGTGAGTGCAGTGTGGGACTTGTGAGGGATCTGTTCTGTAGAACATTACAGGTGAGTGCAGTGTGGGACTTGTGAGGGATCTCTTCTGTAGAACATTGCAGGTGAGTGCAGTGTGGGACTTGTGAGGGATCTGTTCTGTAGAACATTGCAGGTGAGTGCAGTGTGGGACTTGTGAGGGATCTCTTCTGTAGAACATTGCAGGTGAGTGCAGTGTGGGACTTGTGAGGGATCTGTTCTGTAGAACATTGCAGGTGAGTGCAGTGTGGGACTTGTGAGGGATCTGTTCTGTAGAACACCATCACATCATGCCACTTCAACCTGAGGTAGACCACATAGTGATGAGTGTTCATCTTAGACCGCAGTGATGATTAGCACTGATACAACTTTTGGTGGAAAACAGATTTCGGCACAGCTTTCATGCCCTGGTCAAACTGGCGGATTATTGCCAGATTTTTACAGCCCATTGAAATGACAGCCCCATTACACTGAACATGCATGCAGTAACCAACTGTAGTAACTCTTTCTTGATTAACAGCGAAACTGATAGCAGGCAATAAGTCATGTCTGCAGGCTTCACATGTGCAACTATGGACAAGATATGATGAAAATGAAGATTAATGCTTAGAATCAGGGGAAAGAAAACATTGTCTTCTTGTATAAAACATCCTTGTCTTATTTGTATAAAACATCCTTGTCTTATTTGTATAAAACATCCTTGTATATTTGTATAAAACATCCTTGTCTTATTTGTATAAAACATCCTTGTCTTATTTGTATAAAACATCCTTGTATATTTGTATAAAACATCCTTGTATATTTGTATAAAACATCCTTGTCTTATTTGTATAAAACATCCTTGTCTTATTTGTATAAAACATCCTTGTATATTTGTATAAAACATCCTTGTCTTATTTGTATAAAACATCCTTGTCTTATTTGTATAAAACATCCTTGTATGTTTGTATAAAACATCCTTGTCTTATTTGTATAAAACATCCTTGTATATTTGTATAAAACATCCTTGTCTTATTTGTATAAAACATCCTTGTATATTTGTATAAAACATCCTTGTCTTATTTGTATAAAACATCCTTGTCTTATTTGTATAAAACATCCTTGTATATTTGTATAAAACATCCTTGTCTTATTTGTATAAAACATCCTTGTATATTTGTATAAAACATCCTTGTATATTTGTATAAAACATCCTTGTATATTTGTATAAAACATCCTTGTATATTTGTATGAAACATCCTTGTCTTATTTGTATAAAACATCCTTGTCTTATTTGTATAAAACATCCTTGTCCTATTTGTATAAAACATCCTTGTATATTTGTATAAAACATCTTTGTATATTTGTATAAAACATCCTTGTATATTTGTATAAAACATCCTTGTCTTATTTGTATAAAACATCCTTGTCTTATTTGTATAAAACATCCTTGTCTTATTTATGTAAAACATCCTTGTCTTATTTGTATAAAACATCCTTGTATATTTGTATAAAACATCCTTGTATATTTGTATAAAACATCCTTGTCTTATTTGTATAAAACATCCTTGTCCTATTTGTATAAAACATCCTTGTATATTTGTATAAAACATCCTTGTATATTTGTATAAAACATCCTTGTATATTTGTATAAAACATCCTTGTATATTTGTATAAAACATCCTTGTCTTATTTGTATAAAACATCCTTGTCTTATTTGTATAAAACATCCTTGTCTTATTTGTATAAAACATCCTTGTATATTTGTATAAAACATCCTTGTATATTTGTATAAAACATCCTTGTCTTATTTGTATAAAACATCCTTGTCCTATTTGTATAAAACATCCTTGTATATTTGTATAAAACATCCTTGTATATTTGTATAAAACATCCTTGTATATTTGTATAAAACATCCTTGTATATTTGTATAAAACATCCTTGTCTTATTTGTATAAAACATCCTTGTCTTATTTGTATAAAACATCCTTGTCTTATTTGTATAAAACATCCTTGTCTTATTTATGTAAAACATCCTTGTCTTATTTATGTAAAACATCCTTATCTTATTTATGTAAAACATCCTTGTCTTATTTATGTAAAACATCATTGTCTTATTTATGTAAAACATCCTTGTCTTATTTATGTAAAACATCCTTGTCTTATTTATGTAAAACATCCTTGTCTTATTTATGTAAAACATCCTTGTCTTATTTGTATAAAACATCCTTGTCTTATTTGTATAAAACATGTTTGTGTTTGTCCTCATTAGGAATGGCAGAGCAAGAGTGCAGACTTTGCCAGGTTTTTGTGCAAGCAGGAGGACAGACCAGAAGTGATGGGACTCAAGCTCAATGCCCTCCTCATTACTCCCATCCAGAGAATACCCAGGTTTGTGGACATGCTCACTCCGTTGTTACAGACAGAGTAGGTAGATTGGGGGGGGGGGGGGGAGGTATGTGTACATACTCTTGATTGGAGGGGGAGAGAGAGGCATAATGGCGGAGGGGAGAAAGTAGGGTTGGATATGCAGAGAGACTAGTGGCAGGTAGAGAGAGATAGAGAGAATACCCACGTATGCGAATTTACTCAAATAAGAGAGGAGAGGAGGGAAGCAACTGGGAGGGAGAGCAGGTGAAATTGGAGTGTGTGGAGACAATTGTAGAATAAATGTTTGTGTGTGTGGAGACAGTTATAGAACATTTGTGTGTGTGTGTGGAATTATCAGATAAACATGCCTATTAATAGCTGCTGATGTTTGTACTGTCATATATAGGTTGGTGTTTTTGTATGCTATGTTTGGACAGTCACATGTTTGTATGCTATATTTGGACAGTCATATGTTTGTAGCTAAATTTGGACAGTCATATGTCTAGCTACATTTGGACAGACATTTGTCTGTATGCTATATTTGGTCAAACATGCCTGTATGCTATATTTGGACAGACATATGTATGCTATATGTGGACAGATGTATGTCTGTATGCTATATGTGGACAGACATATGTCTGCATGCTATATATATGGGAAGTGAGATAGATTAATGTTTGAAGTGAAGTTGGTGACATGACCTCTGTCTGCAGGTACAAGATGTTGCTGGAGGAGTTGTTGAACCACACACCGGTGGAGCACCATGATTACCAGAAGCTGAAAGGTGAGTGTGGGTGGGGGAGTTGTTGAACCACACACCAGTGGAGCACCATGATTACCAGTAGCTGAATGGTGAGTGTGGGTGGGGGGAGTTGTTGAACCACACACCGGCGGAGCATCATGATTACCAGAAGCTGAAAGGTGAGTGGGTGGGCTCCAGCCTACAGGTAGATGTGGGTGGGGTCCAGCCTACAGGTAGGTGGTGAGTGTGGGTGGGGTCCAGGCTACATACAGTTGTGTGGCAAACATGGCCCTGGGTTCCTAGTATAAGTGGACATCTCTGCAACTGAGCAGAGCACATACTTTGTCTTGACAGGCAGAGCAGAGGTAAAATATCCCTGGGTGGATGAGGAAGGCAGGGGGAAATCACCACATCTACATAAGTTTTTATGAATCAGAGAATGATGTTAATGGCTGTCATAGGAAAGATGATAGTCAAGGACTCATGTTTGGCAAGGAAACAGCTAAAGCAGTCAGAGTATTTCAAATTGGATTATCTTATATAAAATGAAAGGCAAATCAATTCTTATACACATTCACCAACAGGCAGAAACACCAAATTTATGATTACATAGAAATGGTGATCTCTCAAACCAAACCGCAAGTTAAAATAATTCTCAGGGATTTCAGAGAAACAGATACAATGAAATACCTAAAATACAAAGCAAATATAAACAACGGGAAATGCTGAAAAACTCCATCCGCTTCTACCCATAATCCTGTGCCATGTTTTTTTAATGACTATTTTCCACGTCTGTGTCTTCCACATGGCTGTTCCTCCCACACGATTGTGTCTCCCTCATCACTGTTCTTCCCACATGATTGTGTCTCCCTCATGGCTGTTCCTCCCACATGATTGTGTCTCCCTCATGACTACCTCTTCTGGGCGGCTTTTCTCTGTACACTTGTCTCATCTACAGCAAAGATATTGACATGACTGCATGATGTAAGGTTGTTGTTTCTAAATCATTGTCCAGAGGCCACAGACAAAATAGCGGAGATTGCCTCACACATCAACGAGCATGTCAGGCAGAATGAGAACTTCATCAAGATGCTGGCCATACAGAAGATGTTTGATAGCTCGGCTCCCAAGCTTCTCACCCCAGGACGACTCTTTCTCAAGGAGGGGCCTCTAAAGAAGGTGAGATTCTGGTCACATATCACAGTGTAGGTCACATATCACAGCATTGGTCACATATCACAGGGTAGGTGACATACCGCAGGGCAGGTCGCATACCGCAGTGCAGGTCGCACATCACAGTGTAGGTAGGTCACATATCAGTGTAGGTCACATACCACAGTGTAGGTCACATACCACAGTGTAGGTCGCATATCACAGTGTAGGTCGCATACCACAATGTAGGTCACATATCACAGTGTAGGTCACATATCACAGTGCAGGTCATATCACAGTGTAGGTCACATATCACAGTGTAGGTCACATATCACGATGTAGATCACATATCACAGTGTAGGTCACATATCACAGTGTAGGTAGGTCACATATCACAGTGTAGGTCACATGTCACAGTGTAGGTCACATGTCACAGTGTAGGTCACATATCACAGTGTAGGTCACATATCACAGTGTAGGTCACATATCACAATGTAGGTCACATACCACAGTGTAGGTCACATGTCACAGTGTAGGTAGGTCACATATCACAGTGTAGGTAGGTCACATATCACAGTGTAGGTCACATACCACAGTGTAGGTCACATGTCACAGTGTAGGTCACATGTCACAGTGTAGGTCACATATCACAGTGTAGGTCACATGTCACAGTGTAGGTCACATATCACAGTGTAGGTCACATCACTGTGTAGGTCACATGTCACAGTGTAGGTCACATATCACAGTGTAGGTCACATACCACAGTGTAGGTCACATACCACAATGTAGGTCACATGTCACAGTGTAGGTCACATGTCACAGTGTAGGTCACATGTCACAGTGTAGGTCACATGTGACAGTGTAGGTAGGTCACATGTCACAGTGTAGGTCACATGTCACAGTGTAGGTAGGCCACATCACAGTGTAGGTAGGCCACATATCACAGTGTAGGTTACATATCACAGTGTAGGTCACATATCACAGTGTAGGTCACATATCACAGTGTAGGTCACATATCACAGGGTAGGTAGGTCACATATCACAGTGTAGGTCCCATGTCACAGTGTAGGTCACATATCACAGTGTAGGTCACATATCACAGTGTAGGTCACATATCACAATGTAGGTCACATACCACAGTGTAGGTCACATGTCACAGTGTAGGTCACATGTCACAGTGTAGGTAGGTCACATATCACAGTGTAGGTAGGTCACATATCACAGTGTAGGTATGTCACATATCACAGTGTAGGTCACATACCACAGTGTAGGTCACATGTCACAGTGTAGGTCACATGTCACAGTGTAGGTCACATGTCACAGTGTAGGTCACATATCACAGTGTAGGTCACATGTCACAGTGTAGGTCACATATCACAGTGTAGGTCACATCACTGTGTAGGTCACATGTCACAGTGTAGGTCACATGTCACAGTGTAGGTCACATGTCACAGTGTAGGCCACATCAGAGTGTAGGTCACATATCACAGTGTTGGTCACATATCACAGTGTAGGTCACATACCACAGTGTAGGTCACATGTCACAGTGTAGGTCACATGTCACAGTGTAGGTCACATGTCACACTGTAGGTCACATGTCACAGTGTAGGTCACATGTCACAGTGTAGGTAGGTCACATGTCACAGTGTAGGTCACATGTCACAGTGTAGGTCACATATCACAGTGTAGGTCACATCACTGTGTAGGTCACATGTCACAGTGTAGGTCACATGTCACAGTGTAGGTCACATGTCACAGTGTAGGCCACATCAGAGTGTAGGTCACATATCACAGTGTTGGTCACATATCACAGTGTAGGTCACATACCACAGTGTAGGTCACATACCACAGTGTAGGTCACATGTCACAGTGTAGGTCACATGTCACAGTGTAGGTCACATGTCACACTGTAGGTCACATGTCACAGTGTAGGTCACATGTCACAGTGTAGGTAGGTCACATGTCACAGTGTAGGTCACATGTCACAGTGTAGGTCACATGTCACAGTGTAGGTAGGCACATCACAGTGTAGGTAGGCCACATATCACAGTGTAGGTCACATATCACAGTGTAGGTCACATGTCACAGTGTAGGTCACATATCACAGTGTAGGTCACATGTCACAGTGTAGGTCACATGTCACAGTGTAGGTCACATGTCACAGTGTAGGTCACATGTCACAGTGTAGGTCACATGTCACAGTGTAGGTCACATATCAGTGTAGGTCACATATCACAGTGTAGGTCACATGTCACAGTGTAGGTCACATATCACAGTATAGGTCACATCACTGTGTAGGTCACATGTCACAGTGTAGGTAGGTCACATCACAGTGTAGGTAGGTCACATATCACAATGTAGGTCACATACCACAGTGTAGGTCACATATCACAGTGTAGGTCACATATCACAGTATAGGTCACATATCACAGTGTAGGTCACACATCACAGTGTAGGTCACATATCACAGTGTAGGTCACATATCACAAGGTAAGTCACATATCACAGTGTAGGTCACATATCACAGTGTAGGTCACATCACAGTGTAGGTCACATGTCACAGTGTAGGTCACATATCACAGTGTAGGTCACATATCACAGTGTAGGTCACATGTCACAGTGTAGGTCACATATGACAGTGTAGGTCACATCACAGTGTAGGTCACATCACAGTGTAGGTCACATCACAGTGTAGGTCACATGTCACAGTGTAGGTCACATATCACAGTGTAGGTCACATGTCACAGTGTAGGTCACATATCACAGTGTAGGTCACATCACAGTGTAGGTAGGTCACATATCACAGTGTAGGTCACATGTCACAGTGTAGGTCACATCACAGTGTAGGTAGGTCACATATCACAGTGTAGGTCACATACCACAGTGTAGGTCACATATCACAGTGTAGGTCACATATCACAGTGTAGCTCACATATCACAGTATAGGTCACATATCACAGTGTAGGTCACATATCACAAGGTAGGTCACATATCACAGTGTTGGTCACATATCACAGTGTAGGTCACATACCACAGTGTAGGTCACATATCACAGTGTAGGTCAGTCTACCGTCTCTGTGGTCAAGAAGTTATGATTGCAATTTGGAAGCAGATTTCCTTGCATTGGTTTTCATACAATGGTATGAGCGCAGTTTGTTCAGAAAGCAATGGCAAATTACTGAACATAAACTTGCCAAGAAATCACAAACATCCACAAAATATTTGTGTTGACTGTTATGTAAAGGATATACAACTAACAGGTCAGTCTGGGTGGTAGCATATACATGATAATCATACGTGGGGGTCTATGCTGTGAAGTGGCTAAACCATCTGCTATGCGCTATAAATGTCATGGGTTCACTACCCAGACAGCATTCATTCAGACCACGGAGACTCCCAGGGGTCATTGCTGGAGCTATGGAGTTTGTGCCAGTGTGATACTCTAGGCAAGTCTTTCTGTGGAGCGAGATCTGACCAGTGAAGTCCACCCTCTCGACTTAGTGCTTGTACTACTTTGGCATGAGAATCGATGAGCCAATCTCACGGACACTCAAAAGTAAATTTTGAACATAAAAGTTGCAGAACAATTCCGACAATACTCGGAATCTAGCAGAAAAGACATACAATCGACAAGACATTGACAAACACTGGCTCATACGCACTGTCATGTCTCAAAAATACTGTGGCACGCCCGTGTGTTGCCGGGGCCCATACGGGGGAGCAAAGAATAGTAACACTGTTGCCTACCATGCACGTCGTAAGAGGCGACTAAGGAGGCTATGGTTCCGTCGCCCTGCTACTGAGTGAGTACGTGGTGCGACATTGTGAGCTGTGAGTTTCGTGTGGAATGCTTTTACATCTGTCCGCGGTTGTTTGTAGCGTGAACTGCATGTTCGGAACGATGGCGATCTGCTGTTGCTGAATTGACGGGTTTGCCTTTTCGGTCTCGCGAGTGCGTTTTTCAGGAGACTCCTGGGAGTCGCCGCTGGAGCTACGGAGTTCGTGCTTTGTGTGGTGCTTTCAGCGGGTCGTCCTGCGGAAAGAGACAGAGCCGTATGGGATAAAACCCTGGTCAATGAAGTCTTTCTGGTGACTGCCGTTTCCATCGGCGATGAACTGTATTTTTCGTGGAGGACTTTTGTGTTGGAATTCTGGCGGCGGTATTATGCACAGTGTGCCTGTGCAAGCTGTTGGCTTGCTGATACTCCTGTCTATTCCATTGTTCACATTGGGCAATGAGGAGCGTTTTGTGTGATATTCACTGGCACAGGAACGGAGCAATATGGAGACGACCTGTTGCCGTGAAGTTGGAACCATGACTAACTAACTAACTAAATATTGTGGCAATATTAAATGCCACGGGCGAGTTTGAAAGAACAGCATTGTTCCTGAAAGGGTGGTGGCTTGAGTTGACCACACGAGGGTGGACACAGGACATTCAGACACCTTAGAGATGAGCGTGCACGGGGCAGGAGAGCTGGAGAAGGTTTGAGAGTATCTCTGATGGGCTGTGATGTAATTGATGTCATGTGTAATGTGATGTCATCATTTTCTGTTGTCCTCCATCACCAGGTATCCCGGAAAGGAGGGAAGTCACATGATCGCATGTTCTTCCTGTTCTCTGACATTCTTCTTTACGGGAAGCCCAAGTTCTTGGATGGCGGGGGAAAATCTTACACATGTTCTTGTGTGCTCCCTCTCCGGCACTGCAAGGTGGACCAGGTCTTTGTGACCAGTGTCAGCCAGTCTGACACTGGCGGAGTGTTCCGGGTAAGTTTGTTGTATTTCCTCTATAAACATTGACATGTTTGTGGATATTTTATAACACGTGTCCGTATGTCTCCATCTGTCATTGACTAACAGGTATCCATATATCTCCATCTAACATTGACCAACACATGTCTGTATATCACTCATCTAGCATTGACAAACACATGTCAATTTATCTCGATCTAACATAGGTGACACATTTCTCTTCTCCAGCTCACATGTAAAGAAGAGAGCTTGGTGTTATATTCAGAAGATAAAGCTAATGCCAGGCGTTGGAGCGAGGAGATCGACAAAGCCATCAGGTAATAATGTCACTGCACATTTAATTAGATCAGATGTTTTTAAATTGAAAAGTGCAGGAAATCTGGTCACTTAAGACATTGTTTTATTACGAGGTATACAACCACAAAATCAAATGAGACTTGTGTCTTTTTGTCCTCTGTATTTTGTTCTGCTCATCTTATCAGTTGTCACATGTCAATATTTCTCATCTTACCAGTTGTCACATGTCAGTGTTTCTCTGCTCATATGGAGAGTGTGATCACACTACAGAGCAAGTTCTCCAGGATGTCCGTAAGTACAGCCAGCTGAGATGGGAGTACTGGCCTAAAGAGATGGCCCTGCATTCATAACTGTGTGGATCTCCCCCTAGTGAGATGGTCCTGCATCCACAACTGTGGATCTCCCCCTAGTGAGATGGTCCTGCATCCACAACTGTGGATCTTCCCCCCCCCCCCCCCCCCCCCCCCCCCCAATGAGACGGCCCTGCATCCACAACTGTGTGGATCTCCCCAGTACAGCCAGCTGAGAGAGCAACACTGGCCCTGCATTCACAACTGTGTGGATCTCCCCAGTACAGCCAGCTGAGAGAGCAACACTGGCCCTGCATTCACAACTGTGTGGATCTCCCCCCAGTGAGACAGCCCTGCATTCACAACTGTGTGGATCTCCCCAGTACAGCCAGCTGAGAGGGCAACACTGGCCCTGCATTCACAACTGTGTGGATCTCCCCAGTACAGCCAGCTGAGAGGGCAACACTGGCCCTGCATTCACAACTGTGGATCTCCCCAGTACAGCCAGCTGAGAGGGCAACACTGGCCCTGCATTCACAACTGTGTGGATCTCCCCAGTACAGCCAACTGAGAGAGCAACACTGGCCCTGCATTCACAACTGTGTGGATCTCCCCCCAGTGAGACAGCCCTGCATTCACAACTGTGTGGATCTCCCCAGTACAGTCAGCTGAGAGGGCAACACTGGCCCTGCATTCACAACTGTGTGGATCTCCCCCCAGTGAGACAGCCCTGCATCCACAACTGTGGATCTCTCCAGTACAGCCAGCTGAGAGGGCAATACTGGCCCTGCATCCACAACTGTGTGGATCTCCCCAGTACAGCCAGCTGAGAGGGCAACACTGGCCCTGCATTCACAACTGTGGATCTCCCCAGTACAGCCAGCTGAGAGGGCAACACTGGCCCTGCATTCACAACTGTGGATCTCCCCAGTACAGCCAGCTGAGAGGGCAACACTGGCCCTGCATTCACAACTGTGTGGATCTCCCCAGTACAGCCAGCTGAGAGGGCAACACTGGCCCTGCATTCACAACTGTGGATCTGCCCAGTACAGCCAGCTGAGAGGGCAACACTGGCCCTGCATCCACAACTGTGGATCTCCCCAGTACAGCCAGCTGAGAGGGCAACACTGGCCCTGCATCCACAACTGTGGATCTCTCCAGTACAGCCAGCTGAGAGGGCAACACTGGCCCTGCATCCATAACTGTGGATCACAAGAGAAGCTCCAAAAAACTGTTGAATACATCAGGAGAACTAATTTGTTGGTGTAAACATGAAAGAACGGACATGAGAAGAAGAAGAGAACTCATCCATGGATGTTAACAGGAAAGAATGAACACGGGCAGATGAGGAAGTGTTTCTCAATGTCATATCATGAATGTTGAATGTGATGATCTCCCGCCACACGCATGCATGCACGCACACAGACAGACAGAGACACACACGCACGCATGCAGACAGACACACACAGACAGACACACACACACATACACAGACAGACACACACAGACAGACACACGCAGACAGACACACACGCAGATGCACACATGCAGATGCAGAAACTGACAGACAGACACACACACCCTCTCCTCTTCCCCCCCCCCCCCACCCCCCCCCCCCCCCCCCCACCCACCCCCACACACACACACACTCACACACATACATTGTTATAGACTAATTTTAACTCCGCTGACGTGGTCAATACCCCCCAGCCAGATTGACTTCTCACAACATTTCTGGTACCCACGTGGGCTGGGTCAGCCTGATGTTCCAGGTTAAGCCTCCCTCAGTGGGGGTCAACACACGACCATCAGGTTGGTAGACAGGCATGCTAACCGCTGGGCCATCCCCTGATCCCTCACCTGATCCCTCTCTGTCCAGGTCCCAGGATGGTTTGGTTTGTGGCAAGTTTCCTGCAATTGGTCTGTGATGAGTTTCATGTGTTTTTGGTCTCTAATGAGTTTTCCATATTTCTTGGCCTGTTTTTTTTTTTTTTATAGCACGGTGTCTCTGTGAAGTAGATTTGTGTGACATTTGGATTTGTCTGGTTGCCAGGAAAATCTGTGACGACAGACAGACTTTACGTAAACCCAGCAGTAACAAAATTCCTCTCAGGGGCAGGTCACTCCGCAAGCACAGACAGGAACAGAAGAAAGCAAACACCAGAATACCAGAGGTAACTTAGACTGTGTGTGTGTGTGTGTTCCATTGTGAGAAACATAGAGGTAACTTAGACTGTGTATGTGTGTGTGTTCCATTGTGAGAAACATAGAGGTAACTTAGACTGTGTATGTGTGTGTGTTCCATTGTGAGAAACATAAAGGGGGAAGTTATTTCCTCTTTTTACATGTTGTAATCACAAATTCAAAGGCTAAAAGTGTAATGATATGATATGATATGGATATATGGCCTTTCAGAAAGCAATGGCAAACTACTGAATGTAAAACTTTCCTTAAAAAAAATCACAAACAGCCAGTAATTGCTGGGGTTGATTGAGATGTCCCGTCAAGGACATGCAGCTAACTTTGTAAAGACATACCATAGCAGGTACAGGCATGGGAATGTGGCATGTCGGCTTCACTGTCAGAGTGGACATTCTGAGGTGAGGTGATCAAAGGAAAGTCTGAAGATACATATTGTGCGACTAAGGCAGTTGGAGCAAATGGCACATTGTAACACAGTTACAAGTGGGATGTCAGTTTATTTGATAGTTGATGGATGCATGTCACAGTTTCTAAGTCAAATGTCACATTATAAGTGCAAATTACAAGTCAAATGTCAGATTGCAACGTGCCAGTTAAAAGTGGGAGATGACATTACAACATGCCAGTTGACAGTGGGATGTCACATTACAACGTGCCAGTTAAAAGTGGGATGTCACATGACAATGTACCAGTTAAAAGTGGGATGTCACATGGCAACATGCCAGGTAACAGTGAGATGCCACATTACAACATGCCAGGTAACAGTGAGACGTCACATGACAACATGCCAGTTGAAAGTGGGATGCCACAAGACAATGTACCAGTTCAAAGGTCAGCGTGTATAATCATGGAGTCATCACTGACATCGGAGATCAGCCTGGCTGAATGGATAAGAGCACTTTGCTCTTAAACTACCGGTGTGCTGATGTTGAGGTAGCGGGTTCAACCCCTACTCTGGACGGTTGAACTAAAATGTTGACTTCTCATCCTTGACGTGTGGATGTAAATTACAAGTACCTCTGAAGTCGGAGTGGGTTCACCTGATGGCGAGGGACACTGGTAATAGGGAAAGCTAATCCATGCGCAAACATCAGTCCAGTGAACTAGAAGTTGTAGCACGTGTGTCGACTACACTTGAGTTCAAGGCGGGCAAATGAAAATAAATCACTGACATCAAGTATAACTGTGACATGTGACAACATTGTGATGATGTGATTCCAGGATGTGGCAATCACTGACATCAAGTATAACTGTGACATGTGACAACATTGTGATGATGTGATTCCAGGATGTGGCAATCACTGACATCAAGTATAACTGTGACATGTGACAACATTGTGATGATGTGATTCCAGGATGTGGCAATCACTGACATCAAGTATAACTGTGACATGTGACAACATTGTGACAATGTGATTCCAGGATGTGACAATCACTGACATTGAATATAGCTGACATATAATGACATTGTGATGATGTGATTCCAGGATGTGACAATCACTGACATCAAGTATAACTGTGACATGTGACAACATTGTGATAATGTGATTCCAGAATGTGACGATTCTCCACAGAAAACCCCCCTGCGGCCGTTGTCAATTGTCAGTAACAACAGTATTGAAGATCATGACCTGGATGACTCCGGTGATATCCGGGCCAGGCTGGAGCCAGTCAGGCAGCACTTCAAGATGGCTCGAGACGCAGGCCTCTCCCAGTCTGGTGGCCTGTCCACGCTAGGCTCTCCGCCAGTTCTCAGGTAGGTTCATGACTTCATGAGGCTTGCAGATAGGCATGTAGTGAGGCTTAGTGTGTGGCATGTAGTGAGGCTTGGAGGTACGCTTAGAGGGTTAGAGTGAAAGTAGGCCTGTCCTCAGGGTTAGAGGTAGACCTGTCTTGAGGGTTGGAGATAAACCTGTCTTGAGGGTTGGAGGTAGACCTGTCTTGAGGGTTGGAGATAAAACTGTCTTGAGGGTTGGAGGTAGACCTGTCTTGAGGGTTGGAGGTAAACCTATCTTGAGGGTTGGAGGTAGACCTGTCTTGAGGGTTGGAGGTAAACCTGTCTTGAGGGTTGGAGGTAGGCCTGTCTTGAGGGTTGGAGATAAAACTGTCTTGAGGGTTGGAGGTAGACCTGTCTTGAGGGTTGGAGGTAGACCTGTCTTGAGGGTTGGAGGTAAACCTGTCTTGAGGGTTGGAGGTAGACCTGTCTTGAGGGTTGGAGGTAAACCTGTCTTGAGGGTTGGAGGTAGGCCTGTCTTGAGGGTTGGAGATAAAACTGTCTTGAGGGTTGGAGGTAGACCTGTCGTGAGGGTTGGAGGTAGACCTGTCTTGAGGGTTGGAGGTAGGCCTGTCTTGAGGGTTGGAGATAAAACTGTCTTGAGGGTTGGAGGTAAACCTGTCTTGAGGGTTGGAGGTAAACCTGTCTTGAGGGTTGGAGGTAGACCTGTCTTGAGGGTTGGAGATAAAACTGTCTTGAGGGTTGGAGGTAGACCTGTCTTGAGGGTTGGAGATAAAACTGTCTTGAGGGTTGGAGGTAGACCTGTCTTGAGGGTTGGAGGTAGGCCTGTCTTGAGGGTTGGAGGGAGGCCTGCACTGAGTGTTCTGTTTAGGTCATTAATGATATTTGTAGGTCGATCCATCAGATTTTGTGAGGTAATAAGGATCTTGGTTCAGTGCTAAGTTAACGGATGGTGGAATAGACTGTCCAGTGTTGGGTCAACAGATGGTGGAATAGACTGTCCAGTGTGGGGTCAACAGATGGTAGAATAGACTGTCCAGTGTGGGGTCAACAGATGGTAGAATAGACTGTCCAGTGTTGGGTCAACAGATGATGGAATAGACTGTCCAGTGTGGGGTCAACAGATGATGGAATAGACTGTCCAGTGTGGGGTCAATAGATGGTGGAATAGACTGTCCAGTGTTGGGTCAACAGATGGTGGAATAGACTGTCCAGTGTGGGGTCAACAGATGGTAGAATAGACTGTCCAGTGTTGGGTCAACAGATGGTAGAATAGACTGTCCAGTGTTGGGTCAACAGATGGTGGAATAGACTGTCCAGTGTTGGGTCAACAGATGGTGGAATAGACTGTCCAGTGTTGGGTCAACAGATGGTGGAATAGACTGTCCAGTGTTGGGTCAACAGATGGTAGAATAGACTGTCCAGTGTTGGGTCAACAGATGGTAGAATAGACTGTCCAGTGTTGGGTCAACAGATGGTGGAATAGACTGTCCAGTGTTGGGTCAACAGATGGGGAATAGACGGTCCAGTGTTGGGTCAATAGATGGTGAATAGACTGTCCAGTGTTGGGTCAACAGATGGTGGAATAGACTGTCTAGTGTTGGGTCAACAGATGGTGGAATAGACTGTCCAGTGTGGGGTCAACAGATGGTAGAATAGACTGTCCAGTGTTGGGTCAACAGATGGTGGAATAGACTGTCTAGTGTTGGGTTAATAGATGGTGGAATAGACTGTCCAGTGTTGGGTCAACAGATGGTGGAATAGACTGTCCAGTGTGGGGTCAATAGATGGTGGAATAGACTGTCCAGTGTGGGGTCAATAGATGGTGGAATAGACTGTCCAGTGTGGGGTCAACAGATGGTGGAATAGACTGTCCAGTGTGTGGTCAACAGATGATGGAATAGACTGTCCAGTGTGGGGTCAACAGATGATGGAATAGACTGTCCAGTGTTGGGGTCAACAGATGGTGGAATAGACTGTCCATTGTGGGGTCAATAGATGGTGGAATAGACTGTCCAGTGTGGGGTCAACAGATGGTGGAATAGACTGTCCAGTGTGGGGTCAATAGATGGTGGAATAGACTGTCCAGTGTTGGGTCAATAGATGATGGAATAGACTGTCCAGTGTGGGGTCAATAGATGATGGAATAGACTGTCCAGTGTTGGGTCAACAGATGGTGGAATAGACTGTCCAGTGTGGGGTCAACAGATGATGGAATAGACTGTCCAGTGTGTGGTCAACAGATGATGGAATAGACTGTCCAGTGTGGGGTCAACAGATGATGGAATAGACTGTCCAGTGTTGGGTCAACAGATGATGGAATAGACTGTCCAGTGTTGGGTCAACAGATGATGGAATAGACTGTCCAGTGTGGGGTCAATAGATGATGGAATAGACTGTCCAGTGTTGGGTCAACATATGGTGGAATAGACTGTCCAGTGTTGGGTCAACAGATGGTGGAATAGACTGTCTAGTGTGGGGTCAACAGATGGTGGAATAGACTGTCTAGTGTTGGGTCAGCAGGTGTGTTATGTTTTTGGTGCGTGTGTACTAACATATTTCTGAAACATGCCTTCAGTTTTATATTTCTCTTTAAACTTGTATAACCATAGATGTTGAAGGTGTTCTCATTCTTTCAGAAAAAAGAAATGCCACGATCATTTCACACAGAGCCTAGATCAAGGGGTGTCTCTCTCGGATAGTTCTGAAGGTCACTCCGACAGTGACAGCTTCCGGGACAGTTTACGATCCAGCAACAGCCAGGACAGTGTGGATGCTAGCTACCAGGACAGGACAGGAGGGCCAGTGAGAGTAGACAGGAGGAGACAGAGTCTGAGACAGTACAGCTTCTCCTTGAGAGGTAGTAAGGCCCTTGTGCCTGGGGATGACGTCAGGAAGCCTGTAAGTGTTGTCTGGTCAGTTGTAGGGTGGTATTGATCTGCTTGTGCTGTGTGTTTGTTGGGTTGAAGTGTCAGGTGTCTTTATGTTCACTATGACCATGTCCAAGCCATGGTGTAAGATTTTGTTAGCTCGGTCAGCAGTGACACCAAGTGTCATGTCGTCACATCCATCTAGATGTCACACCCCAAGAGTGAGAACAAGATAGGTGGTATGTGAAGGACTACTGGAAGTCAGAACAACAACATGGTGACATATACAAACTCCAGAAGTAAGAACATCGTATGTGATATGTGATGAACTACAAGATGTAAGAACAGCTTACACAATATGTAATGAACTATGTAATGAACTATATACACACTAGATGTGCAGATGTTTGACACGAGCTTGAGCTGGGAGTCTGCCCACAGGCCAGGATTCTCAGAAACAAAACAGGACTCAGTGCATTCAGTGCACACTTTCACCGAATGGTTTTCAGACTCTACAATGGACTCGGTGCTCTCCTTTGCTGAATGGTTCTCAGAGACTCTACAAAGGACTCGGTGCACTCCTTTGCCGAATGGTTCTCAGAGACTACAACTTGCAGGCATGGAGGCCCAAAACAGACTGTAGGCACTTATTGCCCAGAATATAGCAGAGAGAATGGGCATCTGAGAGCACCCCTACAAGGCAAATTGTGGAAGGCTGGGGAAGACCTCAGCACACTGTCCTGTTTCTGAGTAGAAGCATAACAAATGTGGGTTGTTGGATGTGGGTAAAGATCATTGATCCTGGATAGTTGAATCCCCGTACTTGCTTCAGTGTGGTTGCATTGTTACTCAACATTCTGGCCGTTGAACTCTGTAGTTACAGTAGATCCTTTCACATTGTACTGGACATGAAGCGGCTGACAGGTTGGCAGAGGAAGGCAAGTGGCCACCTCAGCTGGACATAGACATAACCCACGATGAGGCCAAGAAGTTTATTCGAAGCAATTATAGAACCAATCACAGCATCCAGGTCAGCAGACATGATGCATATTAGCAACTCTACCAAAGTGAACAAGTAGCCTCAGGCTTCTTCCAGGACATAGCAGGCTGAAATTGCACTTGTTCAGTAAAGTAAAGATAGTGATACCTATGAATGTAATTGGGTAGCATGTAAAATGACAGCTAAACATTTGCCGCAGGAGTGTCCATTATATGCAGAACAAAAACAATATTAGCTTACACTTGCTCTATTTGAAGACAAACTCTATGGAGATGTCAACTGCTGAAGTTGTCTGCTGCTTTCTTTAAATATATTCAGCTGGATGTCTGAAGATGTAAGAAGAAGAAGAAGACTGTTGAATATTGAAACAAAGTTGTCTCATTATTGTGTGTGTTGTAATGCCTACAGATGGTGAGGGTCCAACAGCCTGCTGATGCTCAAACCACCACTGTTTCATACAACAGTCCTGGCTCTGCTGAAGTGACCAGGTCTAGACTGAAGTTTGTCAAACCTGACAACCCCGACTCCAGCACAAGCAGCACCCTGAGGTCCTCAGATGGGTCATCGACCAGTTCCACGGTCTGGTTCCCACCCAACAGTATTGCCCACAAGTACCAGCCTCCGCGCAGGACACTCAACCAGAGGCTGCGCTCTTGTCTGGGGAAACCTCTGAGACGGTCAGTTGTTGGTGTTGATGTTACAGGGATGTTATTGGGTTGTGATGTTATAGTGGTGTTATTGGTTGTTGGTGATATTACAGTGGTGTTATTGGTTGTTGATATTGTTGGTGATATTACAGTGGTGTTATTGGTTGGTGATGTTGTTGGTGATATTACAGTGGTGTTATTGGTTGGTGGTGGTGTTGGTGATGTTTTAGTGGTGTCATTGGTTGGTGATGTTGTTGGTGGTATTACAGTCATGTTATTGGTTGGTGATGTTACAGTGGTGTTATTGGTTGGTTATGTTACAGTGGTGTTAATGGTTGATGATGTTGTTGGTGGTATTACAGTGGTGTTATTGGTTGGTGATGTTGTTGGTGGTATTACAGTGGTGTTATTGGTTGGTGATGTTGACAGTGGTGTTATTGGTTGGTGATGGTGTTGGTGGTATTACAGTGGTGTTATTGGTTGGTGGTATTACAGTGGTGTTATTGATTGGTGATGTTGGTGGTATTACAGTGGTGTTATTGGTTGGTGGTATTACAGTGGTGTTATTGGTTGGTGGTATTACAGTTGTGTTATTGATTGGTGATGTTGTTGGTGGTATTACAGTGGTGTTATTGGTTGGTGATGTTGTTGGTGGTATTACAGTGGTGTTATTGGTTGGTGATGTTGTTGGTGGTATTACAGTGGTGTTATTGGTTGGTGGTATTACAGTGGTGTTATTGATTGGCGATGTTGTTGGTGGTATTACAGTGGCGTTATTGGTTGGTGGTATTACAGTGGTGTTATTGATTAGTGATGTTGTTGGTGGCATTACAGTGGTGTTATTCGTTGGTGGTATTACAGTGGTGTTATTGGTTGGTGATGTTGTTGGTGGTATTACAGTGGTGTTATTGGTTGGTGATGTTGTTGGTGGTATTACACTGGTGTTATTGGTTGGTGATGTTGGTGGTGGTATTACAGTGGTGTTATTGGTTGGTGATGTTGTTGGTGGTATTACAGTGGTGTTATTGGTTGGTGATGTTGGTGGTATTACAGTGGTGTTATTGGTTGGTGATATTGTTGGTGGTATTACAGTGGTGTTATTGGTTGGTGATGTTGTTGGTGGTATTACAGTGGTGTTATTGGTTGGTGATGTTGGTGGTATTACAGTGGTGTTATTGGTTGGTGATGTTGTTGATGGTATTACAGTGGTGTTATTGGTTGGTGATGATGTTGGTGGTATTACAGTGGTGTTATTGGTTGGTGATGTTGTTGGTGGTATTACAGTGGTGTTATTGGTTGGTGATGTTGGTGGTATTACAGTGGTGTTATTGGTTGGTGATGTTGTTGGTGGTATTACACTGGTGTTATTGGTTGGTGATGTTGGTGGTGGTATTACAGTGGTGTTATTGTTGGTGATGTTGTTGGTGGTATTACAGTGGTGTTATTGGTTGGTGATGTTGGTGGTATTACAGTGGTGTTATTGGTTGGTGATGTTGTTGGTGGTATTACAGTGGTGTTATTGGTTGGTGATGTTGTTGGTGGTATTACAGTGGTGTTATTGGTTGGTGATGTTGGTGGTATTACAGTGGTGTTATTGGTTGGTGATGTTGTTTATGGTATTACAGTGGTGTTATTGGTTGGTGATGTTGTTGGTGGTATTACAGTGGTGTTATTGGTTGGTGATGTTGTTGGTGGTATTACAGTGGTGTTATTGGTTGGTGATGTTGTTGGTGGTATTACAGTGGTGGTATTGGTTGGTGATGTTATTGATGGTATTACAGTGGTGTTATTGGTTGGTGATGTTGTTGGTGGTATTACAGTGGTGTTATTGGTTGGTGATGTTGTTGGTGGTATTACAGTGGTGTTATTGGTTGGTGATGTTGGTGGTATTACAGTGTTGTTATTGGTTGGTGATGTTGTTGGTGGTATTACAGTGGTGTTATTGGTTGGTGATGTTGTTGGTGGTATTACAGTGTTGTTATTGGTTGGTGATGTTGTTGGTGGTATTACAGTGTTGTTTTTGGTTGTATATGTTGTTGGTGGTATTACAGTGGTGTTATTGATGGTATTACAGTGGTGTTATTGGTTGGTGATGTTGGTGGTATTACAGTGTTGTTATTGGTTGTATATGTTGTTGGTGGTATTACAGTGGTGTTATTGGTTGGTGATGTTATTGATGGTATTACAGTGGTGTTATTGGTTGGTGATGTTGTTGGTGGTATTACAGTGGTGTTATTGGTTGGTGATGTTGTTGGTGGTATTACAGTGTTGTTATTGGTTGGTGATGTTGTTGGTGGTATTACAGTGGTGTTATTGGTTGGTGATGTTGGTGGTATTACAGTGGTGTTATTGGTTGGTGATGTTGTTGGTGGTATTACAGTGGTGTTATTGGTTGGTGGTGTTGTTGGTGGTATTACAGTGGTGTTATTGGTTGGTGATGTTGTTGGTGGTATTACAGTGGTGTTATTGGTTGGTGATGTTGGTGGTATTACAGTGTTGTTATTGGTTGGTGATGTTGTTGGTGGTATTACAGTGGTGTTATTGGTTGGTGATGTTGTTGGTGGTATTACAGTGGTGTTATTGATTGGTGATGTTGTTGGTGGTATTACAGTGGTGTTATTGGTTGGTGATGTTATTGATGGTATTACAGTGGTGTTATTGGTTGGTGATGTTGTTGGTGGTATTACAGTGGTGTTATTGGTTGGTGATGTTATTGATGGTATTACAGTGGTGTTATTGGTTGGTGATGTTGTTGGTGGTATTACAGTGTTGTTATTGGTTGTATATGTTGTTGGTGGTATTACAGTGGTGTTATTGGTTGGTGATGTTATTGATGGTATTACAGTGGTGTTATTGGTTGGTGATGTTGTTGGTGGGATTACAGTGGTGTTATTGGTTGTATATGTTGTTGCTGGCACTGACTGACTGCTGGCTGTCTGAGGGTGTCATGTCATGTTGTGACTGTCTGAGGGTGTTGTGTCATGTTGTGACTGTCTGAGGGTGTCGTGTCATGTTGTGACTGTCTGAGGGTGTCGTGTCATGTTGTGACTGTCTGAGGGTGTCGTGTCATGTTGTGGCTGTCTGAGGGTGTCATGTCATGTTGTGACTGTCTGAGGGTGTCATGTCATGTTGTGACTGTCTGAGGGTGTTGTGTCATGTTGTGACTGTCTGAGGTTGTCATGTCATGTTGTGACTGTCTGAGGGTGTTGTGTCATGTTGTGACTGTCTGAGGGTGTTTTGTGTTATGTTGTGACTGTCTGAGGGTGTCGTGTCATGTTGTGACTGTCTGAGGGTGTCGTGCCATGTTGTGACTGTCTGAGGGTGTTGTGTCATGTTGTGACTGTCTGAGGGTGTCGTGTCATGTTGTGACTGTCTGAGGGTGTTGTGTCATGTTGTGACTGTCTGAGGGTGTTGTGTCATGTTGTGACTGTCTGAGGGTGTTGTCATGTTCGTGACTGTCTGAGGGTTGTCGTGTCATGTTGTGACTGTCTGAGGGTGTTGTGTCATGTTGTGACTGTCTGAGGGTGTTGTGTCATGTTGTGACTGTCTGAGGGTGTCGTGTCATGTTGTGACTGTCTGAGGGTGTTGTGTCATGTTGTGACTGTCTGAGGGTGTTGTGTCATGTTGTGACTGTCTGAGGGTGTCGTGTCATGTTGTGACTGTCTGAGGGTGTCGTGTCATGTTGTGACTGTCTGAGGGTGTTGTGTCATGTAGTGGCCGTCTTGACTCAACAGGTTGAGTTTATGTGGTCAGGACATTGTTGAACACAGATGCACCTTCCCTGGGGGTCACCCCAGCGTCACAGACATGGGTACTGGACAGCTTGAAGAATTGTCTGGGATATGTCTAAGAGGCAGAGGCTGTGAGGAACTGCACAGGTCACGTCAGCTCATGTCATGTCTAGGCTATGTGACAGCCTGGTGTTCCCAGCCCACGGCATCACCTGTACACTGCTGTCAGCATCATGTACCAAGTTGAGCAGCTGGGGTCATCATGTACCCCCCACAGACATCTGACCTCTGTGTGGTGAACGATGCACCACAGATGGCCTTTTCTGCCAGTCTACCCAACCACTCAGGGTGTTCTCACTCTGTCCACTCCTGTCTTCAACACCCCATCTTTCAGGTTGTCACAACCCTCTACAGACAACCTGATCTCATACAATAGTTCAGTTAGGGGCATGTCCTTTACATGGTATTGCAGTTAGGGCCAGCATTCTTGGCTGTTTGTGATATTCTAGGCAATGTTACCTTCACTAGTTAATCCTACCTGGCGGAGGGGTTAAGGATGTTGTTTTTAATCCCTCATACTCTCGTACGAAACACAACTGCTCGAGCTTCGGCAGCGGGTTGTGTCACGTTGGTTACTTACGGGGGTATGTGAGGCTGGTCGTTCAGAAAGCAATGGAAAACTACTGAACTTAAAACTTGCCAAGACATCAAAAGCAGCTGAAAAATGCTGGTGTTGACTGCAATGTCCTGTAAAGGATATGCGAAAAAAAAACCAGTTAATCATATGGCATGTTGGCTGACGGGATTGTGAGACGTGCAGTGTGGTAATTCTCCGACACGGTGGGTTGAGGGTTTGAGGTAAGTGGCTGGTAATTTGCCTTGATGATGGTATCAGATGTTGGATGTTCAGAAAATTACTTGGGAAATCACAAACAGCCCATAAATGCTGTTGTTGATTGCAACATCCCGTAGAGGATCGGCAACTGACTTTTAGTTGGTCATTTCTTTCTGAGCAACTGACGCTCACAGCAGTATGAAAATCAACACACGGCAATGGTGCCAGGTATAAATAATCCACTGGTGACTGTTGCCATGAGAGTGTTCATTCGTCTGTGACTGTTGCCAAGGGAGTGTTTGCCCGTCATGACTGTTGCCAAGGGAGTGTTTGCCCATCTGTGACTGTTGCCATGGCAGTGTTTGCCCATCTGTGACTGTTGCCATGGCAGTGTTTGCCCATCTGTGACTGTTGCCAAGGGAGTGTTTGTTCATCTATGACTGTTGCCATGGCAGTGTTTGCCCATCTGTGACTGTTGCCAAGGGAGTGTTTGTTCATCTATGACTGTTGCCATGGCAGTGTTTGCCCATCTGTGACTGAGTTTATTCCTTGAGGTGTCAGTTTCCAGGGGTCATTTTGTTCCAACACTTGTCATTGGCAGATTCCAGAAGAGCAAGGAGAAGGAGAAGACAGACAGCTGCTCACCTCGCGGACAAGCACGGACACATAAACATCGCTAGGGCACATGTAGACAGCAGACGTGACCCTGACACTGTCAACACTGACTTCACTGCCAGTTGGGTCTCTTGTGATACCTGGCCAGATATCAGAATCTCTTTGTCTTCCCTGGCAGTAGGGTTCAGATCCTCGTTATACTTGTTGTGAGCTATGTATTTTTATCTATATTGTTTGCATTCATTCCACTTTCTCTACGATGATCTCTGTCAGATTTTAGCTTTGAGCGCGTGTATGTGATGGTCAACTGTTCTGTCGTGAGTGAGGTTGTGTTCTTGTGTGAGCGAGGTTGTGTGTTCTTGTGTAAGTGAAGTTGTGTGTGTTTGATACCTTGTAGTTTCAGATTCTGGCTGCTGTATTTCACTGGCTAGTCTGTGACAAATCTGGCTGGCTATTTGTGCTTTCTTTCTTTCTTTCTTTCTTTCTTTCTTTCTTTCTTTCTTTCTTTCTTTCTTTCTTTCTTTCTTTCTTTCTTTCTTTCTTTCTTTCTTAGTTACTTCCATCTTTCAGTTTGTGCTTTTGTCTATGTTATTTCTCTGCATCATTTTTGATTCTTGTTATAGCGTTGTCTGTCTGTCTATTATTTCATTCCTTCCTTTCATTTGTATCCTTTTTTGTCTGAGTTTCTTTCTCTGTGTATTCCTTTCCTGTGTTTTCCATCACCATGTTCTTTGATTGTCACTGTCTTCCATGCGTACATCATACCTTCCCATGTCTGTGTTGCAATCACAGGTGTATTGATATTGTTGTCTGTACATACTTAATTTTAACCAATGATTGTCACTAGCACAGGTGACAGATGTTCATTGCCTCTGCTACACTTCATTGCAGCAGTTTGTGGATATGCGTGTGTGTGTGTGAGAGAGAGATTCAGAGAGAGAGAGAGATTGTAACTATATCTCAAAACATATCCAGTGCCTATTGTGTAATACTGTGTTCATATTACTGTATTACGCTAATTGCTACATAAATTTAACATGCATAATACAGACATCAGTGTACCTGAATGTATAAGGGTGGTCCTGAATGTATTAGGGTGGTCCTGAATGTATTAGGGAGGTCCTGAATGTATTAGGGTGGTCCTGAATGTATTAGGGAGGTCCTGAGTGTATAAGGGTGGTCCTGAGTGTATTAGGGAGGTCCTGAATGTATTAGGGTGGTCCTGAATGTATTAGGGAGGTCCTGAATGTATAAGGGTGGTCCTGAATGTATTAGGGTGGTCCTGAATGTATAGGGAGGTCCTGAGTGTATAGGGAGGTTCCTGAGTGTATTAGGGAGGTTCTGAATGTATTAGGGTGGTCCTGAATGTATTAGGGAGGTCCTGAATGTATAAGGGTGGTCCTGAATGTATTAGGGTGGTCCTGAATGTATTAGGGAGGTCCTGAGTGTATTAGGGAGGTCCTGAGTGTATTAGGGAGGTCCTGAGTGTATTAGGGTGGTCCTGAATGTATTAGGGAGGTCCTGAATGTATAAGGGTGGTCCTGAATGTATTAGGGTGGTCCTGAATGTATTAGGGAGGTCCTGAGTGTATTAGGGAGGTCCTGAGTGTATTAGGGAGGTCCTGAATGTATTAGGGTGGTCCTGAGTGTATAAGGGAGGTCCTGAGTGTATAAGGGAGGTCCTGAATGTATTAGGGAGGTCCTGAATGTATTAGGGTGGTCCTGAGTGTATAAGGGAGGTCCTGAGTGTATAAGGGAGGTCCTGAATGTATTAGGGTGGTCCTGAGTGTATTAGGGTGGTTATGAGTGTATTAGGGTGGTCCTGAGTGTATTAGGGTGGTCCTGCGTGTGTTAGGAAGGTCCTGAGTGTATTAGGGAGGTCCTGAGTGTGTTAGGGAGGACCTGAGTGTGTTAGGGTGGTCCTGAGTGTATTAGGGTGGTCCTGAATGTATTAGGGTGAATCTAGAGAATCTCGCTCATCTGCATTACCCTGCATGGATATACAGGATTATGGAGAAAGTCGTTAACCCCTAGGCCAGAGAGACTGCCAGTGGCAAACTACTGAAAGTAAAACTGCCTCGTTGATCACAGCGTCCTGCAATATTTAAAAAAAATATGTGGGCCGACAGCAGGCAGCAGAATCAACACCAGAACATACAGTTGCTGTGTGGAAGACCAGCTCATCATGTCCCCACAGCCATGTGTGTTCTGTGTGGAAGACCAGCTCATCATGTCCCCACAGCCACGTGTGTTATGGTGTTGATTCTCCTGTCTGCTGTCTGCCCACATAATTGCTTACAAGTTGCAGTATGTGTGTTGTGTTGATTCTGCTGTCTGCCCACATGTTTGACAGACAGGCTGCAGTATGTGCATGCATTTATTGGTTCATGTCACTTGGTTGTTCTCATTTCTTGTGCCCATCATCAGTTGCCATATTTGATATGATAACCTTCTGTCTGTCTGCCTTTGTCTATTTGTCACTGTCTCCCTTTCTCCCTTCTCTCTCCTCCATCTCTCTCTCTCTCTCTCTCTCTCTCTCTCTCTCTCTCTCTCTCTCTCCTCTCTCTCTCTCTCTCTCTCTCTCTCTCTCTCTCTCTCTCTCTCTCTCTCTCTCTCTCTCTCTCTCTCTCTCTCTCTCTCAAACAGTTCTGAAACATTCCCACATCCCTCACCCCTCTCTTTGCCATTGACTGCATTCACACCCATATTTCACTCTCACATACTCTCTCTCTCTCTCACCCTCTCTCATCCTCTCTCACCCTGTGTCTCATGCTCTCTCACCCTCTGTGTATGTGTATGACACTGAACATATCCCCACATGGACTGACATTCCTGTTCCCTGTCGCTGCTGGTCTACAGCCAATAAATCTATATTTACTTCCAATGTTTGACGTTATGTGTTCATGTGTATGTCGTGGAATCACCAAACCCCCAGAAAAAGAATCACAAGTTTTACTAGAACACCATCACAAGTGACAAAATGCAACTAAAGTCTTTGTCAGCACACACACACAACAAACATGCACTGATACAACAACATGAAAAACTGGACATGAAAATATATATATACAAGTTACTGGTTAGTTTCCTTCTTGTGGGCTGGACACATGTTTGGTTGAAGATCTGGATTTATAAAAATATGGGATAGGACGGGGGAATGTGGTGCACACATGTATGTGCGTGCACACTCGGGATCTCTAGAGAAGTGTGTGTGGAGGAAGGTGGAACATCGATGACAGGCAGGGGAATCTGAGAATTAGAGATCGGTGACAGACTGGGGAATCTCAGAATTAGAGATCGGTGACATGTTGGGGAATCTTAGAATTAGAGATCAGTGACAGGCAGGGGAATCTCAGAATTAGAGATTGGTGACAGGCAGGCGAATCTCAGAATTAGAGATCGGTGACAGGCTGGGGAATCTTAGAATTAGAGATTGGTGACAGGCTGGGGAATCTTAGAATTAGAGATCGGTGACAGGCTGGGGAATCTCAGAATTAGAGATTGGTGACAGGCTGGGGAATCTCTGAATTAGAGATTGGTGACAGCCTGGGGAATCTCTGAATTTGAGATTGGTGACAGTCTGGGGAATCTCAGAATTAGAGATTAGTGAAAGGCTGGGGAATCTCAGAATTAGAGATTGTTGGCAGGTTGAGAAATTGATCACGGAATTAGATTTAGGTTGATTAGAGATTGGTTATAGGTTGAGAAATCAATCATAGAATTAGACTATAGGAGACTAGATATTGTGACAATGTGGGAACTGAAACTGAGATTGGTGACAGGTTGAGAAATATGCAATTAGAGATTGATACCCCGAAACATCCAAGTATTCCTATGTCCACACAATGACATATAATAAATTGCATATTCACACCAACCCTATGCTACCAGTGTCAAACATGGACATGTTCAAAATCAAATTTAAGCAAAATCAACACCTGCGAGATGAGATGCTTGAGGAGAGCTGCCAACTTAACAATCCGAGACCGAGTAAGAAATGTTGTTATCAGACAGACGGTGGGATCAACACCTTGTGCCACATTTATTGAAAGATAGAAGATCAAATGGTTTGGTCATCTCGTTTGAATGCAACACCACCAACTACCAGCACTGGCCTTAGTTCAAAGATCTGCTAGGGAGCAAGAGTACGCCAGAGAAGAAAATGGGTTGATGACATCAAACACATGGTACAATAACACAGATGGCACTCAGCTAAAACCTCTCTGCAACGCTTGAAGACAAAACTGGAAGATGTTGACAGGTTGGGAAATTGGAGAATTAATCGGGGATTACAGAATGTAGTGGGATGAGACACGTACGGAAAGATACAATTGAGTGTAGCAAAGGAAGAGAGATCAAGTGGTTACTGAAAGAAACTAGCAGATGAAAACTCCAGGATGTAGACTGTGCTGGCTGCTGTTGTTGTATCTGCTCTTTGTGGATCGGCACAGGCAGAACAGCAAAAGTTGGAATACCAGGAGCATGGGTGTAACCTGTGGACAACCTACCGTGAAGGCCGGGTGTTTGACCAATCAACAGAAAAGCACATACATGTATTTGAATATCAATGAGACAGCAATGATGTGGACATTAATTGAGTATAAAGGGGACAACAAATCTGTCCAACAGGTAGATTGGTTACCTACACCTCTCTCTACACACACACACACATGCGGTCAGTCGGTCGGTCAGTACGGACAGACAGACGGACAGACAGACAGACAGACAGACAGACAGACAGACAGACAGACAGGACATAGACAATGAGATTTCTGGGGCATGCAGCAAGGCATGACAGTCCAGAACAGAGAATTATGAAGGAAAGTGTACCAGGGAGACAAGAAAGATCACACTATAGATAGATTCCGGGTGTGGTAGGTCATCGACACACAGCAGCCACAGAGACAGGACATGTGCCATACTTCATCGACACACACAGGCAGGACATTGCCATACTTCATTGACACACAGAGACAGGACATTGCCATACTTCATTGACACACAGAGAAAGGACATGTGCCATACTTCATTGACACACAGAGACAGGACATGTGCCATACTTCATTGACACACAGAGACAGGACATGTGCCATACTTCATTGACACACAGAGACAGGACATGTGCCATACTTCATTGACACACAGAGGACAGGACATGTGCCATACTTCATTGACACACAGAGACAGGACATGTGCCATACTTCATTGACACACAGAGACAGGACATGTGCCATACTTATTGACACACAGAGACAGGACATGTGCCATACTTCATTGACACACAAAGACAGGACATGTGCCATACTTCATTGACACACAGCAGCCACAGAGACAGGACATGTGTCATACTTCATTGACACAGCTGCCACAGAGACAGGACATGTGCCATACTTCATTGACATACAGAGACAGGACATGTGCCATACTTCATTGACACAGCTGCCACAGAGACAGGACATGTGCCATACTTCATTGACACACAGAGACAGGACATGTGCCATACTTCATTGACACACAGAGGCAGGCCATGTGCCATACTTCATTGACACACAGACAGGACATGTGCCATACTTCATTGACACAGAGCAGCCACAGAGACAGGACATGTGCCATACTTCATTGACACAGCTGCCACAGAGACAGGACATGTGCCATACTTCATTGACACAGCAGTCCACAGAGACAGGACATGTGCCATACTTCATTGACACACAGAGACAGGACGTGTGCCATACTTCATTGACACAGCTGCCACAGAGACAGGACATGTGCCATACTTCATTGACACAGCAGCCACAGAGACAGGACATGTGCCATACTTCATTGACACACAGAGACAGGACATGTGCCATATTTCATTGACACACAGAGACAGGACATGTGCCATACTTCATTGACACACAGAGACAGGACATGTGCCATACTTTATTTAATATTGTAGATCACATCACTGGGTGCACTCTCAACATACTCCACCTCCCACCTCAAAAGCCAAGGTTAGAAAATGTGAGATGGTATAATCCTGCATTTAGGAATTTAGGTTGAGGAGATTCAAGAATAGTGGGGGGGGGGGGGGGGTATCGTTGAATAAGAAATTGGAATGTAGAGTATGGTGAGACACGGGGAAATAATGGAAGATATGAACTCAATTATTACAGAATGGAAGATGGGAAGGCTTAATGATTAGAGGATGGGAGATTGGAAAGCTTAATGATTAGAGGATGGGAAATGGGAAAGCTTAATGATTAGAGGATGGGAGATGGGAAGGCTGAATGATTAAAAAATGGGAGTGCTTAAAGATTAGAGGATGGGAGATAGGAAGGCTTAATGAAGATTCGAGAATGGGAGATGTGAGATCACATGGTGTAATATTCGATTAGAAAATGGGAGAGAGGGTGTTTGAAAATCACAGTTGGAGCAAATTACATTTTTAACAATTATTTGCATGTCCCCAGTCAACCTCAGCATTTATTACATGCTTGCGATTTTCTAGACAATTTTATCTGCAATAACTTACCATCGCTTTCTAAACGTTATACCTTGGGATCAACCATTAACGTAGATATGGGATATTTGGGAATGGGAACATTATTGATGTCGACATTGGAAAGTGATGGGGAGATTAGAAAATGGTTGAGAATGACTAATCGTTGAAGCAGATATGGGAGATTGCATATGTTCAGTGGAAAATTAAAGAATATATCAAGAAAACAGATGACAAAACAGTTTTCTCACTGATATCACAGGGTGAGCGAACTTTACAGAGGAGCGGTTTGGGAGTGGGGGGGGGGGGGGGGGTGGGGAATTGTTGCCGAGTTGCAATTATGCAAACTGTTCTGAATAAAGACAGACGGGACCACGCTCCGACCAACCAGCTTGTGGCTAAGGAAATGAGTTCGTAAAACGTTGTGACCCTAGCGTACATTGTCCAGTATCGATAAAAGTCGTATCGATCCACGAGAGCCTGTTTGGAAACAATTTCCTACCATCATAAACTTGTTTTATGTTGGGTCTGCGGCACCCTGCCGGCTCCCGGAATGTTTCGGAGACCCGCTATTTATGTAGTCTGCATCGCAATCTGTGTACATTCTACATCGCTATTTGTGTACAGTCTACAACTCTATTTGTGTGGTCTACATCGCTATTTGTGTACAGTCTACAACTCTATTTGTGTACAGTCTACATCGCAATATGTGTACAGTCTACACCGCTATCTGTGTACATTCTACATCGCTATTTGTGTACAGTCTACACTCTATTTGTGTACAGTCTACATCGCATATTTGGTACAGTCTACACCGCTATATGTGTACAGTCTACATCGCTATTTGTGTACAGTCTACATCTCTATTTGTGTACAGTCTACATCTCTATTTGTGTACAGTCTACATCTCTATTTGTGTACAGTCTACATCGTTATTTGTGTACAGTCTACACCTCTATTTGTGTACAGTCTACATCAAACATCGCTTAGCCGGCGGTGTGGTGACATAGTTACGAACACAATTCGCAATCCCACAAACCACGTTCGAAACAGCTATTTGGAAACAGACCATCTTGCGATAGTTTTCACACAATGGTATGAGTGCCGGTCGATCAGAAAGCAATGGCAAACTACCGAACGTAAACTTGCCAAGAAATCACACACAGTCAAAAAATAGGTGGGGGAGGGGGCAGATGCTGTGCAGACATATAGACAGACATAGAGTTTCAGACAGATAGACAGAGTCAGACAGATAGACAGACATACACTCAGGACAGATAGACAGACACACACTCATACAGATAAATAGACATACTTTCAGACAGATAAATAGACATACTTTCAGACAGAGAGACGGACATACACTCAGACAGATAGACATACAGATAGACAGGCATACACTCAGACAGACATACACTCAGATAGACAGATAGACAGACATACACTCATTCAGATAGACATACACTCAGTAAGATAGACAGACATACACTCAGTAAGATAGACAGACATACACTCAGTAAGATAGACAGACATACACTCAGTAAGATAGACAGACATACACTCTGTAAGATAGACAGACATACACTCAGTAAGATAGACAGACATACACTCAGACAGATAGACAGACATACAGTCAGACAGATAGACAGGCATACATTCAGACAGATAGACAGGCATACATTCAGACAGGGGGGTCACAGGGGGGGGCGGGGGCCCACGGGGGGACACTATCAAGGGGGGGACACAAAATAAAAAAATTGCAAATTTGACAAAGCAGACATACCTTTCAGCGGGATAACGTTCATTGAAATACAGACACACAGGGTGCCACCCTGCAGAGCGTCTTGCTTACAGAATAATCAAGATTTGAGATTATTGACAGTTTTTCAGCTTTAGCCCGGGTAGAAACTTTTTAAATTTTAAATAACAGAAATTTTTGTTAAATAACAAAAATTTAACTTTGTCCAGTTTTTTTGAACTTTATTTATATTTTACCTGAAGTATTGAAGTTAATTTTCCCAAATTTTTTTTTTCTTAGTCCATTTAAAGACTTATTTTTACAAACATACTATATGCGATAATTAGGTACAGGAACACTCGGAAGAAGACCATGGTGAAAGTCTAGAGGGCACACCCAAGAGTTACCGACGGGGGGACACCCAAACCCCCGTGAGCCCCTCATTCAGCAGATAGACAGGCATACATTCAGACAGATAGACAGACATACACTCAGACAGATAGACAGACATACAGATAGACAGACATACAGTCAGATAGACAGACATACACTCAGTCAGATAGACATACACTCAGTAAGATAGACAGACATACAGTCAGACAGATAGACAGACATACATTCAGACAGTTAGACAGACATACAGATAGACAGACATACACTCAGATAGATAGACATACACTCAGATAGACAGACATACACTCAGACAGACAGATAGACAGACATACAGATAGACAGACATACACTCAGATAGACAGACATACACTCAGACAGATAGACAGACATACAGATAGACAGACATACACTCAGATAGACAGACATACACTCAGACAGATAGACAGACATACACTCAGACAGATAGACAGACATACACTCAGACAGATAGACAGACATACAGTCAGACAGATAGACAGACATACACTTAGACAGATAGACAGACATACACTCAGATAGACAGACATACAAATAGACAGACAGACAGATAGACAGACATACACTTAGACAGATAGACAGACATACAGTCAGATAGACAGACATACACTCAGTCAGATAGACATACACTCAGTAAGATAGACAGACATACAGTCAGACAGATAGACAGACATACAGTCAGACAGATAGACATACATACAGATAGACAGACATACACTCAGATAGATAGACATACACTCAGATAGACATACATACACTCAGACAGATAGACAGACATACAGATAGACAGACATACAATCAGATAGACAGACATACACTCAGACAGATAGACAGACATACAGTCAAGACAGATAGACAGACATACACTCAGATAGACAGTATACATCGACAGATAGACAGACATACAGATAGACAGACTACATCAGACAGATAGACAGACATACATCAGACAGATAGACAGACATACATCAGACAGATAGACATACATCAGTAAAGATAACAGCATACATCAGACAGATAGACAGACATACATTCAGACAGATAGACAGACATACACTCAGATAGACAGCATACATCAGACAGATAGACAGACATACACTCAGAAGATAGACAGACATACATCAGACAGATAGACAGACATACATCAGACAATAGACAGACATACACTCAGATAGACAGACATACATCAGAAGATAGACAGACATACATCAGAAGACAGACATACACTCAGACAGATAGACAACATACACTCAGACAGATAGAAGGCATACATCAGACAGATAGACAGACATACACCAGACAGATAGACAACATCAGACAGATAGACAGACATACACTCAGAAGATAGACAGCATACACCAGATAGACAGACATACACTCAGACAGATAGACAGACATACATTCAGACAGATAGACAGTCATACACTCAGACAGATAGACAGACATACATTCAGACAGATAGACAGATCATACACTCAGACAGATAGACAGACATACATTCAGACAGATAGACAGACATACACTCAGACAGATAGACAGACATACATTCAGACAGATAGACAGACATACATTCAGACATATAGACAGACATACAGATAGACAGACATACACTCAGATCAGATAGACAGACATACATTCTCAGATAGACAGACATACACTCAGACAGATAGACAGACATACATTCAGACAGATAGACAGACATACACTCAGACAGATAGACAGACATACATTCAGACAGATAGACAGACATACACTCAGACAGATAGACAGACATACATTCAGACAGATAGACAGACATACACTCAGACAGATAGACAGGCATACACTCAGACGGATAGACATACACTCAGACATATAGACAGACATACAGATAGACAGACATACACTCAGATAGACAGACATACACTCAGATAGACAGACATACACTCAGACAGACAGATAGACAGACATACACTCAGATAGACAGACATACACTCAGACAGATAGACAGACATACACTCAGACAGATAGACAGACATACAGTCAGACAGATAGACAGACATACAGACAGACATACAGTCAGACAGATAGACAGACATACACTCAGATAGACAGACATACACTCAGACAGATAGACAGACATACACTCAGACAGATAGACATACACTCAGACAGATAGACAGGCATACATTCAGACAGATAGACAGACATACACTCAGACAGATAGACATACATTCAGACAGATAGACAGGCATACATTCAGACAGATAGACAGGCATACACTCAGACAGATAGACAGGCATACACTCAGACAGATAGACAGGCATACACTTCAGACAGATAGACAGACATACACTCAGACAGATAGACATACATTCAGACAGATAGACAGACATACACTCAGACAGATAGACAGACATACATTCAGACAGATAGACAGACATACATTCAGACAGATAGACAGGCATACATTCAGCAGATAGACAGACATACACTCAGACAGATAGACAGCATACATCAGACGATAGACATACACTCAGACAGATAGACAGACATACCTCAGAAGATAGACAGACATACAACAGATAGACAGACATACATCAGACAGATAGACAGACATACATTTAGCAGATAGGGCAGACATACACTCAGACAGATAGACAGGCATACATCAGACAGATAGAAAAATACACTCAGACGATAGACAAAAACATCAGACAGATAGACATACACTCAGGAAGAAGACATACATCAGACAGATAGACAGACATACACAGACAGATAGACATACATCAGACAGATAGACATACATCAGCAGATAGACAGACATACACTCAGACAGATAGACAGCATACATCAGACAGATAGACATACACTCAGAAGATAACAGCATACATCAGACAGATAGACAGCATTTCCTCAGCAGATAGACATACACTCAGACAGATAGGACATTACACTCAGACAGATAGACATACACCTCAGACAGATAGACATAACACTCAGACAGATAGACATACACTCAGACAGATAGACATACACTCAGACAGATAGACAGACATACACTCAGACAGATAGACAGACATACAGTCAGACAGATAGACAGACATACAGTCAGACAGACATACAGTCAGACAGATAGACAGACATACACTCAGATAGACAGACATACACTCAGACAGATAGACAGACATACACTCAGACAGATAGACATACACTCAGACAGATAGACAGGCATACATTCAGACAGATAGACATACACTCAGACGGATAGACATACACTCAGACAGATAGACAGACATACACTCAGACAGATAGACATACACTCAGACAGATAGACAGACATACACTCAGACAGATAGACAGACATACACTCAGACAGATAGACAGACATACACTCAGACAGATAGACAGACATACACTCAGACAGATAGACAGACATACACTCAGACAGACTAGACATACACTCAGACAGATAGACAGACATACACTCAGACAGATAGACAGACATACACTCAGATAGACAGACATACACTCAGACAGATAGACAGACATACACTCAGACAGATAGACAGACATACACTCAGACAGATATGACATACACTCATGACAGATAGACATACACTCAGGACAGATAGCACATTACACTCATGACAGGATTAGACATACACTCAGATAGACAGACATACACTCAGACAGATAGACATACATCAGACAGATAGACATACACTCAGACAGATAGACATACACTCAGACAGATATGGACATACACTCAGACAGACAGACATACACTCAGACAGATAGACAGACATACACTCAGACAGATAGACATACATTCAGACAGACAGACATACACTCAGACAGACAGACAGACATACACTCAGACAGACAGACATACACTCAGACAGACAGACAGACATACACTCAGACATATAGACATACACTCAGACAGATAGACATACACTCAGACAGACAGACATACACTCAGACAGATAGGCAGACATACACTCAGACAGATAGACAGACATACACTCAGACAGATAGACATACACTCAGACAGATAGACATACACTCAGACAGATAGACATACACTCAGACAGATAGACATACACTCAGACAGATAGACAGACCTACACTCAGACAGATAGACATACACTCAGACAGATAGACATACACTCAGACAGATAAACAGGCATACACTCAGACAGATAGACAGGCATACACTCAGACAGATAGACAGGCATACATTCAGACAGATAGACAGGCATACACTCAGACAGATAGACATACATTCAGACAGATAGACAGGCATACACTCAGACAGATAAACAGGCATACACTCAGACAGATAGACAGGCATACACTCAGATAGACAGACATACACTCAGACAGATAGATAGGCATACACTCAGACAGATAGACATACATTCAGACAGATAGACATACACTCAGACAGATAGACATACACTCAGACAGACAGACATACACTCAGACAGATAGACATACACTCAGGACAGATAGACATACACTCAGACAGATATGACAGACTCCACTAGACAGGACAAGGAACATACACTCAGACAGACAGACATACACTCAGACAGATAGACATACACTCAGACAGATAGACATACATTCAGACAGATAGACAGGCATACACTCAGACAGATAAACAGGCATACACTCAGACAGATAGACAGGCATACACTCAGACAGATAGATAGGCATACATTCAGACAGATAGACATACATTCAGACAGATAGACATACACTCAGACAGATAGACATACACTCAGACAGATAGA
This sequence comes from Cepaea nemoralis, assembly GCA_014155875.1. Lineage (NCBI taxonomy): Eukaryota > Metazoa > Mollusca > Gastropoda > Stylommatophora > Helicidae > Cepaea > Cepaea nemoralis. The sequence goes on from JACEFZ010023688.1 coordinate 96,601, forward strand.
CATACACTCAGACAGATAGACATACACTCAGACAGATAGACATACACTCAGACAGATAGACATACACTCAGACAGATAGACATACACTCAGACAGATAGACAGGCATACACTCAGACAGATAAACAGGCATACACTCAGACAGATAGACAGGCATACACTCAGACAGATAGACATACATTCAGACAGATAGACATACACTCAGACAGATAGACATACACTCAGACAAGATTAGGCATACACTCAGACAGCTAGGACATACATTCAGACAGATAGACATACACTCAGACAGATTAGGCATACATTCAGACAGATAGACATACACTCAGACAGATAGGACCATACACTCAGACAGATAGACATACATTCAGACAGATAACATACACTCAGACAGATAGACATACACTCAGACAGATAGACATACCACTCAGACAGATAGACATACACTCAGACAGATAGGCATACATTCAGACAGATAGGACATACATTCCGACAGATAGACATACACTCAGACAGATAGACATTACACTCAGACAGATAGACATACACTCAGACAGATAGACATACACTCAGGACAGATAGACATACACTCAGACAGATAGGCATACACTCAGACAGATAGACATACACTCAGACAGATAGACATACACTCAGACAGATAGACATACACTCAGACAGATAGACATACACTCAGACAGATAGACATACACTCAGACAGATAGACATACACTCAGACCGATAGACATCCACTTCAGACAGATAGGCATACATTCAGACAGATAGACATACACTCAGGGACAGATAGACATACACTCAGAAAGATAGACATACACTCAGACGATAGACATACATTCAGACAAGATAGACATACACTCAGACAGATAGGATACACTCAGACAGATAGACATACATTCAGACAGATAGACATACACTCAGACAGATAGACATACACTCAGACAGATAGACATACACTCAGACAGATAGACATACACTCAGACAGATAGACATACACTCAGACAGATAGACATACACTCAGACAGATAGACATACACTCAGACAGATAGAATACACTCAGACAGATAGACATACACTCAGACAGATAGACAGACATACACTCAGACAGACAGACATACACTCAGACAGACAGACATACACTCAGACAGATAGACATACACTCAGACAGATAGACATACATTCAGACAGATAGACAGGCATACACTCAGACAGATAAACAGGCATACACTCAGACAGATAGACAGGCATACACTCAGACAGATAGATAGGCATACACTCAGACAGATAGACATACATTCAGACAGATAGACATACACTCAGACAGATAGACATACACTCAGACAGATAGACATCCACTCAGACAGATAGACATACACTCAGAAGATAGACATACACTCAGAAGATAGACATACACTCAGAAGAAGACATACACTCAGACAGATAGACATACATTCAGACAGATAGACAACACTCAGACAGATAGACATACATTCAGACAGATAGACATACATCAGACAGTAGATACATTTGACAGATAGACATCCTTTAGAAAGATAGACATACATTCAGACAGATAGAATACATTCAGACAGATAGAATACATTAGACAGATAGACATACATACATCAGACAGATAGACATACATAGAGTAGACAGAAGAAAAACCTTAGACCGATAGACATACATCAGACAGACAGACATACATAGACAGAAGGAGACATACATTAGCAGATAGACAGCATACACAGCGTCAGAATACATCAGACAGATGATAAAAATATTAGCAGATAGACATTCATAGCGTCACCCAGACAGATAGACAGACATACAGTGAAATACATAGACATACATAATACAGATAGACATTCAGCCAGACTTACAGACATGCAGTCAGATACATAGACAGACTGGACGCAGAAATGTTTCCAAGGCACCAGGGCCGGGATATACTGGCCAAGACCTACTGACGCGTCCTCGTCGAGCGTCCTGGGCAACAGGTCCCTTCGGGGTCCTGGCTAAAGTCAGTAGGATCGCCCATTCCTACGAAGTCGGAGAGTGTCTGCCTGTACGGCGAGGAACCACCAGTCTGCACACCAATAAGCCAGACATGGGACAACGGATACTCACGCAAACATCAGGTCCTGTATGACATCACACTGATGTTGGACAACAGGATGCCTTCATCCGACATACAGGACTTCGCGTTGGAGCTCAAGCCAACGAACACAAGCAAGCAAGCAAGCATACGACAGACATACAAATAGACAGAAATACAGTCAGACTGATAGACAGTTAGTCATAAAGTCAGACACGTAGGCAAGCAGACATATAGGTAGGTAGGTAGGTACGTAGGTGTATCGAGAGATCGCTTATGTTATATTGTACTATAGACATAGCGGAAAAAAAGCGGTGTGGGGGTGGAGGAAGGTAGAATGATGTATGGGTGTAAGTGATCATGCCCGTAGACGATTCTCGTCTCCCCTCCCCGCCCGAGTGTGATAGATTATTTTACTTAACAACATCGCTGTCATTCACTGAGATAACCTTTGCCCCCCCGGGGTCAACTCTGTAGAAGCAGAAGGCGGGCCCCGATATCGTCCTCACAACGCCATTGTCTAGGCTGCCATTGGAGGGGACCCGCGCTGGTGGCGCCACCGCTAGGACGCGGCCTGGACTCACACTGATCCCAGTGCTGTAGTGAGCAAGTGTGAGCTACATACGGGTACTCTACCCCGGGTGTCGTCAGAGTCGCCCGGCTTGCAGATATCAAACAAGCTGGTTGTATTCACACTTGTAGATCGGCGTGGCCGAATGGATAATCAATTGGGGGAATTGCTGTCTAGTGCGTCCTCTAATCTCTACTTCCTTCTTCTCCTTCTTTGAGCGCCAAAACAATACTATGTGTCGCTGCATCTCGTCAGGTACATACTGCAGAAATCACACAACTTACGTGAATTAACTAGATAAATCCTTCAAGTTGAAATATACACATATTCGCACAGTAATGTAAATTATCTACCACGGTAATTTTAAGCCGACTAACATGTCTTTCTGTTTGCACAATTCTGGCTTGCGTTGATTGATCATAATTGCTTCTGCAAACTTTAACAAGCGAGTATTTTGTGTGTTAAACAACACGCGAAAGGCAGTATCTCTGTCCACCATATGGCCATTTTCGACAATGTGCCTACCAATTGAAGACGCCGGTAGCTTCCGGTGTGTCGGCCCCACGAGGCTAGCATCTCCTGTGTGTTGTATCTTGTTGACCCATTGAGGTATGTGTTCTGACACTCGTTTGTTAAGCTGTCTCTCTGTTCTACCAATGTAGAAGGCCTGGCATCTACATGTGAATTGGTAAATACAATTGTTTGTGGCGTACAGAGGAACAGGCTCTTTGACTGTTGGTGTAGGAATGGGTACGGTTTTACATCTAATGACTGGAGTTGCCGCACAGAATGTTCGACCTACTGCTGTAGTAAGACGGTCTTGTAGACGTTGCATTACGTCATCCCCTCGAAAGGTTAGCTGGATGAATACCTTGAGTTTAGGGACTGTAGTTACATCTGCTTTGGGTTTGGGCTGTTGGCAATGGCGCTTTATAAATCCTGTGGAGTACCCATTCAGGGTTAAGACATTCTTCAGAGTTTCAAATTCCTCTGTCAGTGTGTCCTGGGTGCATATCTTTCTAGCACGGTCAAACAGGGTCTGTACTAAGCCCCGTTTATACTGGACAGGTGTGAAGCTCTGAAAATTTAGGAATTGGCCAGTCCATGTTCCTTTGCGATACACCGATCTTTGAATTGTTCCGTCTGCTCTACGTCTCATTAGAATATCTAGGAACGGCAACGCTTCGTTGTGTTCGTGTTCCATAGATAGAGAGATGTTTTTATGCGTCTTGTTCATTGTGGCCTGGAACGACGTTGCTTGTAGCTCGTCTGTGATGATAATTAGTATATCGTCCACATAACGACGGTACAAGGCCAAGTTGTTGATGTCTGAGGATCTCTTTTCTTCTAAATGTGCCATGAAGATGTCCGCTAGAATAGGACCAAGAGGACTCCCTATGGCCACTCCTTCAATTTGGCGGTATGACTTAGTTAGAAAATTGAATTGTATGTTGGCGGTACATAGTAGCAGTAGCCTCTCCAGAATAGGTGTTGGTATGCCTAATTTTAGTTGTTTGTCTTCAATGCGTTCCCTTATTATTTTCACTGTCTCCTCTAATGGAACATTAGTGAATAGGGAGGCTATATCCATGGATGCCATGTGTTTGTTATTTATGTCCATAGTATCCAATAATTCCAATCAAAGAGCCTGTTCCTCTGTACGCCACAAACAATTGTATTTATCAACTCACATGTAGATACCAGGCCTTCTACATTGGTAGAACAGAGAGACAGCTTAACAAACGAGTGTCAGAACACATACCTCAATGGGTCAACAAGATACAACACACAGGAAATGCTAGCCTCGTGGGGCCGACACACCGGAAGCTACCGGCGTCTTCAATTGGTAGGCACATTGTCGAAAATGGCCATATGGTGGACAGAGATACTGCCTTTCGCGTGTTGTTTAACACACAAAATACTCGCTTGTTAATGTTTGCAGAAGCAATTATGATCAATCAACGCAAGCCAGAATTGTGCAAACAGAAAGACATGTTAGTCAGCTTAAAATTACCGTGGTAGATAATTGACATTACTGTGCGAATATGTGTATATTTCAACTTGAAGGATTTATCTAGTTAATTCACGTAAGTTGTGTGATTTCTGCAGTATGTACCTGACGAGATGCAGCGAAATATGCCAGGCAATAAATCGTGCAATCTATTGTTTGTGTCTTCGTTATTTAAATTCACTACGGAAAAACATTGTTTTGAATACTATGTGTGCTTATTTGTGAACCGAATCGATAAGAACGCGTGTTCTTAAACATCCGGTGCGCTGATGCCGAGGTAAGGGGGTTCATTCCCTACACCGGACGGCTGGACTAAAATGTTGACCTATCATCCTTGACTTGGGGACGTAAATTACAAGTACCTCTGAAGTCAGAATGGGTTCGCCTGATGGCGAGAAGATAATCCACGTGTAAAATCCAGTCCAGCACTACTAGAAGTCGTGTGTATGGACTACGCTTGGGTTACAAGCGAGCAAGCGCAAATAAAAAAAAATACTCACACTTGAAGATGAGTCTATCAAACAAAGAGTTGGTTGTCATACTCACATTTGAAGATGAGTCTATCAAACAAAGAGTTGGTTGTCATACTCACACTTGAAGATGATTATACATTGTTTCAAAATGTTGAATCTCTCAGAATGTTGAATCTCTCAGAATGTTGAATCTCTCAAAATGTTGAATCTCTCAGAATGTTGCATCTCTCAGAATGTTGAATCTCTCAAAATGTTGAATCTCTCAAAATGTTGAATATCTCTCAGAATGTTGAATATCTCTCAGAATGTTGAATATCTCTCAGAATGTTGAATCTCTCAGAATGTTGAATATCTCTCAGAATGATGAATCTCTCAGAATGTTGAATATCTCTCAGAATGTTGAATCTCTCAGAATGTTGAATCTCTCTCAGAATGTTGAATCTCTCTTGCAGGACGTTGCCATCAACTCCACCCCCAGTCTAAATTACCAGGCAATTCTACGTTCAGTAGTTTGCCATTGCCGTCTCCGCGGCGAAGGAGTTGCGGACGCGGTTCGTAATCCCGTATACCCGCGTTCGAAACACAACTGAGCGCGATTTGGCAGCAAACCGCGTTGCGTTGGTTTTGCTTTGGTATCGGTGCCGGTCGTTCAGAAAGCAATGGCAAACTACTGAACGTAAACTTGTCAAGAGATCGTAGAAATGCTGCTATTGACTGCGATGCCCTGTAAACAGGATATGCAAAATATAAAGTTTGCCATTGCTTTCTGAACGAGGAGTCAACATTACAGTTCAGCTAACCGCTGTAAGGAATGATCCCACTATCCAGCATTCAGCGTACCAGAAGTGTCAGCGCGAGTGCCTTACCCATTCAGCCACGCCGAACTCTCTGGAGATGATAAAGGCATGAGAACTGTGGCCATGTCTCCGCCCGTGACCGAATTCTTGGCTGGGAAATTGCCCGCCGCCATCTTGAAATGTGTTCTTGTATGGTTTCTCAACTGTCATCTACAACCGTGGACTGACCAGGTCGAGGTAATTTAGGTAATCTCTGCCTGGTGGTCTTGACTGTCTCAACCTCAGACAGCCACAAAACACAGAGAGTTGCCTTCCTATACCCACCGCCTCAAGCTGAGTTTGTGCTGTAGTTAGACCAGACGTAATTGGACAGACATTAGTAACCGCACATTCATTGTGTTGTAATTGGACACAAGATGTGTACTTACAGATGACAGACGGAAACTTCAGCTGGCGGTTGAGCGATGTGGGCCAATGTATGCAAGGAAAATAAAAGGATATAAAAGCGAGGGGGTCGACTATATTACACCGGGTTTTATCCCGGTTGTGTAGTTTTCCGCAGGGTGACCCTGCGAAAGCGTTAATCGGAGCACAAACTCCGTAGTTCCCACTCAAACCCTCAGGAGTCTCCGAGGAAATTGCACTAGTCAACTGAATGCCGGAACGCGCGGGAGGGGGGGGGGGGGGGATCTAAAACACCTGGCCTCGGAGACCCATTGACTTCTATAATGACATGTGACTGTTTTATGAGTTAAGGGACACGTTCAACTTTCTCTGGACATGTTGGGGGTCTGTTGACAGTTGGTCTTATTTAAACACAGCCTGCACGAAGCTTAGGTGATACCAAGAGGACATGGGTGACCACGCTGCAGACACAATCAGTCATGTGTGTGGAGTGGGCAGGTCTTGAGTGGCACAAGCTGTAGACACAATCAGTCATGTGTGTGGAGTGGGCAGGTCTTGGATGGCACAAGTTACAGATACAATCAGTCATGTGTGTGGAGTGGGCAGGTCTTGAGTGGCACAAGCTGTAGACACAATCAGTCATCTGTGTGGCGTGGGCAGGTCTTGAGTGGCACAAGCTGTAGACACAATCAGTCATGTGTGTGGAGTGGGCAGGTCTTGGGTGGCACAAGTTACAGATACAATCAGTCAAGTGTGTGGAGTGGGCAGATTTTGGAAGACGCCAGCTGTAGATACAATCAGTCAAGTGTGTGGAGTGGGCAGATTTTGAAAGACGCCAGCTGTAGATACAATCAGTCAAGTGTGTGGAGTGGGCAGATTTTGGAAGACGCCAGCTGCAGACACAATCAGTCAAGTGTGTGGAGTGGGCAGGTCTTGGCTGTCACACGCTGTAGACACAATCAGTCAGGTGTGTGGGATGGCACCAGCTGTAACCACAATCAGTCAAGTGTGTGGACTGGACAAGACAACGGGTGGAGAATGGGTCATGGGCTCCACAAAAATAAAGTATTGCATAGAGTTACAGTCACATTGAGCCGAGGGAGTTGAGAATGGGCAGCGGCTGTTACAAGCGTCCACGCAACAGCTGATAGAAGACAACTCACACCCTGGACTTGTAGTTTTGTACACGGCTGGGTCTGTGGGGGAGATGTGGGGGGAGGGGTGGGTCTGTGGGGGAGATGGGAAGGGGTGGTTTGGGGTCTGTTTGGGTGGTGGGTCTGGGGAAGATGGGAAGGGGTGGGTGAGTGTCGTTTTTTGTAAAAAAAGGGAATGTCGTAGTAGTTATTTGTTCTTCTTTACCACTTTAGTGTCGTCCCTGGAGTGAGGGGAATCAACACCCACATTTGTTTTAATTCAATATCTCTATCCTGGAGATATCCAGTAGACTCCGTCCACAACACTCCCTCAATCTGAAGACACCTTCTTCTCACTCTTACTCACTCCTGGATCATGCCCCCTCTCATTCTTCCCCAGCATAACATGCGTGACAACTCTAGCTTCAACAAATAAAAACAATAAATTTATTAAAGCAAAGAGTATATGTAGGAGAAGTGTGTGTGTGTATAAGGTGTAGAATGTGTGTGACGTGTACTCTACAGTGTCTATAGACTCAGATCAGTGTTCAGGAGTATATAGTCATTCTCATCCCTGTGCTGAGAACACACTAGCACCATTTAGTCCAGACAAGCAACCTCACCAAGGTGATGCTCCTCCGGCCACGTGAAGACTTCCTCCGTTGTCTCTTGAACCACTAGGATGCTTGGACATCCATGACAAACACTGTCTAATGAGAGTCTTCAATCTGCTTAACACTAGGAATTTCCTCTGTTATTTAAATGATTGTTATCAGAGAATTCTAAGACTGTTGTCACTGTTACTGGGGAAATCTTAATGTATCTAGTGTCACTGGTTTCAAAGATTCCCCATAATAACACCACACTCTGACTATTCTAGGTATCAGTATAAAGTTGTATGCCTGTTCCTGGTATCAGTAGTGTATACCTACAATGTTTTGACTGTTCCGTGATACACTTATCACTTGCTAAAACATAAATCTCATCAGCATGTCCTGCTCAGCAGAAGCCAGGTTCCCGCAAACCAACTTGGGTATAAGCCCAATGTAGCGGCCTCTCAGCAACTTCTGTCTTCAAATTCTGAGCATCATCTTCTAAAATGTGCTAGCTCACTGCTGAAAATCATAGCACACATACGTGGACCTGTAAATGGAACCTGTAGAATAGAGAATACGATGGTGAGGGCAACTCAGTCCTGGCCGGAATTAGGTGATGTGTAGGCCAATAGAAGCACCTCAGATCTATAACAGAGATCCGATCTCTGTCATACGGCCAAATACTCATCATATGATCTGAGACATGGCAACACCAGGAAAGAATAAAGGAACGGGTAGAAACCCAGCAGATGCCCTACTGGAAGATCCTACCATTTCACATTCCTCTCCCTCCCTCTCAACCTCTCTAATTAATCTCTCTAATTATTATTCCACTACATTGTCCTCAACTCCCTGAGTAAAATGATATATCACACAAGCTAGTTGAAGCCACACAATAGAATACTAGTGCCGACGCGCCCTATGATACTTTCTAGCACCGCACATTATAGAACATTCTATCACTAATTATAATACATTATATCACCACACCTATAATACACTATATCACCGCACCTATAATACATTATATCACCGCACCTATAATACATTATATCACCGCACAGTACTGTACTCTATTCCTAATCATACTCTAAGTTAGATATGATTAATAGCCTACCATATGCCTATTCCAGTTGCTAATCGAAACTAGGCGATCACAGACTGGATCTTTGTCCGCAGATAACTATCAACAATTTGACACCCCTAGTTTCTTTCATGGAACACAACTCGGAATAATGCACGAATCTTAACACTTCAGAACTTTTGGCCGACTCACTCCACTTGTTTACCGCAACTGGGTTTTATATCAGTGCTTGAGTGACGTCACCAAAAAGTCTAGACTCCAATCAGTTCAGAGTCTGGTTTTCTTCTTCTATTCTAGACTAACTGGAGTCAATCTGCGGTTAAATTTGCTTTCATTTGGGGAAATTCTTTGTCCCGTATATAAAGATCCTGGCTGTCTGTGAACCCGAGAAGTCCCTACATCACAGAATCCATCCCGTGTTCTTGTCAGACTTTCCGTCTAGCACTTCAAATGCCGTCTCTCGCCTTGCAGACAAATGACGCCGTTGTTCGTCTCGAGCAACAATTTGTTAACAAAATGCCGACCGGTGTAGACATTGTAACGCGACGTATTTGTTCCCCGAACAATCCACATCATACAGAAATGCCGACCAGGGTGTAGACATTTGACGCATGTATTTGTTTCCCAGTTAGAAAGCCGACTGTGTAGACAGTTTTAACGACGTATTTTTCTCAGTCTGTATAACATCAAAGGATTACTTGTTTTTTTTTTTTTTTGCAGACTAATGTCGGGTCTGGTTGTCATCGATCGCAACTCCAAGTTTATTTCGCGACAGTGAGTCAAAGACAAATGCAAAGACAAATGGACACTGTTTAAACAAGGGGAGTTTGTTACATGCCATTACACCATCTATGTGGTTGGAGGGTAGCAGAACCAGACAGACAGGTTGTGTTTGTAACGGACTCACACAAAGTTGGCTGGCATGGCTGGACAGGGCGAAGATTGAGCATGTCATCGAATGTCTGCTCGAGACACGCAGGTGTGCGGGGCCATGACCAGGCTGATAGATTAGCTACTGCTGCTCTCTGGTCCGGGAGCTAGTTTATGCTAACGATGATGTGATGAAGGAGCTCAGGGAAATCAGAGGTGGAAAGTGCAGCGTAGTAGACTGAGTATCCACGTCTGGCTGAGATGGCAGCTGGTCGACGGCCTGGACGATACTAAACATATAGAGAGGAACCCAGGGGGACATAATCCAGACAGGAGAGCCTGAGACGGTGGCATGCATGAATAACATCGTTAGACTTGGTCCCCAACACCAAACTGTGGGGAATACATGAACACTGACTCCGTTTTACAGGGTATGCGATGATGATGCTCATGATGATCTGAATGATAATATGGGTTGCGAAGAGATCACTGGGAAACACGGATTTGGAGTAATGAGGGCAGGTATTCAACAATTGTTGTGTAGTTATTCAATATGTCGTAGGAAACAGTGATTTTCTACATTGGTGATTAGACAAAGCAGAGAACTTGATGACAATTGGCAAGATTGAGGGGGAAAGAACAAAGGGAAGGCAGAGAAGTAAATATCTGGAAGGCTTGGCCATGTTGTATGGTCGAGACAAGAATACAGAGCTAATCCACGACTCTGGTGATCGAGTGAGATGGCGAAACATTACCGCCCACGCTTATCGGCATGGCACATGATGATTATCCCATAAAACAACGTGGGTATCGTCATATGGAAATAACTAAAACCACATTGATTATATTTGTATTAATAAGGATATTATGTAACATCTACATGAAGTCTGTAGATGTGCAGATGAAGATTCCAATCACCGTTTGTTGATAAGCAAAATTAATTGAAAACCCAAGATACACACAACATCTAATAGACATGGAAATCAACACAATATAGGATATATGGGACATCCGGAAATTAGAGGACATTTTATGGTCACAGTCTCCAACAATTCCTAGATCTTACAACAGTTAGCAGGCGACGAGAGCACGGTCGACCCCGGGCAGCGGGTAAGGGGATTTGGAAGGAATCATGTTTGGAAGTCCTCAAGCAAGAATTGTAAGCTGTCAGGGAAGAAATGTAAGCTTTCAGTCAAGGCTTATAAACTGTCAGTCAAAGATTGTAAGCCTTCAGTCAAGAATTGTAAGCTTACAGTCAAGAATTGTAAGCTTTCAATCAAGAATTGTAAGCTTTCAGTCAAGAATTGTAAGCTTTCAGTCAAGAATTGTAAGCTTTCAGTCAATGATTGTAAGCTATCAGTCAAGAATTGTAAGTTATCAGTCAAGAATTGTCAGATGTCAGTCAAGAATTGTCAGATGTCAGTCAAGAATTGTGAGCTTTCAGCCAAGAATTGTAAGTTTTGAAGCTAAGAATTGTAAGCTTTATTTTAGTTCAATCAAAAATTGCAACCTTTCAACAAAGAGTTATAATGAGTTAATCATGAATTGTATTCTGTAAAGTAAACATGTTAAGTTCTCAAACAAGAATTATCAATTGCCAAACAAGAATTATAAGTTGTCACACAAGAATTATCAATTTTCAAACAAGAATTGTCAGTTGTCAAACAAGATATATCAATTGTCAAACAAGAATTATCAGTTGTCAAACAAGAATTGTCAGTTGTCAAACAAGAATTGTCAGTTGTCAAACAAGAATTGTCAGTTGTCAAACAAGAATTGTCAGTTGTCAAACAAGAATTATCAGTTGTCAAACAAGATATATCAATTGTAAAACAAGATATATCAATTGTCAAACAAGATATATCAATTGTCAAACAAGAATTGTCAGTTGTCAAACAAGAATTGTCAGTTGTCAAACAAGAATTGCCATTTGTCAAACAAGATATATCAATTGTCAAACAAGATATATCAATTGTCAACAAGATATATCAATTGTCAAACAAGAATTGTCAGTTGTCAAAAGAATTGTCAGTTGTCAAACAAGAATTGTCAGTTGTCAAACAAGAATTGTCAGTTGTCAAACAAGAATTGTCAGTTGTCACACAAGAATTGTCAGTTGTCAAACAAGATATATCAATTGTCAAACAAGAATTATCAGTTGTCAAACACGAATTGTCAGTTGTCAAACAAGAATTGCCTTGACAAACAAGACCACCAGGAAGCAAGGTCAGTCGGAATGTCAAAAAAAAGACCGCATGTCACGTGATCCGATTTCTTAAAACATACGTAGGCGGAGTTTGTCGTCTGAAACAATTACCCGAACTTTGTCAAACCGTGTCACGTGTATGTCTTAGCTAAATTTCCGAAAAGATCATTAATAATTTCCCGCCCAAAGACATGTTTGCAATTCAGATCGATAATTTAACGCCGCTCTGATCCGACCGTAGCCAATCGGAACATTTCACGTGACTTACGCATGCGCAGGGAAGCGTACCCCAAACAGAAGCCTGTCTTTAAACTGGGTCCCCAGCCTCCTTTCCCAGCACCTTGTAGGTATATAACATAGGTTGCACCCTTTCCCCAAAATAACATCGCACGGTGGGGGAGAGTGCCACTGCCAGACATTTTAGTTTCGCAGGAGAAGTTTGAGGTGTTTGCAGTTTGCCACGTCAGTTTTTTGAGAGTCGAGGCTGGCAAAACTTTCGTAGTTAAACGGGGTGG
>JACEFZ010023689.1:0-107479 GCA_014155875.1 Cepaea nemoralis
CATCAGAATTTTTATATTTCCATTTCTTTGACGCCCACAATTTTTTGGAGTTTCATATCCCTTAACTGATTTATCCTTGTCATTGGTGGGTGCGGCCAGGATAAGCCGGCCTTTAAAATAACGTAAAGGGCCCTTCGTGGCGAAGTCATTATGCGCGCTTGCCTCGCTTTCGGAAGGTTGTGGGTTCGAATACGGGCTACGACATTCTGATCACGGGCGCAATTTTCTCGGAGACTCATGGGGGTCGTCGCTGGTTTGTTCACAAATTTAAACATGAAGAAAGAACAACTAGAGTACTGGACAGCAATACAAAATGAAAACAGTTAGGCTTACAATCCAGAACCATTTAATCAACTCTTTGGGATGCGTCCATTCAGCTGGAGTTAATGCTATTGTAGATGCCACTGTATAATTCTGCTGACTCCTCTCTATGAATCCATACCTAACCATTTCCACACCTTCGGCTTCACATGGTCTTATTTGAAATCTTTCACAACTGACCTCCGCGCTGCCGCCCTAAAAACGGAGCATGTGCAATGGCCTAACTACGTTAGATAACGATACTATTTTTGTTTACGTCTCAATTTTTCGTATTTTAAAATAGGGTGTCTAGTTGGTCACGAATCGAAGTACACTTGTTCCTACAGCGAGGCGCTGTCGTCATTTGGAGGTGACAGGTTCGAATCCTGGTCGGTAACTACAACTTTCAAATGTTATGTTGTCTATTGCGTCCTCTAATCTCTACTTCTTTCTTCTACTTCTGGAGCCCCAAATAATATGTGTTTTATTAATAAATGCCAGGAAACGAGCGACAACAGGAAAGTCACTCGGGAAGACTGTTGGCAGCTGATCAAACATTAGGAGAAAATCATACTCATGAGTACAAACCTGGAAAGAAGCCACGGAGCGTAGAAAACGCCAAAAACCCTTAAAAAGACAGAAGAAATTAGAAGCTTGAATCCCCTCTACCGTGTGTCCACCTTGTCGAGGTAGAGGGGCTTGTGTGTTCCAATGACCCCAAGAGCTATGCCGACGGTAGCACAGCTACTGGTAGGGTCACCCATGTCGGACAGGTCAAGGGAGAGGGACCAGACCAAGTGACACACAAACCTGCTGCCTTGTAGGTAGACTGGGGACAGTCAAAGGCTAGGGAAAGCACCCCGAACAAATGCTTGTCGAAATCGGATGTACTGAGCCACAGGCTTGACAAAGCAGTGCAACGTAACTTAATTCATGATGTCACAAATTAAAATTAATCGTTATGGTGCTAATCCCGTGAAGTCCCATCAGGCGGTGATAGTGCCGGGCCCCCTGCCTCGAGGGGGTCCACCCATGACTACTGGTGGTCACCTTCCCCTGTGCTGTGGAGTCAAGGCACAGAGGAGTAGGTTAAGAGCTATTGACCAAACACCCCGGACACTCAACATACTACAGTGGAATGCCGAAGGAGTTTATAACAAGAAAGCCTCCCTACCACAGCGTCTTCATAAAGATAGAATAGATGTGGCATGCATTCAAGAGACACACCTCAACGCCAATCGCACATTTTCAGTCGAGGGATATCAGGCCACACGTTTCGACCGCGAAGGACACAAAGGAGGAATTGTAATACTTACACGAAATGCAATACCTTGCAGCGAAGTATCTGTGATCTCTGACAACCAAACGGAAATTATAGGTGTTGATATAATGATAAAGGACGTGAAAATAAGAATTTACAATCTGTATAGCCCGGCAGATAAGGATCTTACACTCTCAAACATGGAAATAACTGACACAAATTGCATTGTTGTCGGAGACTTTAATAGCCGTTCAGAAAGATGGGGATACCCAGATACTGACAAAAGAGGAGATGAAGTGGAGGACTGGGAAATAGACTCAAATCTCCATCTACTCAACAAAGCGGATGACACACCGAGCTTCTACTCCAGAAGATGGATTACCACTTCTACTCCAGACTTAGCTTTCTGCACAGGAGACATCCTCCACAAAATCGATCGCCATGTGCTTGACCAATTAGCAGGTAGTGACCACAGACCAATCAAGCTTGTAATAAATATGGAGTATGTTCCACAGGAGCAAAAGCCTTTGCCCCGTTGGAATTACAAACGAGCAGATTGGGACAGATTTGCCATACTAACAGACAAATATTGTGAAAACATAAATACACGATATGGCAACATGAAGCAAATGGTGGAAAGTCTAAACAGAGCAATAATACAGGCGGCCATTGAGTCTATTCCAAGAGGAGCGAGGAAAAATTACATACCATACTGGACTGAAGACCTACAAATTTTGGAGGACAAAGTTGAAGATGCTAGGAAGACCGCAGAGAGAGAACAAACAACTGAAGCGAACATCTCTCTCAAAGCCATCTCAGCAAAATATAAAAGAACAGTAGATCAAACAACAAGAGATTGTTGGAGGGAAAAAAACAGAAAACCTGAATTTTGACAGGGATGGAAACAAACTATGGAAACAAGTGAAAGCCATGAACAATGAAGGACCTAGAAACAAACAAATAACAATTAAACAAGGAAATGCCTTGCTTACAGGGAAAAAGGCTGCAAATGCACTAATGGAACACTATGCAAATGCAAACCACATTGATATTACAGCCGAACAGAAGAAAGCAATCAAAGATAAACAGATACATCATAGATATACAGAGACAGCAGCAGAATATATGATGGCAAATCTAACAATGGAAGAAATGGAACAGGCAATGAATACCCTAAAAAAGAAGATATCACCAGGAAAGGATGGAATCACAAATGAAATGCTAATAGGACTAGGCACTAAGGCAAAAAAGAAACTACTAGTAGTCCTAAATTACAGCTGGAAGAGGGGAATAGTCCCACAGGCATGGAAGGAAGCTATACTAATACCAGTCCCAAAGAAAGGAAAAGACCTGGAAGAACCAAATGGCTATCGACCTATCAGTCTTCTTAGCTGTGTAGGAAAATTAATGGAACGCATTATCAATGGCAGGCTAACATGGCATCTGGAAGAAAACCAACTCTTAACACCTCACCAAGCAGGATTCAGAAAGTACAGATCCACTGAAGATCAAATAACCTATATAGCTCAGGAAATAGAGGATGCCTTCCAAGAGAAAAAGCACACACTAGCGGTCTGGATAGATTTAGAAAAAGCATTTGATAAAGTATGGAAGGAAGGACTGAAAGTAAAACTACAAAAAATGCATGTTTGTGGGAAAATGTACAAATGGATCAGCCACTACCTTGAGAACAGAACTGCCAGGACAAAAGTACAAGGACAAACCAGCAAAATGATGCTGTTGGAGCAAGGTGTCTCCCAAGGAGGAGTTCTTTCACCAACATTATTCCTAGCATATATAAACGACATCACGGAAAATTTTCCAGCCAGAGTACACACATCATCCTTTGCAGATGACCTAGCCATATGGACATCTGAAGAATATATTAGTACAGCTAACAGCAGAATACAGCAAGCCCTATTAGCGCTAGAGGACTGGTCAAAATCATGGCTAGTGAAGATAAGTGAGGAGAAAACAACATGCACAGTGTTCTCCCTCTCAACTAAAACTCAGCAACCTAAGCTGGTATTGAATGGAAAAATATTGCGCCATGAAGAAAATCCAAACTATCTAGGAGTCACCTTTGATCGTCGCCTGACATGGAAGACACAGGTTGAGAAAAATCGAACAAGAGCAAGGCAAAGAATGGCAATCATGAAAAAGCTTGCTGGTACAACGTGGGGAGCAGATGAGAAAGTTCTCAAGAAGTTATATACTGGACGGGTGAGGCCAGTACTGGAATATGGCATTGCAGCTTGGGCAACAGCAGCTAAGTCAAACTTAACAAAATAAGTAGAGTCCAAAATCAAGGAATGCGAATCATAACTGGAAGCCTGAAGACAACGCCTATTAATGAATTAGAAAAGATCACTTGTTTACAACCAATGCAGGATAGAAGAGATAGCAGAGCCCAGCAACAAGCTGAAAAATTTAGAAGATTGACAGACCACCCTATGTATAAACGGTTTAGTGGTTTTGGAAAGGGAAGACTGAAGCGTAGCAACTTTGTAGAAACTGCAAAACGAAAGATTAGGGCAGATCCCATACTTAACATATCAACAGTCAAACCCATTTACAATGCAGACAAGTTCCCAGCTTGGAGACAGCAGCAACTGCCTGAGATGATAGAAAACATTCCTGGTATTGAGAAAAAGAACACTCAGCATGAAACCGAAAGAAGAGAAATAACCCTAAACTACATAAAAGAACATTACCCAAGCAGCAATTGGACCCATGCATATACAGATGGATCAGCCAAAAATTCAGTAGAATATGGAGGAGGAGGAATTCTCCTAAATTTAAAAAATGGAGTGAAAAAGATCACATTCAGTGGCAACTGGAAAGTTTTCAAGTAACTTCAAAGCGGAGGTAGAGGCTCTGAAAACTGCAGCAGAAATGCTCTTGATGGAGGAAAATAAAGAGACGCAAATAGCTATCTTTACAGATGCAAAGTCAGCTGTCTCAATACTGAAGAGCAAAAACAGCACAGAACTAGCTGACCTAAGAGCAGCACTCCATGGTCTATGCCAGAAATCCAAAAAAGTTGTAATACAGTGGATCCCATCACATTGCAGTATACCTGGAAATGAAGAGGCTGACAGACTGGCAAAAGAGGGCGGACGACTACCACAGCCTGACATAGACATAACCTATAATGAGGCAAAGAGGTTGATATAAAGCACTTATAGAACCAAATGGGAATCAGAGCATCCAGGCCACCAGAAGGATGATGCATATTACAAACTCGACCGAAGAGAACAAGTAGCAATCTTCAGACTCCGCACAGGACATAACAGGCTGAAATACCACTTGTTCAACAAACTAAAGATAGGAGATACAGATGAATGTAATTGTGGAACTGGTAAAATGACAGCTAAACATTTGCTGCAAGAGTGCCCAATATATGCAGAACAGAGAAAGATATTTTGGCCCACACCTGCTTCATTCGAGGACAAGCTTTATGGAGATATCAACAAGCTCAAGTCGACTGCAGCTTACTTTAACTGTATTCAGGTTGACATTTAAATGTACATGAAGAAGTATTTAGACTGCCACACTTCATACCACAGGCATGTCGGTTACACAAGCCTCCCAGAGGCATGAAATGGAATATTGCTTGGATAGCAAATCCATTACGTGGAAAGTCCGAATCGAAAGCTCACTGTGTGGGCTTCATAAAAGGTGGAAAAAGCGTCCTAGTGGCACAAAATGGAATATTGCTTGGATAGCAAATCCATTACGTGGAAAGTCCGAATCGAAAGCTCACTGTGTGGATGTCATCTGCAAACTGCATTCTTCTGGCTTCTGGAAGAACAGCCTATGGTGAGCGGAAGGCCCAATATACGGAAGTGAGGCTAAGCAGCCATGTGCAGGACGTGACGATTCCTTGGGTGAGCCCAGTACCAGAGCGCTGTGTGATGGCTCTGCAATTATGGAAGCCTCCTTGGATGGCGGGGAATGCCCATGGTCTGCCCCTGCCTTCCCTTGAGGGCCGACCAGGATGCCTTTGGCTGTTCTATATGGGCCAGCTGGGATGGGAGATAACACCACAACAGTGAGAGTCTAACGTCCTAAGAAACCCCCCGGGAAGGTTAACCCGGTCAACAAATGCCCGCAGAAGTCGGATGTGTCGGCCTAACGGCGCAAGAACGCAGCTCTGCTGTAAACAGGCACAACGCAATCACGTTCGAAAAAAAAACTCCGGATTAACGAAGAAGAAGATATTACAACCGAACAGAAGAAAGCAATCAAAGATAAACAGATACATCATAGAAATACAGAGACAGCAGCAGAATATATGATGGCAAATCTAACAATGGAAGAAATGGAACAGGCAATGAATACCCTAAAAAAGAAGAAATCACCAGGAAAGGGTGGAATCACAAATGAAATGCTAATAGGACTAGGCACCAAGGCAAAGAAGAAACTACTAGCAGTCCTAAATTACAGCTGGAAGAGGGGAATAGTCCCACAGGCATGGAAGGAAGCTATACTAATACCAGTCCCAAAGAAAGGAAAAGACCTGGAAGAACCAAATGGCTATCGACCTATCAGTCTTCTTAGCTGTGTAGGAAAATTAATGGAACGCATTATCAATGGCAGGCTAACATGGCATCTGGAAGAAAACCAACTCTTAACACCTCACCAAGCAGGATTCAGAAAGTACAGATCCACTGAAGATCAAATAACCTATATAGCTCAGGAAATAGAGGATGCCTTCCAAGAGAAAAAGCACACACTAGCGGTCTGGGTAGATTTAGAAAAAGCATTTGATAAAGTATGGAAGGAAGGACTGAAAGTAAAACTGAAAAAAATGCATGTTTGTGGGAAAATGTACAATTGGATCAGCCACTACCTTGAGAACAGAACTGTGTCAACAACTCAACTGACAGGCATCATCGGGTACTTCTGGCACACCATACAAGAAAACTTGCAAGTCGTGTGCGAGGAAATTAAATGGTACATTTATTGCCGTTGGCTCGCTACAAGCAGTGAACAGTCGCTATTGAAACACACAACATACAGCCACAGTATTATCTATCACGAGCTGCTACCCCTATGCTAACTTTCTACACAAATAAACACAAATACCCCTATCGCTACTCTAACGAGGTGAACACTACAAGTCCGTCCGGCCGTCTGCCAATCTTTCATTCCTTCGTCACACACCACGGGGATTGACCTTCACCTTGGTGCGTGTTGCCTCACATGGCACGCTGATGGCAGACGTGGTACGTTGAGTGTATACTCAACTTCTCTGTGGCTACCACGAGGCGTGATGTTATCGTGATTAGAGTGCTAACTCTCTGAACACCGCCTGCGTGTCTCATGAGGGAATGGTCACCCAACTCTTATTACCTCATCTCCCATGCCCTTCCCTCGGGCACCGTATCCCCTCCTGGTCTCTTCATGATTGACTGCTCTTCCTGGCGAAGGGGATGCGGTCGAGTCTTTGACACACACCCACCCCTCCTGTGTTGCGTCATCAACTTTCACTCATTGGTTGTGACGCAAGAGGTTATAAAAAATTAGTGTCTCTAATTTTTGTCAAAGACTCTAGGTAACCTGGTTTTGGGCAATGTAATAGACTTCTACTGACTATTGTCACAATGTCGCAAACCTTTACGTGGCTACTGGCAATCGCCACAAACTTGTCTGGTTGGCGTGAGCCCTCTTCTCACATGCTATATTATATTTATTAGAGGTATGTCTGAACCGGACCGTTGTCTTATAAGACCTGCCCTCACATAGTAAATTAACTTACTACCCATACAAAGTTGACTTTCTTAGGGCCAACACATGAATTGCTTCATGTCCCCCATATAATATTTAACAACCATTATACAAGAGTGTGTGCGACAGGCTTTACCTACATCGCTTCCGCGTGTAAAGGTCTATTTCACTGTTAAGATAGTTCTTCGTTGTCTATTATGTCCCCTGACCCGAAGTTATCTCCCTTTGATCTACAAAAAGTGTATGTAATTTATATGTTTGTTTTTCTGGTTGTTTGCGTGTTTGGATGTAATTAACTTACTAATCTAACTTCTAAACTATGTTTCTAACTCCTATGTGTATGTATGTTAGTTTTTTAAGTGTCACAATTTGGTTAAATGCGGCCACAAACAGGTATAACACTAATTCGTGACTACATTCCCTTGTTATGACACTCAAAATACTGTAATCTAAGTTCTAAACTATTACCGACATACATTCACACTTCGACATTTTCACTAACGAAAACCAACACTAACACAGACAAATATTAAAATTCGAGCCAGGCAGCAGAAGAATTCGCTGACCAATCTCACTCTCTTCCGTCTATTTTCCATTCGCTCTCACTTTCACACTTCTGTCACACTGCTTTCACCCTTAATTCTGTCACACATCTATTATCCTTCCACACTAATTCTTCTGATTATTTAAAAACCTTGGAGTGACACTGTACAGGTTTGGCTCAGTTTGAGATGGTTGAGCCTCATGACGGTGCGAAAGTTGTTGCACGAGTCATGTATTTACAATATATTTACATGGATGAGAAAGGGTTGATGGTTTGTCCCCTTGGTCTCATCATCCACTATATTACACTAACCTAGCACTCTACATTCTAACCTACTAATACTACTTCTATAAATAAATATATAATGTGTTAACTAAATTTTTGTCATGTTAATTATATGATATGTTTATGTTAATCGTTATGTTTATCTAATCTAAGGGAAGTAATTTAACTATTTAAATGTAATGGATGTGATGTGAGTTATGTACCTTAATTACATGGATGATGTGTACACAAATTATGTAATTTTCTAAATACTATGCTAAATAATGTTTTTACATGTATGAGTGATGTTCTTAATCTAAATGGTGTAAATGATGTATGTTCACTTATCTACTCTTTTTAACCTATTCTGATGTAAAATGATGATACTAATAAATGGTAATGTTTAATAGATGGTATGGTTTCATGAAGATGGAATAAACTAAACTAAACTGAAGGTAAATGAAATGTACTAATCTAAATGGTACTATTCTTATCATAATTTTATTTTAGCTTGTAATTAACTATTGTCATATCTAAACTAATATTTTAAGTTACAATTACTGCAATAACTATTCTATTAAAATAAATGAGAACTATTATATTTCCCTAACCTACATTACTTTTGTCATTATCTTAAAATATTATATTACATATCACATTAAGTTTATATACATGTTATTCAGTTTCCACAGGTTAGTAGTTGCCTTCATGTTTGTACATTGCTTGTATAGGCATAATATATCTACACACTTTGCCTGGGTATCTGAAATACTTTGCACAGTCATCATAATGTTCTATCGGTAGTGCACGTGTAGAGTTCGCTGGTGTCGTAGCTCAGCCTTTTCGTGTCTGTAATTAAGCACTGTTCTGACACTGTTTTCTGCGTTTCACACCAATGATACACCGGAATGGAGCTTAGTTGGTAATTATCTGTCCTTGTTCACACGGTGATATTTACGTTCTGCAGCACAGTTCTTGACTTAATGTCTACGGACACATGATAGTTCACTGTTCTTGGTACATGATTAAGCATATACTGTCGATGTATATGTACCCTATTTTACATAGAATAATATAATGTATTCATGTACTAACTATCACTCTACATTTATATGTGGGATTTCAGGTATTTCTACCCCAGATGGTCTACTAAGGGTATCAGCCAGAATGTTATCTTTACCCTTGATATGTTCTATACTAAATGTATAGTTTTGTAAAATAAGAGACCACCTGTATATCCGGTCATTTCGATGCACACCACTCTGGATGACCGTGATGGGAGAATTGTCGGTCTGGACAATGAAGTGCACACCCGCCAGAAATCGATGGAGCTTCCTCACCGCATAGATGACGCTTAGGGCTTCCAACTCTGATATAGAATATCTGGACTCGGCAGGTGTGATCTTACGGCTCACGTAGCAAATCGGATGGAAGATGCCCTCATAAAATTGGCCTAGGACTGCAGCGATGGAGATCCTGCTGGCATCTGTCCTAAGATAATAAACGAGCCTCGGGTTAGGCAAGCGAAGGATTGGTACATTACTAAAAAGAATTTTCAATTTTGACAATGCAGAAATTAATAATGCATCTTTCACATCCAATTTTACAGATGCTTTTAAAACATTGGAAAATACACTTGTAATTTCCGCTAAATTTGGAATAAATTTACTATAGTAGTTTACTAATCCCAGAAGGCTTCTGACCTGTTTTTTCGTGGTCGGAATGGTCAGATTCATAATTTTTGTAATAATCCTATTGTCAGTCTTCAGTTGACCTTGAGAGATGACATGACCCAAAAATTCAATTTCTTTTAGGCCCAATTCAACTTTGCTCGGTTTGACAGTGAGACCGAAGAGTCGCAACCTGTCAAAGACATGTCTGAGTTTCAGTAAGTGTGTTGTCCAGTCTTCAGTATGGACACTTATATCATCTATATAGGTCACAGTATTCGTCACTCCATGTAATAGATCTCTAGTTAAGCGCACGAAAGTGGCCGGAGCATTTCGAAGTCCGAAAGGAAGAAATCGCCACTCGTATAGTCCTAAAGGTGTTGAAAACGCAGTAAGATGCATAGATTGAGCCTGCATAGGGACCTGCCAATATCCCTTAGTGAGATCTAATTTTGAAAAGATTTTAGAAGTAGACATGTCCAAGATAAGATCTTCGCAGGAAGGAATAGGTTCTGCGTCGATCTTAGTGATGTTATTGAGTTTTCGATAGTCCACGCACAGACGAATTGTGGAATCCTTCTTCTTAACTAGGACGATTGGAAAAGAGTACTCAGATGTCGACTTTTGGATAATCCCACTAGCTTCTAAATTAAGAATTTCCTTATTTAGATTTTCCCTATAGCTGAGTGGGATAGAGTACGGCCTGCATTTAATCGGCTTAGAGTCCGAAAGAATAATGGAGTGTTCGATTCTGTCCGTCCTACCTGGGATGTCAGAGAATAGGTCTTTGTATTCAGTAACTAATTCCACTAATTGTCGTCGTTGAATGTCTGTTAGTCCCTGATCTATATGTATACTGTCCAATGTCGCAGTTTTGTCTACAATGGGAACGGGTAGTTCCATTCCGTCGTCGTCTACCTGATTCAGTACGGTGGTGGTACTAAGTGCGTATTCTGTTAACTCAATAGGTGCATTGCCATTGTCGGAACTGCCAGTCTCGCTAACTAGTGTAGTTGCGTTGTGTATGTCTGTCGTCTGATCACTAGGTGTTGGTGCACTCTGTTCGTCTGTCACTACTTCTGTCTCTTGTCTTGAAAAGTAAGGTTTCAACATGTTGACATGGAATATCTTTAAGTGTCCGTTTATCGATATTTCATAGTCAACATCTGAAATTCTACGTACCACCTTGAATGGCCCTTGCCATGAAGTCAATAGTAAATTTCTTTTGTCTGGAAGTAGCAAGAGTATGTCTTGATCTGGTTCAAGTTCAATTGTTCTTGCCCCTTTGTTGGCATATTGGCGGTAGATTTGACCCTTCCTCTCCAAAGCTGCCTTAGCTATAACACACGATTTCATGATCTTGTCTCGTGTTTCTGTCACCATTTCATAAGGTGTTTTAGGGGTAGGAATTTCTATAGAATTCGTTATTACCTGATGGTAAATGGTTAGGGGTCCACGTGGGTTAGCCCCGTAAACTAATTCAAACGGTGAGAAACCCGTGCTTGAATGGGGAATCTCCCGATAGGCGAACAGCACTGTTGGTAACAGTGTATCCCAATCAGCTGGGTTTTCTGCTGTCACCTTAGCCAGCATGTGCTTTAGGTCACCGTTAATTTTCTCAACTATTCCATTGCTGGCTGGATGGTATGCTGTAGTAAAATGTTGTTTAATGCCTAACATTTTTGTAAGGGCTTGCGTTGCAGCCGATATGAACTGAGTTCCACGATCGGATAAAATGGTCCGTGGGAATCCGAATCGTGAGAACAGGTGTAGAAATACGTTGGCAACGTCTTTGGAGGTGATGTATTTCAAAGCTACTGCCTCAACCCACCTTGTACATAGGTCGACCATTGTCAATATGAAGCGATTTCCTTTGCTGGACACCTGGTTCAGGGGTCCAACAATATCTACCGCCACACTCTCAAATGGCCTAGAAGCCAGTGTAGAAGGTTGTACTTCAGCTGTAGGATGTTTACCCTTGCGTACTAATTGTTGACAGACATTACAAGAACGACAAAATAATTTTATATCATTGCAAAAACCTGGCCAATAGAAATGAGCCTGAATTCTGGCCCTGGTTTTATCATATGCAAGATGGCCAGCAAACGGTGACTCATGTGCAATCTTTAGCACAGTTAGACGATGTTGTTCAGGTAACACCGTTTGCTGAATCTCATGGTTACCAGTAGTATAATATCTAGTTAAAATGCCATTATTAAGTCTAAAAACCCATGAGGCATTTTTGGTCACTTTGGCTTTATCTTTTAATAATTTCAAGTATGGAGACACACTAGAATCAGCTTTCTGCTGTTCTATAAATTTCTGTCTGCTGGTGTCATCTGTGCCAGTTGGAGAAAGCAACAGGAGTCTCTCATCTTGTAGTGTGTCTTGATGTTTCACACTGTCTGCTCTTGTTGTTGCATTAGCTGCATTCAATTTCTCCCATGCAACTATTTCATCACTAGTACATTGTTTCAGTTGGGGTAAGCACCCCAGAATTAAATCAGTACAAGGGTTGTCAAGTATTGCACAAGTAAAGGTACCCGAAAGAAAAGGAGTATTAATGTGGGCTTTTGCCAAAGGGTAGATCTCAACGTTACCCGAAAAGGTTCGGCATTTCACAGTGTCACCTGTGTAATCACCCGGACTCACTAGTTCTTTTCGAAGACCAATAAGGGTGCTGCCACTATCCAGCAAACATTGGCATGGTACATTATTGACCATTGCATTGTGGAACACCAAATTGCCTCTGGAGGCTAGTGCTGCGTTTACATTCTCAGATGAGAACGGTACTGTATGTCCACATTCTAGTTTTCCGTCTGCATGGAACTGGTGACATCGTTCACAGCTGTCAAAGCTTAACATATCGTTTGCACCACACACATCTTCAGCTTGGTTGAAAGGCAAGTCAACCTCATCTTCATTTTCAACCTCACACTCATCCTCACTACCACTATCTGAAGAGG
Organism: Cepaea nemoralis; assembly: GCA_014155875.1. Lineage (NCBI taxonomy): Eukaryota > Metazoa > Mollusca > Gastropoda > Stylommatophora > Helicidae > Cepaea > Cepaea nemoralis. Next base: position 12,739 of record JACEFZ010023689.1, read on the forward strand.
TGTCAATCAAAATAGCATTGTTAGCTTTCATACGTTGGCGGCCAAGGCACTTATTAGAATAATGGCCATAGCAGGAACAAAAAAACATTTGATTGCCCGCCTGTATGCCGATCTTTTATTTTGCTGCTTCTTGATAACATTTTCAAGATGCGCCGGATAGTTCGGCGATTTGTCGCACATAGAATAAGTGTCATGCATCTGTTGACAATAAATACATTTTGACACTTTTCTGTCTTTCTTGTCATATTTCTGAAAAGGTTTTCTGTTGCTCTGATAAGTTTTTGGGTTGGTCTTTCACAAAGGAAACTATTTCAGAGTCACTTGAGGTCTTAAAAATCTCTCTGTTAGAAGAAAAATATGCTGAGCCTTTTTTTTCGAACTGCTCGATGTTCTCAATGTCTGACTGCTGCAAAAACTTAGCAAAAGGAGAAGGTATAGTAGATATAACCTTGTCCATAGCTATTAGGTTTTTTAATCTATCAAAGTCTTTACCTATGTTAGCTGCTTTAAGCCACCTGTTTAGTACACTCTGCACATTTGAAAAATAATCTATAAAAGTTTCACTAGGTTTAGGTTTTAAATTTGAGAACTGAACCTGATACCCAGGGGCATCAAGTAAAAAGTGCTGCATAATCCTATCATGGATGTATTGATAGCTAGATCTAAGTTCAATAGGAATAGACTCTATTACTTTAAGGGGCTCACCACTTAGATTCTTCATGTAAATAGGAGCCCACATATCTAAAGGAACTTGGTGATATTTAAATTGATACTCTACATTCTCTGTCCAGGCTGATATGGAATCTTCTTTGCAATATGGTTTGATAATATTTTTGTATTTGTTGAACTTATTTTCCTCTTGTTGACTTTTTAGTTTAGTGGCAGAGATCTCTGCGTGTGAGTCTACATCCATTCTTTTCATCTTTAACTGTGTCTCTGATTCTACTTGAATTTGTTTTTCCTTAACATCTATTTCTTTTTGCTTTAGATCTAATTCCCTTTGTCTTATTTCTTTCTCCTGATCTAACTGCTTCTGTTTCATCTCCTTATCATGTTCTAACTGTTGTTGTTTAACTGTCTTATCATGTTCTAACTGTTGTTGTTTAATTTCTAATTCTTTTTGCTTAATCTGTTTGTCATCTTCTAGCTGTTTTTGTTTTGTTATCTCAGCTCGTTCTGCAATCTCCTTCTCTTGTTGTAACTGTTGTTGCTTAATTTCTAATTCTTTTTGCTTATTTATTTCAGCTAGTTCTTTCTGATGTTGTCTTTCTTGTTCCCTTTCTCGTGCGCGTTCGTCTCTTTCTGCATTCTCTTTTCTTATACGTTCAGCTGTCTCAGCATCTTTTGCTTCTTTAAATTTCTGATCAGCATATTGTTGTAGCTCTTTACCTGTGTATTGTAGCTCTTTACCATCTTTTATAAAGTCACTTAAAGTCGCCATGTTATCTGGTAATTGGCTAGCGTTTACCTACACTGATTTGTTTATTTACCTATTTATCTACAATGTTATCTATTTGTTCCTCGTTGAGGAATATTAATTTTATTTCCAGTTTATGTGTTGCACAAGATTCTATGTTGGAATATCAGAGCACAAAAATTATGATAGTGTATTCACAAGCTGAAAAAAGAGATGCACTATTAATCACAATGCATGCCAAAAATATAGGTATACTCAACTTAATGTTCCCGAGAATCAGGGAACGTAAGCTCCGTTGACACCGGTCACCTTGTTTGGTACCTTCGGGTGGAGACACGTTTCGTAAGTAGGACACTATATTTGGCACACCGGCGTAAGTACTCAGCTGTTGCTCGCCCTCTGATATGCAGGGCAGTAGTAAACACGCCTACTGCACGATATGATTTACTCGACAACTAAGGACAATGACTTAGACAATGACAGACTCACGAACAACTAGAATATGTATTAATTAAATTTAATGTCAATGTCCTGTCTTTGTTCTAACAGTAATTGCCTTTCGTTACTAACCTAGTTAATTTCTGTAAGCGTTGTGCAGCCAAGTCATCTGCTTGGCAAAAAATAGTTCCTTCGTGACGGTAAACAAAGAGAAAGTAGAACCAAAAATATGAATAACTGCTTTTAAATGAATAAAAATAACATAATAATGTTTAAATAAATAAATATATTCATTTAGTAATTCAAATAAATAAATAATAAACGATATAAAGCACAGATTCAGGCGGGCAGCCGTTAAACGATCTTGTACACACTCGATTGCTTTATGCTAATGACGCAGACCAACTGTTTGTCAATCACTCCACGTCACAGCGCTATTTACAGCACAGTGCTATTTTTAGTTTCCAAAAATCGATATTGTCGGCTGGCGGTGTATCACTCCGCCCTGAATCATGTTTGGTGCTTATTCAAGAATAAATTGGTAAATACATAAATAAATATAAGAAAGCAAGAATATTAATACTTACAGCTTTGCAGAATACATGATTTCACTAAATAAACACAATTAAACACTATATTTCGTCACGATAGGCATATTTCTAGCCCGCAAATTGCACTCGTTTGCACAAATTACCGTCACTACAAAAATTAAACCCTAGTCCAGAGCCCGTGGATGAGTGGATTAGCTTGAACTTACGTTCAAGCTTCACTTCTGACACCACAATTACCCTTGCCTGTCAACAACTCAACTGACAGGCATCATCGGGTACTTCTGGCACACCATACAAGAAAACTTGCAAGTCGTGTGCGAGGAAATTAAATGGTACATTTATTGCCGTTGGCTCGCTACAAGCAGTGAACAGTCGCTATTGAAACACACAACATACAGCCACAGTATTATCTATCACGAGCTGCTACCCCTATGCTAACTTTCTACACAAATAAACACAAATACCCCTATCGCTACTCTAACGAGGTGAACACTACAAGTCCGTCCGGCCGTCTGCCAATCTTTCATTCCTTCGTCACACACCACGGGGATTGACCTTCACCTTGGTGCGTGTTGCCTCACATGGCACGCTGATGGCAGACGTGGTACGTTGAGTGTATACTCAACTTCTCTGTGGCTACCACGAGGCGTGATGTTATCGTGATTAGAGTGCTACCTCTCTGAACGCCGCCTGCGTGTCTCATGAGGGAATGGTCACCCAACTCTTATTACCTCATCTCCCATGCCCTTCCCTCGGGCACCGTATCCCCTCCTGGTCTCTTCATGATTGACTGCTCTTCCTGGCGAAGGGGATGCGGTCGAGTCTTTGACACACTGCCAGGACAAAAGTACAAGGACAAACCAGCAAAATGATGCTGTTGGAGCAAGGTGTCCCCCAAGGAGGAGTTCTTTCACCAACATTATTCCTAGCATATATAAATGACATCACAGACAATTTTTTAGCCAGAGTACACACATCATCCTTTGCAGATGACCTAGCCATATGGACATCTGAAGAATATATTAGTACAGCTAACAGCAGAATACAGCAAGCCCTATTAGCGCTAGAGGACTGGTCAAAATCATGGCTAGTGAAGATAAGTGAGGAGAAAACAACATGCACAGTGTTCTCCCTCTCAACTAAAACTCAGCAACCTAAGCTGGTATTGAATGGGAAAATATTGCGCCATGAAGAAAATCTAAACTATCTAGGAGTCACATTTGATCGTCGCCTGACATGGAAAACACAGGTTGAGAAAAATCGAACAAGAGCAAGGCAAAGAATGGCAATCATGAAAAAGCTTGCTGGTACAACGTGGGGAGCAGATGAGAAAGTTCTCAAGAAGTGATATACTGGACGGGTGAGGTCTGTACTGGAAAATGGCATTGCAGCTTGGGCAACAGCAGCTAAGTCAAACTTTAACAAAATAAGTAGAGTCCAAAATCAAGGAATGCGAATCATAACTGGAAGCCTGAAGACAACGCCTATTAATGAATTAGAAAAGATCACTTGTTTACAACCAATGCAGGATAGAAGAGATAGCAGAGCCCAGCAACAAGCTGAAAAATTTAGAAGATTGACAGACCACCCTATGTATAAAAGATTTAGTGGTTTTGGAAAGGGAAGACTGAAGCGTAGCAACTTTGTAGAAACTGCAAAACGAAAGATTAGGGCAGATCCCATACTTAACATGTCAACAGTCAGACCCATTTACAGTGCAGACAAGTTCCCAGCTTGGAGACAGCAGCAACTGCCTGAGATGATAGAGAACATTCCTGGTATTGAGAAAAAGAACACTCAGCATGAAACCGAAAGAAGAGAAATAACCCTAAACTACATAAAAGAACATTACCCAAGCAGCAATTGGACCCATGCATATACAGATGGATCAGCCAAAAATTCAGTAGAAATGGAGGAGGAGGAATTCTCCTAAATTTAAAAAATGGAGTGAAAAAAACAAATCCAGTGGCAACTGGAAAGTTTTCAAGTAACTTCAAAGCGGAGGTAGAGGCTCTGAAAACTGCAGCAGAAATGCTCTTGATGGAGGAAAATAAAGAGAAGCAAATAGCTATCTTCACAGATGCAAAGTCATCTGTCTCAATACTGAAGAGAATAACAGAAATAGCTGACCTAAGAGCAGCACTCCATGGGCTATGCCAGAAATCCAAAAAAGTTGTAATACAGTGGATCCCATCACATTGCAGTATACCTGGAAATGAAGAGGCTGACAGACTGGCAAAAGAGGGCGGACGACTACCACAGCCTGACATAGACATAACCTATAATGAGGCAAAGAGGTTGATAAAAAGCACTTATAGAACCAAATGGGAATCAGAGCATCCAGGCCACCAGAAGGATGATGCATATTACAAACTCGACCGAAGAGAACAAGTAACAATCTTCAGACTCCGCACAGGACATAACAGGCTGAAATACCACTTGTTCAACAAACTAAAGATAGGAGATACCGATGAATGTAATTGTGGAACTGGTAAAATGACAGCTAAACATTTGCTGCAAGAGTGCCCAATATATGTAGAACAGAGAAAGATATTTTGGCCCACACCTGCTTCATTCGAGGACAAGCTCTATGGAGATATCAACAAGCTCAAGTCGACTGCAGCTTACTTTAACTGTATTCAGGTTGACATTTAAATGTACATGAAGAAGTATTTAGACTGCCACACTTCATACCACAGGCATGTCGGTTACACAAGCCTCCAAGAGGCATGAAATGGAATATTGCTTGGATAGCAAATCCATTACGTGGAAAGTCGGAATCGAAAGCTCACTGTGTGGGCTTCATAAAAGGTGGAAAAAGTGTCCTAGTGGCACAAAATGGAATATTGCTCGGATAGCAAATCCATTACGTGGAAAGTCTGAATCGAAAGCTCACTGTGTGGATGTCATCTGCAAACTGCATTCTTCTGGCTTCTGGAAGAACAGCCTATGGTGAACGGAAGGCCCAATATACGGAAGTGAGGCTAAGCAGCCATGTGCAGGACGTGACGATTCCTTGGGTGAGCCCAGTACCAGAGCGCTGTGTGATGGCTCTGCAATTATGGAAGCCTCCTTGGATGGCGGGGAATGCCCATGGTCTGCCCCTGCCTTCCCTTGAGGGCTGACCAGGATGCCTTTGGCTGTTCTATATGGGCCAAGATGGGATGGGAGATAACACCACAACAGTGAGTCTAACGTCCTAAGAAACCCCCGGGAAGGTTAACCCGGTCAACAAATGCCCGCAGAAGTCGGATGTGTCGGCCTAACGGCGCAAGAACGCAGCTCTGCTGTAAACAGGCACAACGCAATCACGTCCGAAAAAAAAACTCCGGATGAATGAAGAAGAAGAAGAAGCTTGAATGAATACTTATATAACAACAAATCCAGAGCTGCGACAGCCAGAACCAGAAAAATAAAAAACGAATAAAAGACAATATAAAGTGGACCTAACATGCGAGGCAGGGGAAACAACATTGCGAGGAAACCCTAGAGCAGTGTTTCCCAACGTGCCCCACAAGGGGGCAATTCGATTGTTAAGGGGGGCAATTCGAAAATGGAAGAAATCGGCTGGATATAACAAAACGGGCAGACTTGAGACTGAAGTTAACTAAATTGGAACATGACATAACATCTCTTTGCAGCAAGCATCAAGCGCAAGGATCTCACTAAATTTAAATAATAAATAATTACTAATAATTAAAATAACATAGAAGAATCTTTCATTAAAATTATTTTGTACTTGAATTACAGTTCTCCATTATATGTTTTGAAAATTTACTTACTGTGTTTGCTCAATAATTTCTTATTGATTTCTTCCTAAAACCTATCATTCAAGTTTCTTTAGTGAACATTTCAATTTTTGAATATTAAAAATAATGTATATGTAATGTGGGGGGGGGGGGGGGAATAAGAGTTTTAGAAAGGCTTAGGTGGGGCATGGCACAAAAAAGGTTGGGAAACACTGCCCTAGAGACATTTACAGTACAGGAAGATAGCAAGAAAGTGAAAACAACCAACTGGACTGTGTGCAACAATAGAGATGGTAAATGGTCACTAACATGAACTAATTCAGTGCTGAAGGATAATGTATCACCGCATGTGATCTCCTATTTGGACAGAAGGACGATATATCGCCATGCTACGGCCATCGTGCTATTTGTTGTATTTCTTGTATCTTCCGAAATTATAATGCTCAGAATTATTATTTCAGTTAACTGAAATGTACATTAAAATACTTGTTCGTTTGATTGTGTATCATGTCTGGCCCAAATCTACTGTTTGTTTAGCACTGGATCAGTTAAGGATCAACTAAACAGATGGGCTGAATACTTTGAGGGACTCCAGAATAGACCAGTCTCAGAAGACCCTTCAAATATCCAGCAGGCAGACTGTGTGGAAATGGTTTAATTTTCTGGCGTGTCGCTGGTAAACGTTCAGTTTTCACAAGCATATAGCATTGTGGATAAAACGACTGCTTTATAGACTTTCAGCTTTGTTTGCAGACTTATTCCATTTCTGTCCTATACATTCTTTGTGCAGTCTGTCAAAGGCCGCGCTGGCCTTGGAGATTCTTGCATTCACTTCGTCATCAATTGTAGCAGCTTGTGACACAGTGCTACCAAGATATGTGAATTTGTCCATAACATTTAGTCTATGACCATTCACTTTGATATTCGGCACAGTGTGATTAATACCTGGAGCTGGCTGATACATAACTACAGTCTTCTCCAAGTTGATATTGAGCCGAAAGTTGGCACAGGCATATGAGAAAGCTGAAACGTTATGTTGCATGTCTGCCCCTGAATTAGCATATAGAGCGCAATATATACAGAAAACACAACATATATAGTGACTTTCCCGTGTTTATATGTTGTGTTGCGTGTATCCATTTGTTTGCTGGTGAAGGCTAGTCGCCGCCACGTCTGATGTTTCTTGTAATTGTGTTGTGTAAAGCTGCATTACCTTGTTATTTCATAATATCCCCTGTATGTAATTACTTTTAACCTGGTTATTAAACTGCAGAGAAAGGCTCCGGCAATCTCTGAGTTCCCTTCCCGAGCCCCGCCGAGGTCACAGGAATCCACCTCGATGACGTCACCGGGGGGAAATTCTCGGCGGCCATGTTGGTTTCCCCACGTCTGCTGTCCCTCCCGTCTGTGCCCTCGAGCCGCGCTCATTCTCTTCTTCATTCTCGCCGCTGAACCGTTGACAGTTCTTGGAACACCATCCTAAAACACATCTTTCGGACCCGTTAGGGTAAGTTTCATGATTGTATCAGTTGAAGTTTGTTGTTTGGTAGTCTGATGCTGCTTGATTTATGATTGAAAGTGGAGAGAGAGAGATTTGTGTTGGTTGGAATGCGCTTCCATGCACGACGACCAAGCATCGGCGCTTCATGTTGCCGTGTTTATATAGTTCATTCAGCATTAGTCATCGCTGACGTCTGTGTGCTCTATTTGATTTCTCTTCTCTCTCTTGTTTCAATTCTTGTTCAGCGGCCAGCTATCAGAACTACAGCTTAGAGCAACGAATCGAATAGTAATAGTAATATGTTATATAGCACACTGAATAATTATTAATTATCCTGTGCTATGTCTTGTTAGGCGATCTTGTTCTTCCACAACCATCTGTTTTCTGTGTTGTAAGTTCAGAGTTCAACCGCAGACCGTTTTCCGCGCCAAGATGCCAACCCATCTAGTTCTAGTCATCTAGCATGTTCTTATTTCGTCCATATCAGTCTTCAGAGTCTTCCATATCAGTCTTCACAGCTCTACCATATCAGTCTTTAAAGTCTACCATATCGGTCTTTAACATTTACCATATCAGTCATCAAAGTCTGCCATATCAGTCATCAAACCTACCATTTTAGTCATCAAAGCCTACCATATCAGTCATCAAAGCCTACCATATCAGTCATCAAACCTACCATATCAGTCTTCAAGGTCTACCATATCAGTCTTCAAGGTCTACCATATCAGTCTTTAAAGTCTACCATATCGGTCTTTAACATTTACCATATCAGTCATCAAACCTACCATATTAGTCATCAAAGCCTACCATATCAGTCATCAAAGCCTACCATATCAGTCATCAAACCTACCATATCAGTCTTCAAGGTCTACCATATCAGTCTTTAAAGTCTACCATATCGGTCTTTAACATTTACCATATCAGTCATCAAACCTACCATATTAGTCATCAAAGCCTACCATATCAGTCATCAAAGCCTACCATATCATCTTCAAAGCCTACCATATCAGTCTTCAAGGTCTACCATATCAGTCTTCAAGGTCTACCTATCAGTCTTCAAAGCCTACCATATCAGTCTTCAAGGTCTACCATATCAGTCTTCAAGGTCTACCATATCAGTCTTCAAAGTCTACCATATCAGTCTTCAAGGTCTACCATATCAGTCTTTAAAGTCTACCATATCAGTCTTCAAAGTCTACCATATCAGTCTTTAAAGTCTACCATATCGGTCTTTAACATTTACCATATCAGTCATCAAAGCCTACCATATCAGTCATCAAACCTACCATATCAGTCATCAAAGCCTACCATATCAGTCATCAAAGCCTACCATATCATCTTCAAAGCCTACCATATCAGTCTTCAAGGTCTACCATATCAGTCTTCAAGGTCTACCATATCAGTCTTCAAAGTCTGCCATATCAGTCTTCAAAGTCTACCATATCAGTCTTCAAAGTCTACACTAAACGGACTCACCCACAACTTTGCCAGCTGGCACTAGATAAACAGACTCACCCACAACTTTGCCAGCTGCCACTAGATAAACAGACTCACCCACAACTTTGCCAGCTGCCATTAGATAAACGGACTCGCCCACAACTTTGCCAGCTGCCACTAGATAAATGGACTCACCCACAACTTTGCCAGCTGCCACTAGATAAACAGACTCACCCACAACTTTGCCAGCTGCCACTAGATAAACGAACTCACCCACAACTTTGCCAGCTGCCACTAGATAAACGGACTCACCCACAACTTTGCCAGCTGCCACTAGATAAACGGACTCACCCACAACTTTGCCAGCTGCCACTAGATAAACTGACTCACCCACAACTTTGCCAGCTGCCACTAGATAAACAGACTCACCCACAACTTTGCCAGCTGCCACTAGATAAACGGACTCACCCACAACTTTGCCAGCTGCCACTAGATAAACGGACTCACCCACACTTTGCCAGCTGCCACTAGATAAACGGACTCACCCACACTTTGCCAGCTGCCACTAGATAAATGGACTCACCCACAAAAACTTTGCCAGCTGCCACTAGATAAACGGACTCACCCACAACTTTGCCAGCTGCCACTAGATAAATGGACTCACCCGCAACTTTGCCAGCTGCCACTAGATAAACAGACTCACCCACAACTTTGCCAGCTGCCACTAGATAAACGGACTCACCCACAACTTTTCCAGCTGCCACTAGATAACGAACTCACCCACAACTTTGCTGGCTGCCACTAGATAAACGGACTCAGCCACAACTTTGCCAGCTGCCACTAGAATTACTAAGACTGTTTTCCAGCCATCCTCTTGCCCGTTATGATAACGCATTGATCAAATTGTGATCGACTGTTGATGAGCAACACACTAAACATAAAATTTGAGTTCATGCATGAGACATTGTGGGTACCTAAGCCATACCCACGGACAGATCTCCGTTTTAAAATTATGAGGGGGACAGCATTACATGTGGATGGGCATCTTGATGAGATCGACTGGAAGATGCAGAATAGGGCTAGCCTTCAGTCTAGTTATGGCACTTAATAATGACGGGCATTTGTTCGATTCTCTCGCCAAATTACATAAAGTATTCTACATACTGAGGTATTTCTTTTTATTGTCCTAACCATGGGATGCTTGTAATCATATTCATCCATAGCCACCTGTTTCACTTGCCACCAGTCATTTCTAATACTGATATTCCTTGATGCCATGATATCAAGCTGTCCATCATCTTCTGTATCCATCTCCCCCTGCATCTCCTCCCTTTCATCTTTCCCATTATGACAAAGATTCCAACAATGTGGACTGTCTTAGTTAGTTAGTTAGTTAGTTAGTCGACAGATCATCCTCATTGCACATCGAACCATTCAGTCCATAAGTGCTCGGATCCCCTCCTCAGCAAATCCCGCAGCGTGTAGCGGCTAACGACGCCAGTTCTGTGTTGGTTTATCAATCTTCTTTGGCTTCCTGAGTAGTGTTCTTGTTTGGCCACCCCTCTTTTAATTTGCTGCTCTAGCAGTCTGGCCATTGTTGTAGATTCACAGTCATCACTTGGTTCTTCGCAAAAGTCTTACTTCTCGTAGAGCATTCAGAATGTCAGCCTGGTCCATGGCGCGTCCGCCCTCCACAGTAGCCTCACCTGCGAGCTTGTCAGCCCGCTCATTTCCTTGTACTCCGCATGCCCTGGCACGAAGATGAAACTAATCTTTGCCAGTCGAGACCACTCCAGAGGCAGCAACCATTCTCTTCGGATCGACCCCTCCTCTATCCTCTTGATCATGTTCATTGAGTCGCTAAGGAAACAAGCCCTAGTGAATGTCTGTGTCTCGAGCCATGTTATTGCTTTACTTACTGCCATGACTTCCATGGTCAGGCTACTTGTGGTTTCAGTGAAAGCACCAGAGTCCTCCTTCACAATTCTCCCTCCGGCCCGAGCTGTAAAGGCCCATGAGCTTCTCACATGTCGGACGACCGACCCATCTGTGTAGATGACCTGCCTCACTGTCTAGCGAATTCTCGAAAATCAACGCTTGTACTTCAGCCTCCACAGCAGCCGGATTTTCTTGTCTGCATTTCCTATTGTGGACTCTTCTTCTGATGAAAGTAACGGAGGCACTTACCTGAACACTAATGTGTCAGGCTTGCAAGTTAAAATTTGCACTATCTATAGGATTCACAGTAAACCAGACAGTTAAAACCATCTCTTGAAGCCATTGAAATATGGTTGTACAGATGATAAGAATGCCATGGACAACCAGAGTTGATTAACAACTCTTGATCTGCAAGAGGATTCTGTCACAAGAAACTCATTATAGATATCTTCTGCTTCTTCGTTCATCCAGAATTTTTTTTCGGATGTGATTGCATTGTGCCTGTTTACAGCAAAGCTGCGTTCTTGCGCCATTAGGCCTACACATCCGACTTCTGCGGGCATTTGTTGACCGGGTTAACCATCCCAGGGGATTATAGATATGCAAGGAAACATTCACCATTCTTTGGTCAAATAAAGAGGCGCATCACTGAAGTATATTCTTCTTGTTTTTCTTCTTCATCTTCTTCTCTTCCTCGATCTCGATTTACTTTAGTGAAATGTTGGGGGGGGGGGGGGGGTGTAAAGATCTTTTATGTGCACACTAGAACTGTTGTGACATGAGTTAACAAGTGATGAGTTCACTATCACTAGAATTGTTGTGACAACTTACACAAGTGATGAATTCACTCCAACTACAACTGTTATGAGATGAGTTACACAATTGATGAATTCACCATCACTAGAACTGTGACATGAGTTTCTCAAGTGATGAATTCACTATTACTAAAACTGTTGTGACATGTGTTACACAAGTGATGAATTTACTATCACTAGAACTGTTGTGATATGAGTTACACGAGGGATGGATTTACTTTTACTAAAACTGGTGTGTCGTAAGTTACAAAAATAGATTCAAACACTATTACTAGAATTTTTGTGACAAGTTACACAAGTGGCAAATTCACAATCACTAGAACTGTTGTGACATAAATTACGTAAGTGATGAATTCACTGTCACTAGGACTGTTGTGTCATAAGTTATAAGAAGAGACTCGGACACTATTGTTGTGACATGAGTTCCCAGAAGATACTCAGACACTATTACTAGAATGAAAGGACTCAGACACTATTACTAGAATTGTTGTGACATGAGTTACCAGAAGATACTCAGGACACTATGACTAGAATTGTTGTGACTATGAGTTACCAGAAGATACTCAGACACTATGACTAGAATTGTTGTGACATGAGTTACCAGAAGATACTCAGACACTATGACTAGAATTGTTGTGACATGGAGTTACCAGAAGATACTCAGACACTGTGACTAGAATTGTTGTGACATGAGTTACCAGAAGATACTCAGACACTATTACTAGAATTGTTGTGGACATGAGTTACCAGAAGATACTCAGACACTATGACTAGAATTGTTGTGACATGAGTTACCAGAAGATACTCAGACACTATTACTAGAATTGTTGTGACATGAGTTACCAGAAGATACTCAGACACTATTACTAGAATTGTTGTGACATGAGTTACCAGAAGAGACTCAGGACACTATTACTAGAATTGTTGTGACATGAGTTACCAGAAGATACTCAGACACTATGACTAGAATTGTTGTGACATGAAGTTACCAGAAGATACTCAGACACTATGACTAGAATTGTTGTGACATGAGTTACCAGAAGATACTCAGACACTATTACTAGAATTGTTGTGACATGAGTTACCAGAAGATACTCAGACACTATGACTAGAATTGTTGTGACATGAGTTACCAGAAGATACTCAGACACTATTACTAGAATTGTTGTGACATGAGTTACCAGAAGATACTCAGACACTATGACTAGAATTGTTGTGACATGAGTTACCAGAAGATACTCAGACACTATTACTAGAATTGTTGTGACATGAGTTACCAGAAGATACTCAGACACTATGACTAGAATTGTTGTGACATGAGTTACCAGAAGATACTCAGACACTATTACTAGAATTGTTGTGACATGAGTTACCAGAAGATACTCAGACACTATTACTAGAATTGTTGTGACATGAGTTACCAGAAGATACTCAGACACTATGACTAGAATTGTTGTGTCATAAGTTACCAGAAGATACTCAGACACTATTACTAGAATTGTTGTGACATGAGTTACCAGAAGATACTCAGACACTATTGACTAGAATTGTTGTGGCATGAGTTACCAGAAGATACTCAGACACTATGACTAGAATTGTTGTGACATGAGTTACCAGAAGATACTCAGACACTATTACTAGAATTGTTGTGACATGAGTTACCAGAAGATACTCAGACACTATGACTAGAATTGTTGTGACATGAGTTACCAGAAGATACTCAGACACTATGACTAGAATTGTTGTGACATGAGTTACCAGAAGATACTCAGACACTATGACTAGAATTGTTGTGACATGAGTTACCAGAAGATACTCAGACACTATGACTAGAATTGTTGTGACATGAGTTACCAGAAGATACTCAGACACTATTACTAGAATTGTTGTGACATGAGTTACCAGAAGATACTCAGACACTATGACTAGAATTGTTGTGGACATGAGTTACCAGAAGATACTCAGACACTATTACTAGAATTGTTGTGACATGAGTTACCAGAAGATACTCAGACACTATGACTAGAATTGTTGTGACATGAGTTACAAGAAGAGACTCAGGCACTATTACTAGAATTGTTGTGATATGAGTTACCAGAAGATACTCGGACACTATTACTAGAATTGTTGTGACATGAGTTACCAGAAGATACTCAGACACTATGACTAGAATTGTTGTGACATGAGTTACCAGAAGATACTCAGACACTATGACTAGAATTGTTGTGACATGAGTTACCAGAAGAGACTCAGGCACTATTACTAGAATTGTTGTGACATGAGTTACCAGAAGATACTCAGACACTATGACTAGAATTGTTGTGACATGAGTTACCAGAAGATACTCAGGCACTATGACTAGAATTGTTGTGACATGAGTTACCAGAAGATACTCAGACACTATGACTAGAATTGTTGTGACATGAGTTACCAGAAGATACTCAGGCACTATGACTAGAATTGTTGTGACATGAGTTACCAGAAGATACTCAGACACTATTGACTAGAATTGTTGTGACATGAGTTACCAGAAGATACTCAGACACTATTACTAGAATTGTTGTGGCATGAGTTACAAGAAGATACTGGGAATCCAGTCTTTAATACACCTGCAGCGTTGTCCGCTATAATGGCAACTGTTCAAGCATCGAACGACTGACAAAGAAATGCACGACATGCGGCTTGCACGCCCTATATGTTCACTTACTACACCACGCCAAGAGACATGCTGGCACACTGTAAACCTGTAGGCCCCTCACATGTGTTGTAGTCTGCATACTGCTGTTCTACGTTGCATGACAAGGCATGGGGACTATGAATGCCGGTCAATGACAGCCTGGTTTAATGCATGTCTGCCTGCTGTCAGCGGACACCTTCGTCCCGTGGGAAAGAGGATTTCAATATTAGACACGCACATTAACACTTTAAAGACAATACGTTCGTAGCCGACACAGTCATCAGCGACATCGCTGTATCGGCCGTGGCACGAGTTACAAAATGAGACCAAGACACCATCGCTGGAACTGTCACGGCATAGACGCACAGTGGTGACTGGAGGAAATTTAATTTAGTTGCATGTCCTTCACGGGACGTAGCAGCCAACCCCAGCATTTTGGCTGTTCGTGATTCCTGTGCAATATTACGTTCAGTAGTATCCCATTGCCGGTCTCTCTGGCCTAGGGGTTGCACCACTTTCTCCGTAATCCCGTTTATCACGCAGAGACTCGTAGCGGGCGAGAACTGGAAGCGGTTCTACCCCCGCTGGTGACTTGCGGGATAACTGAGCCGGCCGCTCAGAAAGCAATGGCAAACTACTGAGCGTAATCTTGCCAACAGACAACTGTAAAGGATATGCGAATTAAAAAAAAAAAAAAGTTTGCCATTGCTTTCTGAACGACTGACATGTATACCTTTTTCGAAAAAACCAGCGCCTCTGTGTTTCGAACCGGGTATACGGGATTGCGAATCGCGTCCGTAACTCCTTC
The DNA here is from genome assembly GCA_014155875.1 of Cepaea nemoralis. Taxonomy (NCBI): domain Eukaryota; kingdom Metazoa; phylum Mollusca; class Gastropoda; order Stylommatophora; family Helicidae; genus Cepaea; species Cepaea nemoralis. Next base: position 28,070 of record JACEFZ010023689.1, read on the forward strand.
GGGCCGAAGGAAATACGCTGTAGTTATTGTGAGCGATGGAAACAGAACTGAGACTGGTTGTGTACTTGTAGAATCTAAACGTCCCCGAAATGCACTGATGACTTTGTCGTCTACGAACGTATTGTCTCTAAAGTGTTAAAGTGCGTCTAATATTGAAATCCTCTTTCCCACGGGACGAAGGTGTCCGCTTGACAGCAGGCAGACATGCATTAAACCAGGCTGTCATTGACCGGCATTCATAACCCCCATGCCTTGTCATGCAACGCAGAACAGCAGTATGCAGACTACAACACATTTGAAGGGCCTACTGGTTTACAGTGTGCCAGCATGTCTCTTGGCGTGGTGTAGTAAATGAACATATAGGGCGTGCACACCGCATGCCGTGCATTTCTTTGTCAGTCGTTCGATGCTTGAAAAGTTGCCCTATAGCGGATAACGCTGCAGGTGTATTAAAGACTGGGTTTCACACACCCGCGTGGATTAACTTACATTACCTGGCCGTAACTCGGCAAAATGGGTACGAATCATGCTATGGATTTGCTCAAAAGAAGCAACGTGAACAGGACTGGATTAAGACCTTTTGAGATCCTAAGCGCTTAAAAGATGTTCTCTATATTTATATATGTAATTACACATGACAGGCAGAACCTTGCGATCAATGTAATTGTTAGCTTACAGCTAACTCTGGTCATTGTGTGCTTTAGTTGTGTTAGCTCTGTGCTGGTGCAACCTGGTTCAGCCACATCATTTGTGGCTTTTCTCGATATAGTTCATGATAAATGCGCCTGTGGGAAATGTATGTGCTTCCCCCTGTCCTTGACGTCCCAATCATCTACTTACTTTGCTTAGTAGCTAATCCAGCTGTTAACTGATTAAGTGTCACAGGATAATATATCGCCGAATGTTACTTCTCAATTGTACAGAAGGACGATATATCGCAATAATATGGTCATCGTGTTATTTCTTTTGTTTCGTGGAATCTTCTGCAATTTCAATGCTCAGTTATTGGAAATTAACATTTTAATTCTTATTCATTTGATTTTTATACCAAACCTACTTTTTTGTTTGGCACTTAATCAGTTAATATGAGGAAATATATTTCCTCCGGATCCAGAGGTAGTGGATCGGATCCAGAGGTAGTGGGTCGGATTGCTTAACTGTCTAAAATAAACGCGAAAAACTAACTAAGCGCACTCTGTTGTCATAATGATCCTTCAATGGCTGGTAATCGCAAGGAAGAGTTTTGAAGAATGAGAAATCGTTTGCCTTTATGATATACGCTCATTTTTATCTTCGTTTGTGCTACGTAGTTCGTGCTGTCTGATGATTCCCTTTGTTGTCTATTGGAAGAGAGCGGAGCGCTTATCGAGGTATTTGTGTGCAATGAAGGCAGTCCTTTGCAAACAAAACCAAGGTTAAAGATTTCATCTTTACTACATTATGGCGTTAAATGACCCGGTCCTTGTCTTCTACCGTTCTTGCTCTGGCTGTAATTCTGGTATCTGGTATGGCTTGGGCGCATTGCCCCACTGTGGATGTGAAACATGTAGTAATTCCGTCACAAGCTAGCAGATGAACTGTTTATGATGCTATGTCTTTAATCTTTATAATAAGGCCTGATGGGCTTATAATCTTTGGGGGCTGCAGAAAATGTTGGGTGTTGTTTACCCTGAGTCTCAGAGACTGCCACTTCCAGAGTTTGTCCTACAATAGCCCACTATTTACCAGAGAGAGGGAGAGAGAGAGAGAGAGAGAGAGAGAGAGAGAGAGAGAGAGAGAGAGAGAGAGAGAGAGAGAGAGAGTCTGCCCGTGTGTTACTGTAGCCCCAAAAGACAATAAAGACAAGTAATACTACAATCTTCCATGCGTGTATGAGGCGACTAAAGATGGTTGGCGTCAGACTAGCTCCCCCACTCCATAGAAAACTAGTTGCAAAATGGAACCGGTCATGAACCAGTCCACAACGGCCTTGGTGTGGGTCGTCATGAACCAATACACAACGGCCTTGGTGTGAGTCGTCATGAACCAATACACAACGGCCTTGGTGTGAGTCGTCATGAACCAATACACAACGGCCTTGGTGTGAGTCGTCATGAACCATTATACACCGGCCTTGGTGTCGGTCGTCATGAACCAATACACAACGGCCTTGGTGTGAGTCGTCATGAACCAATACACAACGGCCTTGGTGTGAGTCGTCATGAACCAATACACAACGGCCTTGGTGTGAGTCGTCATGAACAAATACACAACGGCCTTGGTGTGAGTCGTCATGAACAAATACACAACGGCCTTGGTGTGAGTCGTCATGAACAAATACACAACGGCCTTGGTGTGAGTCGTCATGAACCAGTCCACAACGGCCTTGGTGTGAGTCGTCATGAACCAATACACAACGGCCTTGGTGTGAGTCGTCATGAACCAATACAAAACGGCCTTGGTGTGAGTCGTCATGAACAAATACACAACGGCCTTGGTGTGAGTCGTCATGAACCAGTCCACAACGGCCTTGGTGTGAGTCGTCATGAACCAATACACAACGGCCTTGGTGTGAGTCGTCATGAACAAATACACAACGGCCTTGGTGTGAGTCAGTTGAAAGTCTGCTTCATTGGGAGATGTCAGTTCCGAGACACGACTGTTTATGAGCTAGTTTTCTTCCATGGGCTGACTTTCACATTGTGATTTTTCCCCCGCATTTGGCATTTGCGGTGAAAACGTTCTTTTACTGAAAGGGTTAATGATATTGCGTGGATGGTATTCGAATCAGTACTGATACCGGGGATAGAAGGAAGGCGAATAAAGCAAGCCACATCAGGACTTAGCAAACGGGGCGTGGGGGTGGGGGGTGGGAGAGAGACTTATGTTTCTTTAACAATAGAATATTGAGTAGTTCATATCAGCTGTTCTACCCACGTCATCGATGCGTGGTCGGCTCAGCGTGGGTTGTAGGTCTCCCTATGATGCACCATCTGTTGTTTGCCCTCCTGTGGGTAGGAGTCATGGTATGTTTCTTTTAATACGCGTTTAGTATGCTTGTATCAGTTTGCCTTTCATGGACGCACGTGTGGATGTTGGCGGGGTGGGCGACAGCTGAAATGTTTGTGTAGCTGCTCAAAAACTGCTTTATTTAAAGCTGGTTTATGGGAGTAAATTTTGGATCGTGGTTGGTAGCAGAGTATTAAGAATTCATTGGGCAGAAAGGAAAACAACCTGCCTCATAGAACAGTATGAGTTTAGTCAAGAACGGACATCACAGTTCGCGGGACATTTCCATACGCGCTACGTCCTTATCTTCAACAGCCAGCGAAGAATTCCAATACTAATGGCATCCGTTGCAGTCTAATGATGCATCTATCTGGCCTTTCCTTGGAGTCCTGAGTGTCGGCCAGAACCCGCCGAACCATTCTCTCTACACTATGATGATTTATCCGTTCTTCACACTATACACATAAACACAAAGGGACTTTACCACACCTGTTTTATCATGCACCAATACGCCTCCCAATGGCGCAGATCCAGCCAAAGTAGTGAGAACATTTGGTTAAGACCACATAACAGAGGAAGATCACATATACTGTTAAAAATAAGACATGCAACATATTTGGTGTTACTTTTATAAAAGATATTCGCTGATTGGAAATCAGTCAACCTATCGGCTGTGTCCATCTGGTCATTAACTTCTCGTGGTTACCTGAATTTTACTCACCTCATGATTCGTGAGGTCATGAAAGAGGTCAAGGTCAAAACAAAACATTTTTGACATTAATTCGTGACAGGTTCATGATAATCCCGTGAAATTTACTGAACACAAAACTCTCTGACCATATTATTGAATGCCTATAAAAGATTGACGCTCTTCGAATAAATTCAGTTGAAAATTCCATGCGCAAATATGGCTCATCTCACTACAAAGCAACGCTCATCATCATTGGACGTTTACGGGCTGGACAGTTGTTTAATCGCCCTTATAAAGTCTAGTAGCCAGAGAATTTAATGTAGTTAGAAGCACCATTAGTCGCCTTTAAGGGCGATTTCGAGAAATGGCTCAGTAGCAATCCGGCCGTGCAATGGAAGACCCAGAATCACAACTGCTGCCGAAGGCCGCTTCATACGGCTGCGTCACTTTAGGAATCGATTTTCATCTGCGTCCTCCAAGGTCCAGTTAATGCCAGGAGCTCGTCGAATTTCACATCAAACGGTCAGGAACCGGCTGCACGACGCTGGTCTTTGGGTTAGAAGATCCTACAGAGGTCCTGTTCTTACGGACCGGCATCGCCAGAACCGACTGCAGAGGGCGAATCAGCATCGTCAATGGACCGTTGGGAATGACTGGAGACGGGTTTGGTTTAGTGATTTTTTTTTTTTTTTTTGCTCCAGCGACACGATAGAAATTGCAATATTGTTGCGTTTCTATTTTTTGTTTTGTTTTGAACAGTATATTTTGGAAATGTTAAAAGCACCGAGGCACTGAACCGTTTATTGCTTGGAGATCACCAAAGAGCCAAATCTACGGATTACAAGCCCTGATTGAATCTAAAGGCACAGAAGTTAGGGTTTTAGGGGAAGGGGGTTGGAGGGAGGGGGTTCGTAAACTTATGCCAGAGCAGTGGCCTAGTAGTCTACTGTTTGCGATTTCCAACCGCTGTTTGTTTGTTGTTATTATCCCAGAAGCCTAGGTACACGTACATACACTCACACGTATGTACAGTTTTGAGTTCGCTCTTTCTCTATATCTCTCCCCCCCCCCCCCCCGCGCCTTCCCCTCCTCCCCCTTCCTCCTCCTCCTCGCCCACTCACATACTGTATTGTTCCCATGCGTGTTTCTGATGTCAACACAGTATAACCTACCTCTGCACATCCCCGCACAATCTCGCACGGCTGTTAAACATTAGTTCGTGCTCACAAAGTCCCATTGTTGTAACCTGTAATGCTTTTGTTTACTGCCCGCCACTGTTATTGCGTACTGCTGGCAACAACTGTTTTGTTGGCATTCCTGGTTGCACATGTGACATCCTGGACCACCTTCCTACCCAGACGTGCATGGTGCCTACATCAGGGCTTCCCTTGTTTAACACTTGGATTCTGTCTCCTATCCTGATTCTTCTTCTTATTGTTCATTCATGTCGTGTGGCGTTGATGATTATATCTGCCTACATCTTTCTGTCTCTTGTGCTTCCACTCATTTCTGATACCAACATCCCTCGGGCATGTTTCCTTGGTAACTCAGTGAGTATGCTTAGGGAGATAAAGATGGGGTGGGTCTGAAGATAGTGGTTGTTGTCTCTGGAGCGGTCACGGCTGGTGAAGATTAGTTTAATTTTAGTGCCAGGGCATGCGGCTGTACAAGGAAATGAGCAGTCTGACAGACTTGCAGGTAAGGCTACTGTGGAGGGCGGACGAGCCATGGACCAGGCTGATATACTGTATGCTCTTCGAGAAGTAAGTCGTTTGCGAGAACCAAGGGATGACTATGAATATACAACCAAAGCCAGACTGCGAGAACAGCAAGTTAAAAGAGGTGTGGCCAAACAAGAACATTGAAGCCAAAGAAGATTAATAAATCAACACAGAACTGGTGTCGTTAGCCGCTACACGCTGCGGAATTTACTGAGGATGGGATCCGAGTACTTATGATCTGAATTGCTCGATGTGCAATGAGGATGATCTGTCGACTAATTAACTACCATCCCCCCTATGCCATGATGTCAAACTGTCCAACATCTTCTCTCTTGGTCTCACCCTGTCTCTTTCCCCCCTCTAACCCTCCCGTTGTTACGACATTCTCCATACTCTTGCTCTTCTAAAGAATGTGAACTGTTTCTTCTGATGCCAGTAACCAGTTCTCTTTGTCAGTTAACTTCTTCATTGTTCTTTATATCCTAATTATCAACAGCATTATTAGGCATTATAACTCTGTGGAGATGTCAACAAGCAAACTAGAAGGTTATTCTAGTTTATTTGTAATCGTTTTTGTTTTATGTGTTTCCTCCAGTATTTTTATCAAGTAAATAACGGGATCACTCAAGTGTGACACAATATCGCCGATGTTTAAAGCAAAGTTGTTTACAAACGCCGCTGGAATGTAATCTTACCGTTTTATCAAGTAGCAGTGGCGGCCGGAAATGTCAAAATATGTTAACGGGCCTCCAAAAATATGTGCAGTATTGGCAGATCCAATACTTCTTCTTCTTCTTCTTCAGCGTTCCGAGCCATTGAGGTTCTTTGCTGCAGATACAATCCGTCTCCATTCGTCTCTCTGGTTGACCTTTTCTTGCCAGTCGTAGATCCTATACTGCTTTCTTTATTTCTCGGACATGTAATGCATTCAGCACCAAGCAACGTGTGATACGCTCATTGGTTACTCGAAACCAGATGTCGTTTTCTCCAGCTCATCTTTTCTATTAAGTTGGTACATTAATCCTATTAGTATTATTTTCCTTCTTCTTCCTCTTCTTCTTTCCCCGTCCATTCCTCATCCTCCTCCTCTTCTTCTTCTTCTTCTTCTTTCTTCTTCTTCTTCTTCTTCTTCTTCTTCTTCTTCTTCTTCTTCTTCTTCTTCTTCTTCTTCTTCTTCTTCTTCTTCTTTTTCTTCTTCTTCTTCTTATCTATTAATGGAGCATAGGCAGTTTATGAGCCAGTTCTCTTTCATGTTCAGCTCCTGTATCATGTGTGTTTCCGTCTTCTCGGTCCGCGGTATTCTGGGAATGTCTTTACTTACTATCAAAGGGTTAAGAATTCTTCTGTAACATTTCAGTTCAAAAGCCCCCCGACTTTCTTTTTTAGTGGTTGCAAAATGGCCCATGACTCACATCCGTACATTGCCGCCGGATAGATTCATATTCTCAAAACATAACTGGCGTATGTTTTAACCACCGCTGACTCAACGTTATGTCTACAGAGAGTGCAGATAGGTGCGAGTCTCTCTCCCGCTCTCTCCCGCTCTCTCTCTCTCTCTCTCTCTCTCTCTCTCTCTCTCTCTCTCTCTCTCTCTCACACGCACGCACACAAATTTTACGCTTTTATTCATACAAAGCAATGTGTATTTACGAGGTGCAGTGTGTGTTGTCTTTTGTCTGTGTATATAACATAGTGCTGCCGTGTATTTGACACATGTGCACATGAAACATACATTCATATACGCATATGATAGTGTCACGTTTATGTGTCAGGTCTTGGTCAGATATGACTGAGCTATCCTATGACAGTAGACGGTACTACCTGCTTTCTGTTAGCGCCGAATGTTGGGCGGCGGTTACCAAGCCTAACACTCCACACTGCCAACTGCTTCGGGCGGGGGAGGTCTATGGGAGGGTGTAAGCCTTACCTTAGTGCGAGGAAATGCAACCTAAAGACTAAATATCATGGCAGCGCCGACCAAACCCTAAGTCTTGGTCGTCAACTGGTCTAGGATCGAAGCTCCGACAGGCGGACAGTTAGAGCATTGTTTTGCTGATCCGGCAGCTTCTGCAGCTTGTCTTGTTCCAGGCGTATTGGTGTTACATTCCCTCTGGAGTAAACTAGACAGGCCGAGAGAAGGATCATGCAGCATGGGTGACACATGATCTCTAAATTCAGCCCAGGCTTTGTGATATGGGAAGGTATAACTCCATCAATTTTCATACCGCATGGGCTGTAGTTACTATGCCTCCTTTTTTTTTTTTTTTGAAGTAGGCTATAGTATAACAAACTATCGCCTGACAAGACGGCAAGGTGCCAGTTAATATCATACCTTTAGCTACACATTTCTTATGCGGCACTTTTAACAACTGAATTGGACTCAGTTTTTGTGGGAAAAGAGCCCCTTTCAAAACCGAACTGAGCTTAACTTTTATTCCGCCATCTTGATAACGAAGGAGTTGTCTTTTAATATTGTTTTATAATTTCATGTTGTTCTTTAGATCTGTTTGTATTGTTCCATCCCTGATGAAGATTTGTATAATGGAAACGTCGTTTGTTGTGTCGTTGTATACGTATTTTTATTTCTCTCTGTGATTTATGTTGACAATTTCTTGCTCCCCTTCTATCTTTCTTCCCCCTTCTCTATCTCTCTCTCTCTCTCTCTCTCTCTCTCTCTCTCTCTCTCTCTCTCTCTCTCTCTCTCTTGCTCCCCTTCTATCGTTCTCTCCCCCTTCTCTCTCTCTCTCTTGTTCCCCTTCTATCTGTCTCTCCCCTTTCTTCCTCCCCTTTCTTCCTCCCCTTCTGTCTGTCTCTCCCCCTTCTCTCTACCTCTCTTGCTCCTCTTCTATCTTTCTCTCATCCCTTCTCTCCCCCTTCTCTCTCTCTCTCTTGCTCCCCTTCTATATTTCTCTCCCCCTTCTCTCTCTCTCTTTCTCCTCTTTTATCTTTCTCCCTCCTCCTTTCTCTCTCTCTTGTCCCCCTTCTATGTTTCTCTCCCCTTCTCTCTCTCTCTCTCTCTTGCTCCCCTTCTATCCCTCTCCTCCTTCTATCACTCTCTCCCTCCTCTCCTTCTATCCCTCTCTCCCTCCTCTCTTGCTCCCCTTCTATCCCTCTCTCCCCCTTCTCTCTCTCTCTCTTGTTCCCCTTCTATCTGTCTCTCCCCTTTCTTCCTCCCCTTTCTTCCTCCCCTTCTGTCTGTCTCTCCCCCTTCTCTCTACCTCTCTTGCTCCTCTTCTATCTTTCTCTCATCCCTTCTCTCCCCCTTCTCTCTCTCTCTCTCTTGCTCCCCTTCTATATTTCTCTCCCCCTTCTCTCTCTCTCTTTCTCCTCTTTTATCTTTCTCCCTCCTCCTTTCTCTCTCTCTTGTCCCCCTTCTATGTTTCTCTCCCCTTCTCTCTCTCTCTCTCTCTTGCTCCCCTTCTATCCCTCTCCTCCTTCTATCACTCTCTCCCTCCTCTCCTTCTATCCCTCTCTCCCTCCTCTCTTGCTCCCCTTCTATCCCTCTCTCCCTTCTCTCTTGCTCTCCTTCTATCCCTCTCTCCCTCCTCTCTTGCTCCCCTTCTATCCATCTCTCCCCTCTCTTGCTCCCCTTCTATCCCTCTCTCCCTCCTCTCTTGCTTTCCTTCTCTCCCTCCTCTCTTGCTCTCCTTCTATCCCTCCTCTCTTGCTCTCCTTCTATCCCTCTCTCCCTCCTCTCTTGCTCTCCTTCTATCCCTCTCTCCCTCCTCTCTTGCTCTCCTTCTATCCCCCTCTCTCTTGCTCTCCTTCTATCCCTCTCTCCCTCCTCTCTTGCTCTCCTTCTATCCCTCCTCTCTTGCTCTCCTTCTATCCCCCTCTCTCTTACTCTCCTTCTATCCCTCCTCTCTTGCTCTCCTTCTATCCCTCTCTCCCTCCCTCTAGCATATTTTATTCCCCCCTCCCTCCCTCCTCTCTCTCTCTCTCTCTCTCTCTCTCTCTCTCTCTCTCTCTCTCTCTCTCTCTCTCTCTCTCTATCACTAGCATATTTGATTGCCGTGATCTTAGACCATTCAGTATCGTGTCCCTCGAAATGATATATTATTGAGCCACACATTTACAGAAATGTTGGATCACATGGGATATGAAATGATAAAAATGCGTCTGTGAAACTACGACTGCTAAACCGTCGGTCTCATGAAGAACTCCAGCTGCTTTTCAGTATGAATTGGATGGTTTTGTGTGGAATCTGTCAGCCCTAGTCAAGCACATGCGGCAAGCCTCAGGTACTGTTGGTAAACTCGGTCAAGAATGTTGCATGCTCCAGCGAGCAAACACCTTTTCGCATACCTAGTTTTCTTTTTGTTCAGGCCCGGCGCATTCAGAAGGCCGCAGCGCCTGCCTCGTGGTAAAGCTGTGTCCCAAATCGCGAGCATTCCATTGAGGTTCACAATGGCTCGAGTTAAAGCACTTGAGATACGACATAGTCGGGTTGTTCGCCGGCAAACAGAAGCGAATAGCGGATTTGATAAAGCATGAATTATCTCTGCCGAGTCACGTGGTTGGCTGTGGAATTGCGACAGCCGTCGGCGACCCCTCACTGCGAATACCTGTAATTTATTTGTAGTGTACAGGGGGAAGGAAAAACTCTGAACGAAAATATTTTGTTTTTCTGCTGGTATGTCAGGATCTTATAAACACCTTTGTCGGACATTTTAACTGGGTTAGTAGTCCTTAACTGAGGCTGAGTGACAGCGAATAGCCGTGGAGGTGATGGTGGATTTGTTTCAAGCGACAGTTTTTTGGGGGATTCTGGGGAACATACGCCTGTAATTATCCGTGGAATGAGGTTTATAGTTTATATCTGAATAGTGGAATGTGTGGTAGTTATGATATAATTATAACCTCGTAGTCACCGGATGAACATTCCCCTGGATTAGTGTTCGGCTCGCGTTGTTCTGCATATTCTTTACTTTAAGCTACATAACTTTGGTGACTATACTCGAGTTTACTTGTTTGTGAATAGGTAGGTAGATAGATAGATAGATAGATGGTAGGTAGGTAGATAGATGGTAGGTAGGTAGATAAGCACCCTGGCAGGTATATTGGTAGGTAGCTAGATGGTTCTATGGAGAAGTAGGGGGAAGGGGATTACTTTCAAGAGGTTAAGAATTAGGCAAGCAATTCTGTCTTAAATTCGAACCGTCCTACTGCTCATTATTCATACCCCAGTTGTTTTTGCATGATACAAGTTGGGTAGATGTTAGGTAGATGCAAGTACGTTCAGACTTTTGGCATGTGCACCACTTCACCTTTCATCAAGAACATTGCATGTATGGCGATGTGTTCGTGTGTTGGAAAGCTGCTCCTTCACCTCATTCACTATTCTTCAGCACAGCTCTTTGTTTGCTTGTCTACTCATTAAACATTTTGTTGTGGAGTCTTTAACGCAATTTTTGCCAGGAAAGCCGACTAGATGGCCTACTTGTTATGATTTTCAGTGTGTGCAACATATAAATAAAATGCATATCCTTTGCAGGAGATCGCTGTCAACATCAGCAGTCTGATGTCTTTCAGCTGATTGTTGATTTCTTGGCAAGATTACGCTCAGTAGTTTGCCATTGCTTTCTGAGCGGCCGGCTCACATACCCCGTAAGTTACCGATGCGATTCGAACCACTGCTGATTCTCACCGTCGTCACGTTACTTACGAGAGTATATGAGATTACGGAGAACAGTTGCTAACCTCTAGGCCAGGAAGCCGGCGTGCAACATATACACAGTACATAAATAAACACACATAGTATTGTATGGCACTCATAAAAGGAGCAGAAGAAAGTAAAGATTAGAGGACGCACAAGAGAATATAACATTTGAAAGCTATAGTTACCGACTGGGATTCGAACCTGTCACCTCCAAATGACGATAGCGCCTCGCTGTAGGAACAAGTGTACTTCGAGGTGACAAGTTTTAATCCCAGTTGGTAACTATAGCTTTCAAATTTTATGTTGTCTAGTGCGTCCTCTAATCTCTAATTCCTTCTTCTCCTTCTATGAGCGCCAAACAATACTATGTGTGTTTATTTATTTATTGTCTCAGTGGCCTCAAAGGGTACTCCAATTGATTTCCTGTGTAATACGTGTGCAGCATATACGCAGGACATTTCATTTTTCTTATTTCTTTGAACAGCTTATGTGTCCCATCCACTGCCCAGAGTTCAAGGTGTAGGCAGTGTGGTCGCAGCTTTCATTGGCAAAACATATGTAAAGATTATGTCGAAAATATTTTCCTTAACCGGAACCATAGTGATTCGCTTATCTTAGCTTGTGTGTGCAAAATTTGTGAGGAAAGAGTGCAAGGAAGACAAAAGATTCTTGATAGCCTTTTGTCATGATACAGAATGGGGGAAGCACACAAATTAAAAAACAACATGATGTTTGGAAATCGCAAGATGTGGAGAGGCATGATCACTCATGCCTGTCAGCAAGTCACTTTATGATGATGATTATGTGGCTTTGTCTTCCTCTAGACATATTCCATCCAAAATGGCACTTTATGATGATGATTATGTGGCTTTATCTTCCTCTAGACATATTCCATCCAAAATGGCACTTTATGATGATGATGATTATGTGGCTTTATCTTCGTCTAGACATATTCCATCCAAAATGGCACTTTATGATGATGATTATGTGGCTTTGTCTTCCTCTAGACATATTCCATCCAAAATGGCACTTTATGATGATGATGATTATGTGGCTTTGTCTTCCTCTAGACATATTCCATCCAAAATGGCACTTTATGATGATGATGATTATGTGGCTTTATCTTCCTCTAGACATATTTCATCCAAAATGGCACTTTATGATGATGATTATGTGGCTTTGTCTTCCTCTAGACATATTCCATCCAAAATGGCACTTTATGATGATGATTATGTGGCTTTGTCTTCCTCTAGACATATTCCATCCAAAATGGCACTTTATGATGATGATGATTATGTGGCTTTGTCTTCCTCTAGACATATTCCATCCAAAATGGCACTTTATGATGATGATGATTATGTGGCTTTATCTTCCTCTAGACATATTTCATCCAAAATGGCACTTTATGATGATGATTATGTGGCTTTGTCTTCCTCTAGACATATTCCATCCAAAGTAACAGTCATCTATCTGTTGGTAGGTTTTCTTGCCTAACAATTCCCATGTGCTGGTGGTGGGGTAATGGGTTCACCATGTGCTGATGGTGGGATAATGGGTTCACCATGTGCTGATGGTGGGGTAATGAGTTCACCATGTGCTGGTGGCAGGGTAGCGGGTTTGTTCCCCAGTTCGGACAGTAGGATTTCAACACTGACTTCTCATTCAGAAAGTGCTGGCCAGTGGTTGGATGCAAAATTGCCTAGAAAATCGGGTAGAAAAGTTGCATGTCCTTTGCCGGATATTGCAATGTACCTTAGGTGGTTGTTGTTTGTCCATCAAGAATGATGATGAATGTTCATTCCATCCAGTGGGGTTGAAAGTATGGAGCCATGAGTTCTAAGATGGCTGATAAGGCCTATTTTGGCTTGAAATTTTCTTTGACAATGTGGGTAAAGAATGCTTGAAGTTTCTGGAGGAGGATTTCCTGCAGTGGTTTTTCTGTCCTGCCTTTTCTTCACAGCTCTTGCAGTCCTGGTGGCCTCACATATGACTGCATCCTTGCGTAATGATGCCTTAGCTTATATCACAGAGTAAAGCAAATGACATGCAATTTTAAAATATTTGTTTAAATTCTGTTGCAACTAGACTTACTCTCTAATAATTTATTTAATCATAGCTACAAAAATACATTCTTCATCTTTTTCTTGGTTCTTCTTTTGAGGGTAATATGTCACACCTAGTTGTCAAGCCATGCAACTTGCCCACAGAGGATCTCCTGTTTTTCCCCCTATCTGAGAAAGCTATCTACACGATCTCATTTCCTAAGAAATCAGGGGGATATATATCTTTAGACACCAATGGTTCTAGTTAAAATCGCCAGTCTGGGGGCAGCCACCATAACCCCTCAGCCATGCCACTCTGATACGAACATAAAATATGTTTACCTATGCAATCATACCCCTCTCCAGTAATACCAAATGCTGATCATATCTAGTTAGCAGGGTGCTGTGGAATTTTTTCTGTTATCATTATAGTGGTTTGTGTAACCTAGTCTGTTGATAACCCACCAAGAATCTTCAGTTGATATCATTTTACTATCCTGTGTTATCTTTGCCAGACGTAGTGTTTAATGTGTGGTGAGTTATTTACGGCATATTGTGGGGGTGACAGTTGTGCATCAATGTCATTGCGCTGAGACTTGTTATCTTGTTTGGCAATGAGTCAACTAGTGTTATGTTTTTTCACATACAGAGTCAGTTTCGGGCTTGCTGGTCATACTAACAAGATAAAAGTATTTTTGGTAGGAATTTGAAAAAATGAAGGCTGAAAAATTTGCTTAAGGGAGGAAGGGGGGACCACTTTTGATTATCTCAAGTCTACTTTTGGGTATGCTTGAACAGTGGAGTTGACTATTAATAAATAAGCAAGGATGTTTTAATGTGTGTGCCAAATACAGGCTTGTGACATTAGTTCAATTCACAGGAAAGTAATTCTTATTAACTGTTGGTGGATGTGTTACTGGTGTTAACATTAAGTTATGGATTCTGGGATTGTAACTTTATGACGTCTCTGTTGGAAATATGGGTGTTATTGGTAAGTGTGTGTTTGTGCTCGCAGCTGCTTGTGTATTATGTATGTAGTGTGTAGTTATGGCTGTATGGAGCAGAAATATAGGCCGGGACTAACGACATTGATAAAAAAACTGAGGCTGTAAATATCTGGACAAGACAGATATGGGGGGGAGGTGTATCTGGGAAGTGGAGAAGAGGAAGACCACAACAAGGATGGGTTCAAGATGTGATAGTTGATGTACACCTGAAGGTAACATAGACAGGACCAACATAAACAGGACGTCTGGATTATTCTAGAGTGACATTGTGAAAGACTGTTAAGTGACATTGTGAAAGACTGTTACGAGGTTAGTGTTAGTCAGCATAGAGCAGCCACTGGATGGTTAATACTGATAAATCCCGGGGCAATGAAGTTGATCCTCTCAACTGTTAATGCAGTAATGTGTGGCTGCTGGTTTTCTAGTGACTGCCGCTTTCATCAGCGATGAACTGTATTTTCCGTGGAGGACTTTTGTGTTGGCATTCTGGTGTCGGCATTCTGCACAGTGTAAATGTGCGGGCTGTTGGCTTGCCGAGACTAATGTGTCTTCCTCTTTTCACATAGGGCAGTGAGGAGCATTATCGTGTGATATTCACTGGCACGGGATGGTTCCGTCGCCCTGCTACTGAGTGCTTGGTGCTTCACCGTGACCTGTGAAATTCATGTGGAATGCTTTTACATCTGTCCGCGGTTGTTTGTAGCATGAACTACATGTTCGGAATAATGGCGACAGGCTGTTGCAGAACTGACTGGTTTGTCTTTTCGGTTCATGGGTGCATTTTTCAGGAGACTCCTGGGAGTCATCGCTGAAGCTACGGAGTTTGCTTTGTGCGGCGCTTTCAGCGGGTCACTCTGTGGAAAGAGACTGAGCCATGCGGGATAAAACCCAGGCTAGTGAAGTCTTTCTAGTGACTGCCGATTCCATCAACGATGAACTGTATTTTTCGTGGAGGCCTTTTGTGTTGGCATTATGACGGCGGCATTATGCACAGTGTACCTATGCGGGCTGTTGCCTTGTCGAGACTCCCGTCTATTTCACTTTTCACATTGGACAGTGAGGAGCATTTGGTGTGATATTCACTAGCACAGGAACGGAGCATAATGGGGAGGACCCGTTGCCGTGAAGTTGGAACCGCGGCTAACTATTAAAAATAAAACTGCTTGATTTGTTGTATTTATGCTATGCAACACATTTGGAGGTCTGAGTAGCTCGGAGGTTAGAATGTCCGCATCTGGCTAGCTTAGGCCTGCTTTGATTCACAGTTGTGAATAATTAGAAATAAGAAAAGGATATAATTCCCCCACACACCCCCCCCCCCCCCCCACCCCCCACCCCGCCCCTTCTTCTTGGGTAGTGCATGAAATCAAAAAGGTCGCATCTGTCAAAAATCCCGCAACTGTTGGAAATTGGAAAGAATTTTATGAATTGCTAACTGCCCAGGCTACCTTTCAAAAAAAATTACCTACCCAGAAATGAATATTTATAGCATATATGATTCTGGTATAGACACAATTAAAGCCTCTCCTACAGAATGTGTACACTGTGCTGAGATGCTCCTTATGTAGTAGAGCAGGCTGGAGATGTCCATATGCTGTGACAGGGATCCATGGCCAAAAACTCAAACAATCCATCAACATAACAGTGATTTATTTCCAATGTTTATTTCACAAAGAATATACATGAGATCAGCAGCAAAAACCCAAAACAATTGATCAACATAAAACTGATTTTCTGTGTTTATTTTACAGAGAAATACATGGAGATCTAGACCAAAAACCTAAAACAATCGATCAACAAAAACTTGATTGGTTTCTTGTGTTTATTTCACAGAAAACATACATGAGAACAGTAAAGCTGACCTGTTGGGCTTAAGGTGGATTGACATGCAGAATTACCGAGACCCTCCACCCTACCCGGGTCACTCTAAACAGGTCAGAATCCTCCATCGTTACAATTATGCTGTTTAGTATTCTGCTGTGATGGCTTTTGGAGTCAGAAAGCTCATTCCAGAGCTTGTCATATCTGAATCCTCTTCTTCTTGTGTTTCTTCTTCTTCTTCTTCTTCTTCTTCTTCTTCTTCTTCTTCTTCTTCTTCTTCTTCTTCTTCTTCTTCTTCTTCTTCTTCTTCTTGTGTTTCTTCTTCTTCTTGTGTTTCTTCTTCTTCTTCTTCTTCTTCTTCTTCTTCTTCTTCTTCTTCTTCTTCTTCTTCTTCTTCTTCTTCTTCTTCTTCTTCTTCTTCTACTGCTGCTGCATCATACCCTAATATTCTATTGTGACTACACTACTGCTGTACTCTTGCTTTCTTCTGATTATAATCTAACCTGCAGATGGTGACCTAGAAAAACTATAGTATGTAGTTTGTTGTTTGAGTTTTCTTTCATTTCACATTTGCATAATTGAATCTGTTTATTAGGACATGCAATACTAGTCTTTCTTTCGTATTTAGTATTTAATTTCTACAGCAAATATAGTATGTGTGTTTAGAATTTCTTTCGATAAAATAAAGTATAAATTGTTTATAATAATGAGTATTTTCTTCTTTAGGTTTACACAAACCAGCCAGGTTTTCGTCAGAGCTACTCTGGCAGTGAAACGAGCACAGATGTTTCACTTTCATCAACAGAAAACCTGGCCACCTCCCAACGGCAGGAGCCTCAAGGAGAGGAGACGCAATCCTCCTTCAACTACCACCTGGACTTTGGCAATGCCGAAGGCAGCAACTATAGCATTCTAGAGCGGCTGGGCATGCCTGCAAGTGCAATAGATTCAGCTGGGAAATTCTCAGATATTTTAACTACATTTCATCAGGACAGAGGCTTGCACCGGAATCAGTCTGCGGTTAATTCTACCTCAGATGGCCTAAGTTTTTCTACAGCTCATTCTCCACTTTACGCTAAGGGACACATGACTATTCCACAGTGGCAGCTGGGAAATGATATCCACCTACAACAGAATGAGATTGCAAGCAGTCTGAGTGGATACACATCGTCCTCATCTCAATCACTGTCATTATTTTCTACCGCATCAGGTACTGTAGTAGTAAACAGAGATGTAGGGGGAAATATTCCCAGCATTCCACAATCAAATCGAACAGGATCTGGAAGTGGTCTGGCTGGTGCCGGACTAGCATCGTCTGTATTTCCCCCATCCTCTGGCCATCAATATTTATCTCCGCGGGTGCCTCCGGTGTCAACCTACCACCACCCTCATCCATATGTGAACACTCACTGGACAGCAGATAGCGGCGACTCCAGCTGTAGTTCACACTCATCCTACGTGCCATATCATACGTCTTCCTCCTTCACACACACTCAGCCTGGTGTGAGCAGTGTATCTGGAAGTGGTACCATCTCCCACTCCAGCCATAATGTGTCACAGACAAGCCTCAGCAGCCTCCCCCCACCCCCACAGTACCCGGGCGCACCAAAAGACACATCTTCTGTCCTTGGTAGAAGCACTGACTTCTGGACCAGTAGATCGTCTGAAGCTATGGATAAAATTGACAGCCCTGGATCACATTCAGATTTAAGATTGTGCGCTTCCAGCCCCGGAATTTTCATGCATGATGTGAAAGTACAGAACCAACAAAGGTAATGTCCATGTTTTTAGTTGTTTTCATCCTAAAGAAGAAAAAAATAGAGACGTGGGGGCGGAGTGGGTTGGGACCTAAAGGCAATAGAATTGCACCGGGTTTTTATTCCATACAGCTCAGTCTCCTTTCTGTAGAGCAGTCTGTGGAAAATGTGGCACAGAGCACAAACTCAGTAGCTCCTCCAGTGACTTCAGCACTCTCTGAAAACATGTGCACTCATGAGCCAAATGGTGGGGCCGGGAAACAAACCCACAGCCTTCGTAGTGTGAGGTGGGTGGCTTCAACACGGAGACCCCTGGAGGGTTGGGACTAGGATGTCCCACTGTAGCATATTGGAGTCGGAGACAAACCCACAGCCTTCGTAGTGTGAGGCGGATGGCTTCACCTCTGAGACAAACCCACAGCCTTCGTAGTGTGAGGCGGATGGCTTCACCTCTGAGACAAACCCACAGCCTTCGTAGTGTGAGGCAGATGGCTTCACCACGAAGACCCCAGGAGGGTTGGGACTCGGATGTCCCACTGTAGTTTAAGAGGTCCATGGTTTGTAACCAGCTAAAGAAAGCCCTTTTGTTTTAGTGACATCAGGCTTTGGTTAGTGCATGGTTGACTTGTGTCCTCAGATAAGGACGAACAATTGGAGTTTCCCATGTGCCCATTGCATGTTATAAAGCTACTGGTTTTGTACATCATAAAGAGTAAGCGAAATTAGCCACTACTCTGGCTGGATTTCAAAATAAGAAAAGACGTCCCTAATAAAATATTATGGTATGGATGACTGGTTTGGTTTGTACTAGATACATCCATTGCACATGGATATCTCTATAAGAGCTGCAGTCTCCTCCTATAGATCATATCAGGAAAATCTTAGCACAGTGCTTGAACTCTGTAGCACGAGAGAGGATCTGAATATGCTGCTTCAGAATAACACGTCAGTTGTCTTTTGTGTGTAGGGTTTTTCTTAATTGTCTTTTGCGTGTAGAGTATTTCTAAGTCTGAAACTTAGGCAGAGCAGCAGGTTATTTTCTATTTCCTACTCCCCAGCCATTTGTCACATGCACATGGGTCCTGGTTGTCTTTCACCTTTGTCTTAGAAGGCCATAAACCCAGGTCAGTTAATGGCATGCTCAGTCAGATTATTTCATGAGTACCTCAAACAAAACCCTCAATTAGGAAAATAGAAATATAGATACATTTTTTCCTTAATTAATCATAGTCATGTGCCATGCCGGTAAGGGTCACCAGAGTCATGGATCAGGTCTGTGTTCTTGTCTCGACCATACCATGCGGTCAAGCCATCTAGGTATTTACTTCTCTGCCTTCCCCTTGTTGTTTTTTCCCCCTCCTCAATCTTGCCATTTGTCACCAAGTTCTCCAATTTATTCTTACACCATGACCAAAACATTGTGACTACCTACTTCTAATTTCTCTTATCAGTTTACAGTTTGAATTTGTTTCTTGTAGGACTTGGTCATTAGATTTTCTGTCTTTCCATGTTATTCTTTGCATTTTCTCAGAAACCACATTTCCACAGCCAATAGATGTTTTTCAGCTTGTCAGCTCATTGTCCACGCTTCACATCCATACAAAAGTACAGGCTCTATATAGCACCTAAACATTCTTTTTCTCGTTGCAATTGACATCTTTTTATTGATCAGTGTGTTTTCCATCTTGCAAAAGGCTACATTCACCAAGTTGATTCTTGTTCTAATCTCTTCAAGCCATCTCCCATCAGATGTTATGACTGTTCCAAGATAGCTGTACAAATTCACTTGTTTAAGAATACTCCCATTTACTTGTATATTACATGTCCTTATTTACATTTCCCAAAATGTGGGCTTTGTAGTCTTCATTGAAGTATGAGTATCACTTAAGTGTTTTGTGATATTTCAGTTTTCTAGCTATTTACTTTTTTTGTTTTATCTTGTTGATAAAGGTTGTGGTGGAAAGGTTTGCATATACCTGTTTACGTATCTCCTTTTATTTGGATTCCTAGTTATGTCTTGTGTTTTTACTATCAACTCATCAGCAGTCACCACCCTTTTTTTTGACACCATTTTGAAGTCAAGCAGGTTTTCTGAAAGTAGTGTATGACTCAGTGTAGCTGTCAGTAATGGAGTTCAGGGTGTGCAGGGAAGATGTTCTCAGAATTGTTGTGTTTTCTCCTCTGGGTAGCTTAGTACCATGAATGTGCTGGAGATGGGTGCAGTTTGCTTTGTCTAAAATTTAAGTGGTCCCTCTGGTGATCGTGTGAGATGGTGAAACATGACCACCAACACTTATCAGCATGGCACATGATGAAAATGAATGAACTTGTTGAGAAGATAGTTGGCTGTTGGAAATGAATGTAGTTTATTTTGTCTGAATGTGTTGGGCATTTTGTGAGACGGTGGCTGTTTGTGGGAAGTAATGTAATCTATTTTGTTTAAAATTTTAAAGTGTAAGATACTTGTTGAGAATATGGCTGATAGTTAAAGATGACTGTAGTTTATTTTATCCATCATCTGAAAATATACGGCATTTGGTGGGAAGGTTGTTGGAGGTTAATGTAGTTTATTTTATCTGATATATAATAGTGTAATGCATTTGGTGAGATGATGGTTGGTTGTTTGAGATTAATGGAGTTTTACCTAACAATTGAAAGCGTCAGATGGTTGTTTATTGGAGATCATTAGTGTATTGTGTGTGACATTTGACAGTAAGGCATTTGGTGAGAAGATGATTGATTGTTGGAGATGAGTTTACTTCTATGTAACATGCGAAGTGTAAGACATTTGTTAACCTGGTTGATTTTTTTGTGGTGAATGTAGTTTATTGTTATGTAACATTTGAAAGTGTAAGACATTTGGTGAGAAGATAATTGATTGTTGGAGATCAGTATAATCAGTATCTGTCATTTGAAAGCATAAGGCTTTCTTGAGATGGTTGATTGTAGGAGATGAATGTAGTTTTATTCTTGTCAGCAGCAGGAGTGCAAACAGCAGTGGTGATGATAGTGACCAGCTGGCGATCGCCTCCAGGGCCAGTCAGATGATGGACATGTTGACCAATGAGAATAGGACACTGAGGGAAGAATTGGCGTTGGCCTCTGTCAAGGTGGCCAGATTGCAGAAGGTAAGAGATTTTATTAGAAGACAACAAGTCAAATGGTTTGGCCATACAACTAGGTTACCAATTAGCAATATACCACAACAAGCAATGATGTACAGACCAGATGGAAGCAGAGGAAGAGGCTGACCATGTAAATGATGAACAGAGGAAATAGCAGAGTCCATGGGAATATTGATACATGAAGCCCATAAATGGGCACTCTCCCGCTGTTTATACTTCACCTCAACACCACAAGGTACAAGAGGAATGAGATGAGATGAAGCGTCTACATTTTCTGTTCTTATATTGAACATGTAAGAGAAATGTGGTGAGTCTGTGGAAGATTGAGTCCAGTGGGCATTTGGGGAGTCTTTTCTACAGTTGCGTACAGTTCTGGATGTCAATCCAATCCCACAAGATTGACACCACAAATTCTCAGTGGTGTGAAGAGGTTTCATGGTCTGAATTGTATTTTCATAAATTAAGATAATAGATGATATCCTAGGGCAGTGGATCAGATGTCTATTCTTCTCAGACATGGGTTAAAAGACTAAGATGACCTGAGTACTTGTTGCACAGTTTAATAATCCCTTGGCAGGTGGAAATCATAAAAAGCACACCAAATTGGCCCCTGCCCATATTCAGTTTTAAAATGAGAAAAGCTAAATACAAAAGTATATTATCCTATGTGTGATTCTGCAACAGATTTCTTGCTTTTGCTATGGAGTTCTAGCCTTTGCTATGGAGTTCTTGCGGTGTGTTTAAGTTCTTTTTATGGATCTATGGGGAGAGACTAGAGCACTTGTGGAAGAATTCTGTGAAAGGGATGAGCCCCAAAACAGTGCTTTCTTCTATTGGACTCTGTCCACAGTTTGAGATGGAGCTCCAGAAGGTGCACGAGTCCCATGAAGCTCTAGTCAAGTCATCTCAGAAACAAGAAGCTCTCTGGATGGCCATGAAGAGGAAGTTGGAGGCAAAGATTCAAAGCCTGGAGGCCCAGAAGGCTGATGGAGGTGAGTGTTTGACTGTCTACTGTTTTTATTGTTTTATGATTTGTATAGCCATGACTGTGTGTAGATATTCTGGTTATTGTACATATGTGATACTAGCTACATACATATATAACAGTAAGAGAGGAGAAGATGGTCGTGTGTTTAGGATACCAGCCTTTCAATCAGAAGACCCAGATTATTGCTATTCATATGGCCAAGCTAGATTTGTGTAAACAAAAGGACATGATAGTTTGAAATTGCCATGGTAGACACTGAAGTTAATGTGTGAACATGTGTGTTGTACTTTTCAGCTTGAAGGATTTATCTCATTGCTTTATTTTGTGATTTCTGCAGTATGTATCTGAGATATTGCAGGAAATATGCCAGACTATAAATTGTGCTATATCTTGTTATCTTTTAAAAGTATCGTTGATATTTATATTCACTTCTCTCCACCCATTATCACGACTTCTGTTAGTTTTTAGTATATCAGCTATATGTGTTTGTGTAGTTTCCTCCTCCTCCTCCTCCCCTCCCACCCCCTTTCTTTAATTTCTTCTCCCTTCCCCCCCTCCCCCAAACCCAATTGACCAAATTTATGTGAACTCTTTCATATTATATGAGAACATGCTGTTTCTTCTTCTTTGCGTTCATCCGGAGTGATTTTTTCAGATGTGATTGCGGTGTGTCTGGTTAGGCACCCTCGGGTCGAAACCCTCAGGCCAACACATCCGACTTTTAGCGTGCATTTTTGACCAGGTTAGCAATCCTGGGAGACTCTCACTTTTGTGGTACCGTCCACATCTCAGCTGGTCAAGTTGGAACAGTCGAAGACTACACGGTCATCCCTCAAGTGAAGGCAGGGACAGTCCATAGCATTTTCCGCCATCCTGGGTGGCTTCCATAATTGCAGAGCCGGCACATAACGCTCTGGTGCTGGGTTTACCGAGGGAATCGACACGTCCTGCTCATGGCTGTTTTAATTCCTCACTTCAATATATTGGGCATTTCGCTCGCCCTGGGCCGTTCCTGCACAAACCAGTCAGCTCTGCGGTTGGTTTCCACTAAGCGAGTTTTCGGACATGTGCTTGTCCCTGTACCCATCAGAGCTGTTCCAGGCACGGCGGACATTCGGAAAATTACCTAGTCAGAGCTGTTCCGAACAAGAGCGGCATTCGGAAACTAGGTAGTCAGAGCTGTTCCTAGCACGAGAGACATTCGGACGAGACATTTCACTCGGACGTAATTGCGTAGTGTCAATTTTTAGTTTGCCACCCGTAGGACGACACTTCCGACTTCCGGCGGGCATTTTTTAATGAGGTTAACCTTCCTCTGATTTCGAGGCACGTTAGACTGTTGTGATGTCGCCCACATCTCAGCTGGTCAAGATAGAACGACCAACGACATCGCGGTCGGCCCTCAAGGGAAGGCAGGGGCAGACAATGGGCAGTCCCTCGCTATCCAAGGAGGCTTCCATAATTGCAGAGCCGGCACATATTGCTCTGAGACTGGGCTCACCCGAGGAGTTGCCACGTCCTGCTCATGGCTGCTTTAGTTCCTCACTTCCATGTATTGGGCATCTCGCTTGCCACTGGTCGCTCAAGTGAGCTCCAGGGGCGGTCAGACTGCGGGCGACATCCACTCGGTAAGCTTTTGCTTTTGACTTTGGACCACGCAATAGGTTCGCTCGCCGTGCGTTCCATTTCGCGTTATTGAGACGTTTCTCCACTTTTATCTACACTCTCTATGAGTTAGATACAGACAGTTTTCGTAACCATTTCCTTCGACTGGGGCATTTTACTGACTTTTTGTACTCGCTCACGAGGTAGGCTACATGTGCTGCCGGCTCAGCACCTTACCTTCGTGCAGCAGTCAGTGAGAAACGGCCAGGCCATCTCATCCGGGAATCCAACATATCCCTCAGCTGAGAGCCTTCAAACAAGTGTCAGAACTGGGCATGTAGCTTGCTCAGTATCTCGATTCCAATTTTTGGTAGGTGGATATCGGCCCGACTCTCAGATCCGAGGGTCTGTGGCTTAGAGGCGTTCAGCCTAAACCCTCGACAGAGAGCCTTAGAGTATTGTCCGAAACAAGAACTGCCTTCATGCGCCTGATTTAAACTTTTGACTGCTATCCTCAGTCTCCTGCAGAGCAGCAGGTTGTGTCTCTCTTAGTCTGGTCCCTATCCCATACGCTGTCCGATATGTAGTTTTCACCCATCGGCAAGCACATGGGGTCAACGGGACACTCAAGCTCCCCCACCACGGCAAGGTGGAGACACATCGGGGGAGGAACATGCTGTTTGAGATGCATGTATCACTTCCATTTATATCATATGGATTAATTGCATTGACACCATGTACACTGCTTCCCAAATTGCAACAATGAACATAAATAAATATGCCACAAACTAGTTTCATTCAGTCAACAACTGCACAGGAATGTCATAAGCCTGAAGCTAGCTCTGTTTATTAGAGACAGCCTAGAGATCTCAGTGCCAGTGGGGAAGAACAGTTTTGTTTTGGATTAGATCATGAGCCTGGTATTTGTATCCACATTCAGTAACTTATCTGTGTCTGTTTAATACTTTACAGTGTCACCCGCATACTCTAGGTGTGAACGTTTGTACAGCTCAGTGTTCAGGGTGTCCAGAAAAATTCTTGAATAAAATTTGGTGGAACTGCGATAAAGCTGTGGAATTGTAAACAGTGTAAAATAGCACAAAGTAATACAGCTTTACAGAACAGAATTATGAAACATACAGGATGTTGCGGCAACTAACCTTCATCAACAAACAAATTCATATCTTCTCCGTGACCATATGTTTTGTATATGTATTTGTTTGCTGATCAAGGCTAGTTGCCTCAGCGTCCTTATGTTTCGTAATTCTGTTCTATAAAGCTGCATTACGTTGTATTGTTTTATATTGTTTAGAAATATTCTTGACAGCATTTATAGTATATAGATCTTTCATCATAATTGTTGCTCACCCCATGGTCTGGTTATGAAGCATTATAATCATGCTTTGCTTGTGGTGTCTTTCCATGGAAAATGTCACTAAAAGTTATCAGATTGAAGCAGCCATGGTATAACATTACATGAGTAAGACATCAGCATTGATATTGTGTTGTGCCTCCGGAAAACAGGAATGTCCTTATAGTGTAGATCACATGCAAGTGTATTTCATTTTTTACAAGAATTTCTTCTTCTTCTTCCTCTCTTCTTCTTCGTCCTCTTTTTATATCCGTAGATGTTAATATGAATAATTTAAAAAACAAACACACAAAAGCAGCGGTAAAATTGAGCTTGTTGATATCACTGTATAGTCTGTATTGCTTGTTGATATCTCTGTATAGTCTGTATTACTTGTTGACATCTCTGTATAGTCTGTATTACTTGCTGACATCTCTGTATAGTCTGTATTTCTTGTTATCTCTGTATAGTCTGTATTACTTGTTGACATCTCTGTATAGTCTGTATTTCTTGTTATCTCTGTATAGTCTGTATTACTTGCTGACATCTCTGTATAGTCTGTATTTCTTGTTATCTCTGTATAGTCTGTATTACTTGTTGATATCTCTGTATAGTCTGTATTGCTTGTTGATATCTCTGTATAGTCTGTATTACTTGTTGATATCTCTGTATAGTCTGTATTTCTTGTTATCTCTGTATAGTCTGTATTGCTTGTTGATATCTCTGTATAGTCTGTATTACTTGTTGATATCTCTGTATAGTCTATTTCTTGTTGACATCTCTGTACAGTTTTTATCCAAGTGGAGTAATTTTGTCTTTAACTTATTAGTTAAAAAATAAATTGTGGACACCCTGTGTAAGCAGGTATTGTGGATCCCCGACTATCTCCTGGGTGTAATCACTAGCTGGATTTGTTACATGTTTATCTCTCGGGGAGGTGAGGATCTCATGTCTCCATGACTTTGATGGATTTGTCCCCTACTATATCTGCCCGTCTGAGCATGATATGTTATCTGTACACACTTGAGCCAGGTTTAGCCAGCTTGTGGCATTTCATGGTAGATGTTATAAACATTAATCACTCGCAACAGTCATCATCATCATCATCATCCTCAGGCTTTGACTTCTGCTGAGTGTGACCAAGGACTTATTGGTTTGTCCTGAGTTCAGTAACATCTAGACTCATAGATAGGTTTCTTTTCTTTTGCATTTTTTTTTCTACCGTTGGGGCAAAGGAGGAATGATATAAGAAGGTGTCGTCCTGTATCTACCATTGCGGTATAATCCGTCAGCTAACTCACCCCCAAGCCCTCCTATCTTAGCTATTCCTTGCAGCTCTGCCCAATGAAATAACGGATGAGAGGAAAGATATATGAAGGTGTCTTCCTGTATCTACCATTGCGTTATAGTCTGTCAGCTAACTCACCCCCAAGCCCTCCTATCTTAGCTATTCCTTGCAGCTCTGCCCAATGAAATAACGGATGAGAGGAAAGATATATGAAGGTGTCTTCCTGTATCTACCATTGAGTTATAGTCCGTCAGCTAACTCACCCCCAAGCCCTCCTATCTTAGCTATCCCTTGCAGCTCTGCCCAATGAAATAACGGATGAGAGGAAAGATATATGAAGGTGTTTTCCTGTATCTACCATTGCGTTATAGTCCATCAGCTAACTCACCCCAAGCCCTCCTATCTTAGCTATCCCAAGTAGCTCCGCCCATGTCTACCCCATATTGTTCACTTCTGTTTTTACTTCTTTTCTCCATGCCTTTCAGATCTTCCTCTATGTCTTACTCCCTGTGGATTCCAGACAAAACCCTTTAATTGTTTTACTATTCTGGTGTGGTTTTCCCCCAGTGTTTGTCCTATCCAGCGCTAGGGTCTTTTCTTTACCCCTTGATCCACTGGTGTTTGCTTAGTTCTCACCATGAGTTCCACGTTGGTGATTCTGTCATACCATCTTAGTCCCAATGTGCATATGCAGCATTTAATGGCGGTTTGTAGTTTATTAGTTATTGTTGTAGTCGTCCTCCCTGTTTCTCATCCATACAGTAGTACTGGTGTACTGTTAGCATTGAATGTTCTAAGTTTGGCGCTGAGTTTAATTTATTTTGTCTTCCATGCACTCCTAGTTCTAGTAATTCCTCTTGTGTTTTGATATCGTGTTTGATATGTTCCCCCCTTCTGTCTACAGTACTGCCTAAACAGGTGTATAATTCTAATCATATGCGTTTCCGTGGTGATAATTTCCATGGTGATGCGGGGACAGACTCGCATACAGCAATGGCTGTTCGTGATTAATTTTTGTTGATTCCTAACTTGCCGTGTAGACCTTATGTTGCGTTCTGTTCTACAATGTTTGATTGTGTTTAGCTTACATGTTTTGTTTTTTTTCTTTGTTTCTCTGGCAACATACTCGTGTGGATCACTTCACAAACACTTCAGATAGAATATTGTGGCATTTGAACATCAATGTTGCAGGAAGTTATCTAGATACCTTATCTGGAACTTGCTGGCTCTGCATCCCATGTAGATGGCCAGCCCATGGAGCGTGCTGAGAGTGTTAACGCACTTTGATAGATGTCGACCAGTGAATCCACTTCTTTGTCTAGAATGAGAACGCTGAAGTTAGAATTGGCACGGCCAGAGGCAGGCACGAGAGGCCCGGCTTGAGAATGACGGGCCTAGTCAACTAAAAACGAAAGAACTTTATTTTCAAAGGGTCACAAATTGGGCACTCAAACCCGTCTTACATTTGGCCCTTCCAGGCACTCATCTTTCGTTCATCAAGTGTTCATGTTATATTCACAAAGGAACCAAGGAAAAGCAAAACATTGTCAAATGAATGTTGTAAACATAAACAATGCACATTACAGTGTTATGAGACAGGCAGACAAACATACACACCCACACGCACATTCATAAACACAACACTTAGCCGCCGGACGCTGATGCTTGTGTGTGTGTGTGTGGGGGGGGGGGGGGGGGGGGGATTTGGGCATCTATGGACTTGTCCGGAGTGCAAGGATGATATCCCAACAGATAACTAACTAACCAACCAAAGGCATAGAAAATTGGAGACCGGATCCCCCTCCTACCTCCCGGACCTGCACGGCTCTGGGGTCGCGAGTAAGGGAACTGGCAACTCACGCCTCACTATTCCGCGACCTAGAATATGTGACGACATCACACCCCAATAGCTATAAATACAATGTGACTATCTTTAACACAACCACCAGGTCACGAATAGAAGAAACACCATAAAGACATAGAGTAGTAGTTCTAGGGGTGGGCCAAGAGAAACTAATGCCTTGTCTGTAAATGTGTAGATCACGTTTCTCGTCATACAGTGTTTGTCGTGATACCCTATCTGTTTCTGTGAACGACATTCTTGCAGCTACCCGTGGGAGGTCCTGTAGATATGTATATCACACTGCATGCCTTCCCATCTTTGCGGCGATATCCGGTCTTTGTCTGCCGTGCAACTGTGGCCGACGTTTGTTTGTTCACACAAGAGGTGATGCTGTGTTAGAAGGCTGAAGTTGTTACAATGGTCATATCTGGGCAGATCACATGCTTATATATCTGTCCTGGGGTCACTCCACGTCTCAGGCATGACTTTGTTAACCCCTAAAGACTGACAGACCGTCTCCCTGGCGAAGGAGTTTAGGACGCTGTTCGTAATCCCGTATACTCCCGTACGAAACACAGCTGCGCGAGATTCGGCACTGGATCGCGTCGCGTTGGTTTCTTATGAAAATGTATGTGAGCTGGTCGTTCAGAAACCAATGGCAAACTACTGAACGTAAAATTTGCCAAGACATCAACTGCAGCTGTAAAATGCTGCTGTTGACTGCAATATCGAGTAAATAGGATGTGTAAAAAAAGAAAAAGACCGACAGTCGGATTCAAGGCGCTGGTGTGTCCTCACATTCATAAAGGCATACTTTGTACTAAACTTTTTAATTGTTAAATGTGAAATACTTCCTATATTACCACTCGCCACCATGTAGCAGAACGTCGATCTCAGCACGGCCCGCTGAAACATGTATCGACCTCTTGCCATTGCCCCTGCCTCTTGCACCGCCCTGCCCAAGCTGTCTGCAATGTCCTGTGTTCATCTCCGTGCTGGCCGAGCCCTGGCTCTTCCTCCAGCAACCATGCCTTCCATTACTGCCCTTTCCAAGCCGCTATGACGCCTTATATGGTCACAGTATTTTAGTTTCTGAGATGAACAATCGCATTGAGGCATTTGAGATGGGTTATTGAAAAATGTTATGAATTGTTTGAATTGAACAATTGACAAACGAACAGGTTATTGAAAATATTACCGGCTTGCGGTCATCAAAAAAGTGAAGTTTCGAGACTAGATCACACCGTTAGACACGACAAGAAGAGAGAGAGAGAGAGAGCACTTGATGACACAATGCTGGGGATACCCACAGGACGTAGACCGAGAAACACATGTATAAAACAGACACGCGTTCATCATCATTATTGTCATCTTCCACTTTTGCCGTCAAGCGTCGTGGGGAGGGATAGTGGACGTTTCAGCGCTCGATGGGTGGCACCGGATAGAGTCATTCCGTTTAGTTTAGTTTAGTCGAGGATCATCATCACGGCACACGGGTGCAACCCATAAGTGCTCCGTTCTCCTCCTAACTCAAACCTGAGTCTGGAGAAACTCAGCTCGGTGCACGAACTCCGTAGCATCGGCGAGGACCCTGAAATACTTCGGGTAGATTTTTTAACTTGAAATTTTGCCCGCGCAGCGCCGTTAGGCTACTCTTTTTCGATTTCCAACTGCCAATGGATTTTTTACGTGCGCAACAATACATACGGGCGTCCGATCTCACTACCCAGAGACCAGGGGAAATTTTATTACTAGAAGTCAACGAGAAAAAACCCCGGTCATCACTGGGGCTTAAACCCGGGACCTCCAGCACTCGAGGCGGACATCATACCTCGAAACCACGCAGCCCCCGTCGTCATTCCATGTGATTGTACAATGCCGTTGATGTCTCCAATCCATTTTCTTCTCCGGCGTCCTCTTGGTTTCGTATCAGATCTTCTTCTATGTGTAGCGCCAGTGCTGGTAGTTTATGGCGTTGCATGACCGAACCATTTGATCTTCTGCCTGTCAGTATATGTGGCACGAGGTGTTGATCCCACTGTCTGTCAGATAACCATTTCTTACTCGGTCTCGGATTGTTAGGTTGGCAGTTCTTCTCAAACACCTCATCTTTCAGGTGTTGGTTTTGCGTAAGTGTTATTTGGATAATATCCCAAGTTTGACCATGGTAGCTTAGGGCTAAAGCGAGCAACACAAGACAGAGAATTGTGGGATGGAATGATCAGGAAGTTTCACAACCAGCCCAGTGCTGAGGCACTTGATGATAGTGATGAGTCTCCGCTTTGGACTAGTAGAGCGTGTCTTTGTGCACGTTTCACACATCACGGATGAATGATTTTTTTTTTAACGCGACGGATGAATAGTTCAGAGGTATGTCAAAGAATGGTCGTAATGTTCATTGTATACCACCAGACACAGATGGTGCATGGGCAATTACAAACAGCAGCTGCACACAGCCGAAGTCACGTCTCACAACAGTCGTGGCAGATTTCTAGGTCCGTTTATTACACAGGATTGGCTTGGCAACCCAGCCGCGCGTTCATATCACATTTCTGCCGCGTGACTTGGTGTTGTCATTACATTCTTGTGGTTAATCTCATCCGTCTTAGGATTTTTCCTTAGGCCTTTTTTTCTCTCTTCTTTTTTTCTCATCGGGTTGTCGGCTGCTGGAATGTACGAGGTCGTGGGTTGACCAAATACAGAAACGGGTTGTTTAATGACGTATTCTAACTGGGGATTTGGGAAGAGTATGAAGAAGGGGGGGGGGAAGGGGGGGGGGTATGAAAACTTCTAAGACCTACATAACTAATCATCCGTCTTTCTTTTATTCTTTAGCCTTAATTTTCCCACCACCCTCTCCCAGAAACCCACACGGATCCCTCTGGATATGGGTTAGGTGTCTGTTTAAAATACAATTAGTTAAGTTGTAAGCCTTTACAGGACGTCGCCGTCAACACCAGTATTTTTTGCTGTTGATCTCTTGGCAAGTTTCCTTTCAGTAGTTTGCCATTGCTTTCTGAACGACCGACACCCATACAATTCGTAAAAAACCAACGCAACACGGTAGGTTGCCAAATCGCGTGCAGCTGTGTTTCGAACGCGGGTATCCGGAATCACCAACCTTGTCCGTAAATCCTTTGCCACAGAACAGGCAATTGCACACCCCACCCGCTAGTTTCTGAGTTTGGACGGGGGGAATCCCTGATAATACCGCCAGTATTCCAGCGGCTTGTCTGCCGTTCCGGTAGTCATGCGTTCGAATCTTGATCCAGCCATTTTTTTAAACATGATCTAGGTTCCCGTGTCAGCCCAGCCTAAAAAGGCGTGCCAATGAAATCTTACGAGAAGCACGGGCCGGCGAGATGTTAACCACATCACCCAGTGTGTGTCCGTTTGTGTGAAAATGGCGAGCTAGCACCATATAGCCAATACGCCCTAAGACGTATAGAAGAGTACTGGACTGTAGCGGCAGCTGGTGCCCCCGGGGGTTTTCACTTGCCAGATGGGAACTAACCTGCTGTGAGAATGTCTTCAGTCTGAAGTGAGGGACCAGAATGTCCGCCAAGAATGCGCTGTGTACACACATTTGGGAGCCCCAAATATGGCCCTATGTTATCTCTCGTGACCTGTGCGTGATCTAACCGCCGACAGGTTAGTAATACAGTTGGTATGTGAATCTGGGCTAGACATCTGAGGAAGGACATCAGACGGAGAACTAGAGGAAAAAGTAGTAGTAGTAGTAGTAGTAGTAGTAGTAGTAGCCTCCGTGGAGATGGCGTTGCGGACGCGATGGCTGCTTACCCGCGTTCGAAACACAGCGGTGACCGATTTGGCAGCAAACCGTTTCGCGCTGGTTTTAACGTGTTGGTATGGGAACCGGTCGTTCAGAATGCAATGGCAAACTACTGAACATAAAACTTGCCAAGACATCAACAACGGCAGTTGAATGCTGGTGTTGACTGCAACGTCCTGTAAAGGATATGCAACTATAAAAAGTAGTAGTAGTAGTAGCAGCAGCAGCAGCAAAATTAGTAGTGGTGGTAGCAGTAGTCGTGGTGGTGGTGGTAGTACTAGTAGTAATTGTTGCTGTTGTAGCAGCAGCAGTAAAGACGATAGATGAAAAGACGGGAAGATGCGAAAGAGAGGAAGAATGTGAAGGAACAGAAGGAGTGGGATACGAAGGCGGTGAAGAAGCTGAGGCCAGTTACAACAGACCCTACCGAGGGCCGCATGGGGTGCGCGGGCTTGCTACACATGTATAAGATATTAAGAGAGACAAGAGTGACAGCGGAATGCAGCAATACTGATGTTGATATAAAATAGCGTCCTCCAAATAACCTTCACACAAGGTTTCCACCACCTCTGGTACATGTGAGGGATTGGGGCGGAAGGGTCGCAGGCCCGAACCACCCCGAAGGAAATGGGCCGGGCTGGGGGGTTTATTTATGTAGTGGTTGCAATGAAAAGACCTTGCCCGTCCTGAGATGTTCATTCACGGGGCATGATACGTTTTGTCGTCGTGTCAGCGTTGATAGAAGCCTTGTGTTTCGTCTGGCCATATTTATTCATTCATGCTTTCACGACCTCCAGCTGTCGCCGCACATTTGCTGTTTCTGAAATCTTCTCATGTGGCATATAGACTGACAGATTTCCCATGAAAGCTGTCTCAGATCTCACGTCGGTTTCTTTCTTTCCCCCTTCCTCTTACATAATTTTTTTTTTTTGCTCTCGCTCATTTTGAACTCAAGCGTAGTCTATACACACAACTACTAGTTGTGCTGGACTGATTGTTTTTTTAATGTTGCATATCCCTTACATGACGTTGCATGCAGTCAGCACCAGCGCTTTTCAGCTGCTGTCGATGTACTAGGCAAGTCTTAGTTGTGCCATTGGTTTCTGAACGACCGGCTCATATACCCCCGTAAGTTACTAGCGCGGCGCGATCCGCTGCAGAATCTCGCTCAGCTGTTTTCCCCACGTGGATATACGGGATTACGAACAACATCCTTGGCCAGTGAGGATTAGCTTTCCCTATTAACAGTGTCCCTCGCCATCAGGCGACCGTTCCGACTTCAGAGGTACTTGTAATTTACCTCACCAAGTCAAGGACGATAGGCCAACATTTAAGTGCAACTGTTCGTTTTAGGGGTTGAACCCCTTACCTCAGCATCAGCGCACCGGATGCTTAAGAACACGCGTTCTTATCAATTCGGCCATGCTCTTACATAATATTGCCAGGTCTTGTAATCGAGAAACAGGTTGCTTTTAGAATCAAAGGCACACATTTTACACACACATTAATATTGTCACTCATCATCATCACGTGTCCTGTCAGCTGACGTAGGAATTCATCTCTTCACAGATATCTGTCCTTAGTGTTCCTAATCAACTCTGTTCATTATATTCCTACGTGTCACCGTCTCGGTCCTTCCAGCACATTTTCCTTCTACTCCCACTGATCTGTCTAGTCTTCGTGATTATTTCCTATGCCACGCTTCTCATCACATGTTCAAAGAACGGTTTTTGTCTTTTTCTTAAAGTTGTATATAATGCTCTACTTTCATTGGCCTCTTCGAGGCAGTCATTGTTGGTTAATCTGAAAATTCGAGGTATTTGCAACATTCATCTCAGAAACCATACCGCCGTTGCTAAACAAGCTCTTCTTAAATTGCATGATTTACTGCCATACAGCAAAACGGATTCTATATAACATGCCAGTACTCTCTTTCTGTAATTCAATGACAGTTATTGCGTAAAACATTGTTTCATTTTTTGAAATGCATCTTTTGCTTGACATATTCCACCCTTAACCTCTGTCCTAAGTTAAACGGTTCTACCAACTGAAAATCGACAAACAGTTCGATTTATTTAAATCTTTCATTTGACAGGGGGGAAAGACGGGCTGACGGGCATCCTGAACGCATTTTCCCAAACTGAAGATTTATTTTAAAAACCTGGACTTCTTGCAACCCTACTCTTTCCCGCCTTCTTGCTCGCTTTGTGGCTAGCCATCTGTCGTTAATGTATCCGCCAGGCAGTCAGTCTGTCAGGGTCCCGCTGGAATGTGTCCCTTTGTCTGGAGGTTTGCCATCTGGGCAATGGCTTCCAAGTGTGGGTTTTTCTTCGCGCGTCTGTTCTCAAGTATGGGCACTTCATTATTTCCGTCTGTCGCTTGTTGGGAAGGACCCTGCCGAGCCGCCCCCGCGAGATGACTGAGTGAGCGGTGCCCTTTTTATGACATACTTGGTCCATTTGTTCACGACTCCTATCTGCCGGTGATTTCCCACACACCCCTACCTCGGGTACTTTTTCCGTGGTGGTTGTGGACAGGCTTGCTTGTCAAGGTTACCGCCTACCATATTTCAATCTATTTTTGTGAGTCTCCATTGCGAAGTGATCAAGCCGTCTGCCTCGCTCGCCGAACGTTGTGGGTTTGATTCCGGGCTACGTCTCAAGGTGACGAGTGCATTTTTCTCGGAGACTCCTGGGGTTCATCGCTGGAGCTACGGAGTTCGTGCTTTGTGCGACGATTTCGGCTGGTCTCCCTGGAGAAAGCGACCGAGCTATATGAGATAAAACCCGGTGCAGTGAAGTCAATCCTCTCGACTTTTAAGACTCTTTTTAAAAGACATTTCAATCTAGCATTTTCAGCAGGGTATTATAGTGTTTGTCTTCTTCTTTGGTTCGCTTGAAATTGGTCTATATCTGCAGTGTTGACACTTGGGTGTACTTCACACGATTCCGGAGCCGTGGTAGAGCAGTGACCAGCACGCTTATCTGCTGACCCGGTAGTCAAGCCTTCGAATCTCAGTCCTATCGGAGATTTGAGAGACAGAGAGACAGACAGAGAGAAAGAGGAGATTTATAAGCACATAAAAGCAGTTAAAGTACGCGGGATGTTGAGTCTAAATATGACACTCCATGGCCGCGCAGTTGGTGTATCACTGTCAGCGTTATGTGCCCTTTGTTTCCTTCTGACACTGAACAGCCGGGTCGCGCTCAGTGGGTCACGCATGTCATAAAGACGAATTATGTCACAGGACATTTCACTTAACGGCCCCGGGGCTGTCATGTACTTTCAGAAATAACTGGAATATGTTGTAAATTAAAGTACATGCTAATAAAACATTGGGGAGAATATAAATTAATGAGTTGAGTTAAGAACCGATGTTTGTCCATCAAGAATGATGATGACCATTCATTTTATACAGTGGGGGTTGAAAGTATGGAGCCGTGAGTTCTTAGATAGCTGATAGGGCCTATTTTGGCTCCAAATGTTCTTTGACAATGTAGGCAAAGAATGCTTGACGTTCCAGGAGGAGGATCTCATGTAATGGTTTTTCTGTCCAGCCTTTTCTTCACAGTTCTTGCAGTCCTGGTTGCTTCACAAGTGACTGCAACCTTGCGTAATGATGTACACCACGAATTTCGGTCTTTGGCAGCAACCTCCCAGGAGTCCAGATGAATTACCTTATCTGCCACATACCTTCGGCCTTATCTACCACATACATTCGGCCTTATCTACCACATACATTCGGCCTTATCTACCACATAACATTCGGCCTTATCTACCACATTCATTCGGCCTTAGCTACCACATACCTTTGGCCTTATCCGCAACATACATTCGGCCTTATCTACCACATACCTTTGGCCTTATCCGCAACATACATTCGGCCTTATCTACCACATACATTCGGCCTTAGCTACCACATAAC
Organism: Cepaea nemoralis; assembly: GCA_014155875.1. Taxonomy (NCBI): domain Eukaryota; kingdom Metazoa; phylum Mollusca; class Gastropoda; order Stylommatophora; family Helicidae; genus Cepaea; species Cepaea nemoralis. The sequence goes on from JACEFZ010023689.1 coordinate 63,674, forward strand.
TTTGGCCATATCTACCACATACATTCGGCCTTATCTACCACATGCATTCGGCCTTATCTACCACATACATTCAGCCTTATCTACCACATACATTCGGCCATATCTACCACATTCATTCGGCCTTATCTACCACATTCATTCGGCCTTATCTACCACATACATTCGGCCTTATCTACCACATACATTTGGCCATATCTACCACATACTTTCGGCCTTAGCTACCACATACATTCGGCCTTATCTACCACATACATTCGGCCTTATCTACCACATACATTCGGCCTTATCTACCACATACATTCGGCCTTATCTACCACATACATTTGGCCTTATCTACCACATACATTTGGCCTTATCTACCACATTCATTCGGCCTTATCTACCACATACATTTGGCCTTATCTACAACATACATTCGGCCTTAGCTACCACATACATTCGGCCTTATCTACCACATACATTCGGCCTTATCTACCACATACATTCGGCCTTATCTACCACATACATTCGGCCTTATCTACCACATACATTTGGCCATATCTACCACATAACTTTGGACATATCTACCACATAACTTTGGACATATCTACCACATAACTTTGGCCTTATCTACCACATAACTTTGGCCATATCTACCACATACATTTGGCCTTATCTACCACATACATTTGGCCTTATCTACCACATACATTTGGCCTTATCTACCACATACATTTGGCCTTATCTACCACATACATTTGGCCTTATCTACCACATACATTTGGCCATATCTACCACATAACTTTGGCCATATCTACCACATACATTCAGCCTTATCTACCACATAATTTGGCCATATCTACCACATAAATTCGGCCTTATCTACCACATACATTCGGCCTTATCTACCACATACATTCGGCCTTATCTACCACATAACTTTGGCCATATCTACCACATAACTTTGGCCATATCTACCACATACATTCGGCCTTATGTACCACATACATTCGGCCTTATCTATCACATACATTTGGCCTTATCTACCACATACATTTGGCCTTATCTCCACATACATTTGGCCTTATCTACCACATACATTTGGCCTTATCTATCACATACATTTGGCCTTATCTACCACATACATTTGGCCTTATCTACCACATACATTTGGCCTTATCTACCACATACATTCGGCCTTATCTACCACATACATTTGGCCTTATCTACCACATACATTTGGCCTTATCTACCACATACATTTGGCCATATCTACCACATAACTTTGGCCATATCTACCAGATACATTTGGCCATATCTACCACATACATTTGGCCATATCTACCACATAACTTTGGCCATATCTACCACATACATTCGGCTTTATCTACCACATACATTCGGCCTTATCTACCACATAACTTTGGCCTTATCTACCACATAACTTTGGCCATATCTACCACATAACTTTGGCCATATCTACCACATACATTTGGCCTTATCTACCACATACATTCGGCCTTATCTACCACATACATTCGGCCTTATCTACCACATACATTCGGCCTTATCTACCACATTCATTCGGCCTTATCTACCACATACATTCGGCCTTATCTACCACATACATTCAGCCTTATCTACCACATACATTTGGCCATATCTACCACATACCTTTGGCCTTATCTACCACATAACTTTGGCCTTATCTACCACATAACTTTGGCAGACAGCTTGCCGGTTGCAGAGAGAAGCGGAGCCAGGATCATTCAAACCTGGTGCAATCAAATCAGTCCTCTCGCATTGAACCTTTATAAGATGTCTTTATGACTTACTGCACTGTACATCTAAGGCAGAAGCTACTTGGCAAAGAGATTCTGATAACCGTGAGTGACCAACACTTGTTCTATTTATTCTGTCTGCAGGCTCTAGTTACATGCCAGCATCTGCCTCAGATGCAGATTACAGATTCCATTTAGCAGAGAAAGATGCAATGATTTCCAAGCTCTTGTCTCAGAGTGAGTCTGCAGTGTTACTGTGTGGTGTATCTGTTTGTTGTTTGTTCATGGCGTATTTTGTATGTAGTTGGTGTTTCATCTGTAAGTTTTTGTTTATCTGCTTAGTATTTTATCTGTATAAACATAAAGTTTGGTTGTTTGTTCATTCTTCATTAACACTTCAATTGAGCAGTAGGTTAAAATCAAATCTTCTTCATGCATTCACTAGTTATATCAGTCAATCATCAATTTTCTCTAAATCAAGTCACCCATGATCATTTTGTATCTTGAAGACCACGAGCTGAGCTTGACCAGGGACAGGCTTGAAGAAGAAAACACCCAACTGACCATGTCTGTAGCTGAACACAGAGCACATGTGGACATTCTAGAGAACGCCTTGCTGAATGCACAGACCCGGGTGATGTCCATGGAGGAAGGCGTAAGTAGCATCTCTTTGTTTCTCTCCACTTGGTTCTGGTAAAATACATGAAGGAATCTTGTGCATGCCACCAGGCGTAGTGGGTTTATGGGGCTAGCCCAGTAGGTTGTTAGACCAATCGTTGGGTCATGTGGTTAGTCTCACACCGGCCGTCTTTATCTCCCAGGAAGTGCGATCAAGTTTTAAAAATTGCCCTGGATGTCGGTCAAGTTTTAAAAATTGACCTGGATGTGATTTGAACACATGACTCTTGGGCCGGTAGGCATATGTGCTAGCCTCTGGGCTACCATAGCTCGCCTGGTTATTGTGATGTTTGTAAACTTTGTTTAATTCTTCCTCTTTCTCCTCCTTCTCAGCCTTCATCCTCCTCCTCATCCTCTTTCTTCTTCTTCTTCTTCTTCTTCTTCTTCTTCTTCTTCTTCTCTTCTTCTTCTTCTTCTTCTTCTTCTTCTTCTTCTTCTTCTTCTTCCCCTTCCCCTTCCCCTTTTGCCTTTACATGGGCTGTCGAGACTCTGGTGTTTGCTTCCTAAAATGTGGTGTTTACAACCTGAGAAGTTGCAATATCCAAGGCTCTGTATCACCCCTTGGAACACGGACCACCTTGATAAGGACCCTGGGATTGCAACTGGTCTAGCAAATCAGCAACGAATTAAATGTTGCTGGCAAAAAATGTACAGTTTCTTCTGCGTTCATCCGGAGTTTTGTTTTTTTTGGACATGATTGCGTTGTGCCTGTTTACAGCAGAGCTGCGTTCTTGCGCCGTTAGGCCGACACATCCGACTTCTGCGGGCATTTGTTGACCGGGTTAACCTTCCCGGGGAAATGCACAGTTTAATTATTAGCCTAACTAAGCGACTATACTTCATTATTTTACATTTCAGATTCTTGGAATTTGAATGTGGAACACATAATCTATTAATTAGTGTATTCACTGATTTATCATCATCATCAACAAGTGCCTCATTGAAACATACTATTTTATTTTCAGTACCGGAAGCAGCAGTCGCATGCGGACAAAGTTGAGCAGCTGCAGAATGCCCTGAAAGCTCTTCAGACAGCATCGGAGAAGCAAGAGAAGAAAGAGAAGGAACTGAGGATTCATCTGGAGAAGGAGTTGGAGATGTACAGGGCACAAGAGAAGGTACACCTTTCTTGTCTCTTATTAAAGTCAAGACTACCTTCTGTCTTGTACTGATATTACCTGCATATTCTAATGTATTGACAAGGCTTAATTATAGTATACACTTCTTTAGTTAGAATATTGTGAAAGTAAAGGAACCTTCTAGACAACTTGAGGGTGCATTGAGCATGGGGTTCTGGGCATCCATATGCTTCATGTCGTGATTGTAATGGACTCAAAAATTATGATGAGAAAGGTGTAGACAGGCATGCTTCGGCAGAGTGGCAGGCTTCCATTTAACGATCAAAAATAGAGATTGGATGTTTTCCCAGGATATGCTAGTGTGATGGCAAATGAGTGGGTGGATAGATTGGCTGGGTCTCCACCACTGGGTGGGGTATTGATGCATGATACGGCAGACGTGGTTGGGGCCCTTTGAGATTGTGTGTATAGTGAGGAAGAATAGATAAATCATCACGGCCTGGAGAGAATGGTGCTGCAGGGAGTGACCAGAGGATCTGACCGACTCTCAGGACTCCAAGGAAAGGCCAGACGGACACATAATCAGATTGCTACTCATACCATTAATACTGGGACTCCCAAGCCGTCTGTTGACGGATGAAGCACATATGGGAATGTCCTGAGTGCTGTGATGTCAGTTCTTGACTCAACTCCATTCAACTCAACATGTTTATAGATCAGCTGGCACCTTGTAGGTGATGTGGTCATTATCATTCCAGTTGCCTTAACTTCTGAGACATTTCCTGGTACCACTTTTAGGCTGGGTTGACCTGGCAGTGCAGGTCAATTTTATAAAATCCACCCAACAGCCAAATAATGCTGGGGTTGATTGCAACATCCTATAAAGGACATGTAGCTAACTTTATACAAGTATATTTATATTTATATATTTATATATCAGGGTGGATGTGTGTACATTCACTTGCACACGCACCCATATGCATATTGTAATCTGTAGTTAGTTAACTCATTAATATTGTGTGCAGTCTTTCTTTAAACTCTTTGGATGTTATTTCATCTCCTTTTATTTGCATGTTACAAACAGGCGGGTACCTTGAAGAAGTCTGAGTGTAACAAGGATGATGCTCGCAGCACAGGAATGCTGAAGAAGATGCTGAGTGAGAAGGATGCAAGGATCCTGCAGTTGGAAGCTGACCTGGCAGGGGTGTGTAGCTGAAGTTGTTGGAATATTTGTGTGTTATTGGTGAATCTGTTTTTCAGAGAATCTGTAACTGTATGTTGTCGCAACATCAGTATAATTTCAGAGAATCAGTATGTTGTCAGAACATCAGTATGTTTTCAGAGAATCAGTATCTTGTTGGAGAACTAGTATGTTTTCGAACATCAGTATGTTTTCATAGAATTTGTGTTTTCAAAGAATCAGAATGTTTTTCAGAGAATCAGCATTTTGTCAGAACACACGTTTTCAGAGATTCAGTTTATTGTTAGATCATTGGTGTGTTTTCAGAGAGTCTGTATATTTTGAGATATCAGTATTTTGTTGTGAATCAGCATGTTGTTGGAACATCAGTTTGCTTTAGAGACTCACAACTATCAAAGAAAGGATTTATTCAGTGATAACACCCTACCCTCCACAGTAATGATCTATGGTGATAACAATAACACAACTATATTCCACAGAAAGGATTTATTCAGTGATATTTTTACAATGAAATAACTATACTCTACCGAGAAGATTTATACAGTGATTTCAATAACACAACAATACTCTAAAGAACGGTACTTTACAAACACCAAAATAAATCTGCAGTGATTCCAGATAACATTGTTTGTGTTATGATTTCAGACTGAACAGAAGTACATAAAAGAGGTGACATTACGGGGACTACAACTAGAGCAAACAGTTCGCTCTCCAAAGTAAGTTAGTCATCTAGGTCATTTCTGTCCAGTTCAGTTCCATGCTAGTTTGTAATCATGACAACCATAACATCATCAGTGTACATCAACTGTTTGTGCCAGTTCCATATTGAATTAATTGCCTCTTTGTGGTTTTGTTATGCTGCTCTTTTCTGGTCACACTAGTCTTCAGACTGAATATTTACATATTTTTTTGGGGGGTGCTCGCTCACTTTGTACTCAAGCATACGCCATACACACAACTTCTAGTAGTTCTGGACTGAATTTTGCATGTGGATTAGCCTTCCCTGTTAACTGTGTCCCTTGCCATCAAGTGAACCCACTCCGACTACAGGGGTGCTTGTAATTTACATCCCATGTCAAGTACGAGAGGTCATCATTTTAGTCCAACTGTCCGGTGTAGGGATTGAACCCCTTACCTCGGCAACCGCACTCCGGACGTGTAAGAACATGTGTTCTTATCCAGAAGTAGTGTGTATGTACTACGCTTGAGGTCAAAGCGAACAAGCTCAAACAAACAAACTATACCCAAAACAAAAACATTTGAAAGAAAATTACTGACATTTTACAAGATCTGAATATTGAAGAAAGCTGGCTGAATAACAAGCATTAGGTCTGGCAAACTGAATACATTGTCCAGTGTAAACATCACATTGGTTTGTGGAGAACTGCAACAAAAGGCAACCATTCCTGGAAGAGAGGGCAGAGGTCAGGCAACACAAGGGTTGACACAAGACCAAAAGAAAAACACCAGGCAGGGGAACAGAATATCTAGAACAGTGGTTCTCAACCTTTTTTGGCCCGTGCCCCCCTTCACCATATTTTCAGGTCGTTCCCCCCCCCCCCCCCCCCCCCCTCTTCGTATTTCCTACCTAAACATTTGGTCCGTGCCTCCCTTCACCATATTTTCAGGACGTCACCCCCCCCCCCCCCCCCCACCTTCTATTTCCTACCTAAAACCCCCCCCCCCCCCCCTTTACACAGTATACGTAATAATGGAAGCTAAATTTAATAGCACATACTAAAACAAGTCTAAACGTCCACATAAAACGTGATTTGTCTACTTACTGTATAAAATGAATTTTAGAAGGGTGAGACGTACAGAAGCGTAAAGTATGAAGGGAAAAGCAATATCAAGTAATCAGTTCTTGTATTAACACGATCTTGAAATAATCTTAATTTCCCCCCCCCCCCCCCCCCCTGGAAACCCTAAAATTCCCCCCTGAGGGGGTGGGGGGGGATTCCCCATCGGTTGAGAACCACTGCTCTAGAATCTGTCCAGCAGTTTGTGATGTGATGAGATTCTGCCAACAGCTCGCCACATAATGATGATGATGAGCTCCAGTTCTGGGTATCTGAAAGGGGACAGGGATAATAGGTGACAGCCTTAATATCTCATGCAGCCTGGGGTAGTGAGAAGGGGCAAGTGTGAAGCCACGAATAATCTGAAGGTGCTTCTCTTGCAGGGATGTTCGGTTCAGCACTCTGGAGAAGAGCTCCTCTGACATGGAGAAGATGATTGATGAGGCCAAGACGGAGAAGCTGAAGCACATGGAGGAGCTACACGAGTCTCATAAGTCGGTTGCTGAGCTTGAAGCCAAGTAAGTCTTTTTATTTATTTATTATTATTATTATCATTCTTCTTCTTGTTCTCCTCCTTGTTTCTCTTTTTCTTCTTATCCTCCTATTTGTTGTTGTTTCTGTTGTTGTTGTTGTTGTTGTTATTCTTCTTCTTCTTCTTCTTCTTCTTCTTCTTCTTCTTCTTCTTCTTCTTCTTCTTCTTCTTCTTCTTCTTCTTCTTCTTCTTCTTCTTCTTCTTCTTCTTCTTCACTTTCCTCTTCCTGTACTACTTCTTCTCCTTCTTTCACTCTGACAATCAAGTCATATTTAAGTAGCAATGTTGATTAAAATGGAGGAACAGATTGAGATATTAAAATAAGAATACAAAAGGCAGTGAAGCTTTCATAGCACTGGAACATTTTGAAGTCACAACCAAAATGATTACCATACTTAGAATATTGAAATAAGGCAGGAGACAGACAGACAGTGTTGGGGATCCATTCAGCCAACCTTTGTGGAGACCTCATTGATTTATTGAAGTGGAGTTAGTCATAATACATCATAATACAATGTAACATTGCTACACAGTGGCAGATTTAGTACAGTCAGATTCTGTTGAAGCCAGTGGCACTCAACCTTTTCAGAGTATAACAAAGAAACCCTTTTTGTTAACGAACAGTATTGTCTTCTTCGGATGAAACGACTGCTTGGTTTCAAAATATATGAAATTTGCATCTCAAATTTAACAAATGTGTCTTTCGCATTTTAAAGATTACACCAACTTCAGTATTTAACAATACTGTTAGTTCTAGGTAGTTAACACTCTATCTTCAGGGGTTTCTTATTGTTTTTTGGGGGTTTTTTTTGCATTCGCTGGCTTTAACTCAAGTGTAGTCCATACACATGCTACTACGTTTAGTGCACTGGGCTGATGTTTGCTTGTGGGCTAGCTTTCCCTATTACCAGTGTCCCTCGCCATCAGGCAAGTCCACTCCAACTTCTGAGGTACTTGTAATTTACGTTCCCAAGTCAAGGACGACAAGTCAATATTTTAGTTTAGTCCAACTGACCAGTGTAGGGATTGAACCCGCTTACTCAGCATCAGCAGACCAGAAGTTTAAGAGTGAGAGCTTTTATCCATTCACCCATGCTGTCCTCCTCTTCAAGGTTTAACTAGGAATGTTGAATTTTTCCACAGGATGAAACAGCTTCAGAATTTAACTAGGGATGTTGCATCTTTCCACAGGGTTAAACAGCTCTAGAGTTTAACTAGGGATGTTGAATTTTTCCACAGGGTTAAACAGCTTCAGACTCAGCTTGCAGAGAAAGAAGCAATGGTCAAGGTGTTCCAACGTTCCCCACTGGCAATGGCTAGAAGTTCAAGCCTGCATGCTCTGTGTCATTCACCCCTCCACTCCCCTCATGCCTCAATCATATCTCCATATGGTTATTTGGGAAGCTCTCAGGTTTCTGAGTCGGCCAGCAGTGGGAGCTATAGGGAGTATGCCACCATCAGGCCTGTCAAATCTGGTAAGTAATTCAGATGGGGTATCTCCATCCTAAAGATTTGAACATCCAGCATTCTTTTATATAAATGTGTTCATCTTTACACCTATCTTTTAACTAGTCTTTTTTATATATATGTATATGTGTGATTATAAGTAAGATGTGGGCATGTGATTGTGTGTATATACGCACGATTGGTATGTGTGTGTTTTGCTTTATGTGTGAATGAGGGTATATGGGCGCAAGAGAGAGACGGAGTATATATGTATGAGTAAATGTTTGTTAGTGTGATTGTGAATGGGTATCGTTGTATGCGAGGGAGTGTGTATTTGAGTGTGATTTAGTGGGTGTATAACTTTGAGAGTTTGTGTAAATGATATATGAATGTGTTTATGCCTGCCTGTCTCCTGTTCACAACATTTATTTGACAATATTTTATTCTATGTAATTGGTACATGCACAAAACATAACTGATGTATGAAAGATAATAGTTGGAAAGACCAGATGTGAGACAGGTCTGTATGGGCAATTTGTGACCCTCTGAAAATAAAATTTGTTCTTTATTACCTTAGTTTTGTCATATCTGTTCATTGATCAAATCTTTGGTTGAGTTCATTTCTCTCAAACTACTAGTTCACAATTCGATATGTATTTAAAAATGGCCTTCAACTTGTCAATAGTCTTTCTTGTTTAGCAACAGCATCTCAATAATGGAAATAATCATTAGTAATACTCATTGTTCTTGACTCTGTACGTGCGAATACTTATCCACCTAATCATGGTCAGAACTTCTCTCTTTTGGTTTGTAAAGAAATCTGCTTATCCCTCTTGGCCACAAGAGTTGTGCCAGTAGTTGTATAACTGCCGGCAGTCGTGCATGTCCTACAGGGTGGCTGGTAGGGGTCAGGCCAAGAAGACACAGGCTAGTGGGTAGATCCATGAGAAAACCTAATAATAGTTGAACTAGATAGTCACTTGTGTGGAAGCCACACTGCCAGTGACATGGAGACCTAAAAATACCAGGAGGAGAGAATTAGAAACATGACTAACATGGGGAGGCAGCAAATGACAGGATGGCTTGGGGTGAGGTGGTGGAGTGCTTGTGCTCCAGAAGTTCTGTAACTATTCTTCAGCAGTGTTGTAAGGTTGAGTATTGTGGTGATATGGCAAGACATCCCATAAACATTCTTCAGTTTTTTTTTAAATGTATTACACAGAAATCACAGAAATATCATTTGGGGAACCCTTTGGGACCATCAAGACAGTTCACAAATAAAGAAACATGTATCATTTGGCGCTCATAGAAGTGAGAATGAAGTAGAGACTGTAGGGTGTACTAGACAACAAAAAAGTTATTATGTTGTCTAGTGCATCCTCTAGTCTCTGTTTCCTTCTTCAATGTTGTGGTAACATGATATTTCTTCAGAGCTGTAGTAAAATTAAGTGTCAAAATAATATGACAAGAAGTCATAAAACTCAACTGAAATCCCATGTTTGATTTGGTTACAGGAAGTTCCAGCAGCGCTGTTGAATTGGAACATAAAAAGTCCATAGAAGAAGATCTTCTGTCCAAGGTTCAGAGTTTAAACACAGCGGTAGGAACACATTTATCACTAATCATTTTTCTATGTGTATATTTGGCCTGTGTCTTTCATATCTATGGCTATGTGTCATATAGACTCTCAACATTTCATGCCAAGTCTTCTCCTATCTCTTCTTGTTTTATCTATTCCTTTCCTGTTTCATCATCCCTGTCACTTTTGGCACGCTGAGTAGAATTTACTCTTGTATATAAAGACTTTGGCTGGAGGCTGAGTGGGATATCTCCTATCACAGGAGAAGTCAGGTGACTCCTTCCCATCGCTAGCCTACACGGGACACCCGTGGGCAAGATGGGGTAGTTGTTTAGTCACTCAGAAAGGACGACATGAAATCATGTGAGAAATATCGGTAGAATTAGCTTGGGATAAGCTGATGGGCGATTGATGATTATGGTCTCAGTAGCGACAGTAGGCAGAGGATCTTATTATAGAGACAGTGGCTACAGTCTCTGACCAGCATGGTCACTGTCCAAAATGACAAGCAGTCGCAAACTACCTGTTTTACAGTTTTCTAGAAACCTATAGGAGTCACAGAAATTATGGAAAAATGGGGGGGGGGGGGGGGGGGGGGGGGATGGGGGAGGATTCTGTACAGGACAAACCACTGGATAACGGTGACTATAGAGACTTGTTGATGGTTGCTTGAGTTATGTGGATGAAGTTTCCTATGGTATGGGGTGAAGAACACCATTCCAATCCTCCAGTGTATTGTATATACAGTTACATTAAAGATGATGATGATTATAGTCTTGTTGATGGTTGCTTGGGTTTAGTGGATGAAGTTTCCTATGGGATAGGGTGAAGAACACCATTCCAATCCTCCAGTGTATTGTACATACAGTTACATTAAAGCAGGTACAAATAGCCCGGTAGAAGAAACTGTCTGTCAGATGTGAATTGTTGGATTTGCCATGGCATAATGATATCTTCTTCTTCGTTCATCCGGAGTTTTTTTTCGGACGTGATTGCGTTGTGCCTGTTTACAGCAGAGCTGCGTTCTTGCGCCGTTAGGCCGACACATCCGACTTCTGCGGGCATTTGTTGACCGGGTTAACCTTCCCGGGCATAATGATATGATCTAGTCAGTTCCCTTCCTCACCACCTGTCCTTCCCAGGTGATTGCCAGAACATTCTGACAATTATCCAGTATCCATTGTATAGGATCAACAGTGGTGTAGTGATTGGTGCATTTACCCGCTAAAAACAGTTGTTGGTGTTCAGCGACAGGGTTATTTCTTCTGACCTCTGACGAAGAGGTTACAGACGCAATTCATAATCCTGCATACCAGGTTCAAAACACAGCTGCGGGCAATCTGGCAGCAGAACACCTTGTGTTGGTTTTCTAGTCGTTTAGTCGTTGGATCAACATCACGGCACACGGTTTAACCCATAAGTGCTCCGTTTTCCTCCTAACTCAAACCTGAGTTTGGAGAAACTCAGCTCAATGCACGAACTCTGTTGCATCGGCGAGGATCCTGAAATGCTTTGGGGAGATTTTTAACTCGAAATTTTGCCCGGGCAGCGCCGTTAGGCTACTCTTTTTCGATTTCCAACTGCCAAGGGATTTTTTATGTGCACAACAATACACACGGGCGTCCGATCTCACTACCCAGAGACCAGGGGAAATTACTGGAAGTCCAGGTGGATTTTTTAAATAAATCCTGGTCCTCACCAGGGCCTGAACCTGGGACCTCCAGCACTCGAGGCGGACACCATACCTCGAGACCACTCAGCCCCCTTTGTGTTTGTTTTCATGCAATGGTATGAGTGATTCAGAAAGCAGTGCAAACTACTGAACATAAACTTGCCAAGAAATGGCTAACAGCCATAAAATGCTGGGGTTGACCGCAGCGATGTGTAAAGGATATGCAACTATCTTAACCGTAATTGTATGGCTCTGGAGGAAACCTCGCCTCTTACAAATGGGTAGCAGGCAATTTTCACGGAATTGTCTGGGAAGGACAGATTGATTGATTGATTGATTGATGATTGATTGATTTAGGAACCGACATCACAGCATTCGGGACATTCCCATAAGCGCTCCGTCTCCATCCTCAGCAGCCAGCGAAGAGTTCCAACACTAATAGTTCCAGTAGCAATCTGATTATATGTCCGTCTCGCCTTTCCTCCAAGCGCCGAGCATCGGCCAGATGGGAAGGACAGATGAGAAAGAGAACTGGGCACCCATCTCATCTGTCATGGTCTGGAATATGTGAAGGCACCTCACAATTCAACAGCAATATCTACTATGGGACTACTTTTACCTGTTTAGTTTTGAACCCGTTGTGTAAAAGGCTGGGTCATATGTGGTTGGAAGAAATAGAACTCTGCTACTGAGAGAATAATGCTAAGGCAAGTAACGCACAGGAAATCAACGGGGGGAACCCATTGAGACCACTGAAACAGTTACATAAATAAACACACCTAGTATTGTTTGGGGCTCACAGAAGGAGAAGAGGGAAGTAGAAACTAGAGGAAATCAGAAAGTACAACTCTTGTGTATTTTCATAGACCATCAATACAAATAACAAAAAAAGTAAACAAACATACAGAATTCGGAAATAAAACAAACACGCAGATTTAAATATCTATTTAAACATCAGATGGGTAATGGATAGAGAAATCAACACACGCCCGTCCAAATGCAAATAAGGTACTGAGACAACTACGACCACTTCTGTCGCATAGAAAGATCTATAAGTACTCAACGCGAATCTTGTCAGAACTATTGTTTGGCCGACATGCTACCAATGTCAAGCAAGGACGTTGACTGCATCTAAGTGAAAAATCTTAACTAAGATAAGAAGAGCCTTAGAAGGGCCTGTGGGAGTAACTGAGATAGAATTAAGAATGAGGAAATTAGAAAATGTCTAGTTCCAAAACCAGTCATATACTTAATCAGAAAGAGCTTATAAAGGATCTTTACATATCTTCTATTCCCACACCTCCCAACACTTTACTCAAGTAAGTGGTGGAAGAGGAGAAGAAGAAGTGTATGTCCATTGTCTGTTAGTATCTGTATGCAGTTTACGACAATAACCTTAATTTACATCTTCTATTTCATTTGCAGTGCAAGAATGACTCTGATGATGAGGGAAAACTGTTTCATGTTTGAGAGAAACCAGATACTGTTCCTACATTTGGAGACAAGGGAAAACTGATTCATGTTTGAATGTAGCCAGATATAGTTCCCACATTTGGAGGTAGAGGGGACAGTTCTGCAGACTGAAGGATGCTGGAAAACATGTTTTATGTAGAATGTGACCAGATATAGTTCCCACATTTGGAGATAAAGGGGACAGTTCTGCAGACTGAAGGATGATGGAAAACATGTTTCACGTAGAATGTGGCCAGATAAAGTTCTGACATTTGGAGGATGACGGAAGACTGTTTCGTGTTGGTGTAATACGGTACAGTTCTTGAAATTGGAAGACATGGGAAAGCCGTTTCATATTAGTGTCACAAGATAGCTCTGGAGATCTGAGGATGAGATAAAGAGACATCATGTTGATGTATTAAGATACAGTTCTAGAACTAGAAGCCATTTCATGTTAGTATAACAAGAAACAGTTCTGGAACTTGGAAGATAAGGGAAAGCCGTTTCATGTTAGTATAAAAAGAAACAATCTTGGAACTTGGAAGACAAGCGAAAGCCGTTTCATGGAAGTGTGACAAAATATAATTCTGGAGATTGACGTTTGAGGTAGCTGTTTCGTGTGAAGTAATAAGATACAGTTCTAGATCTTGCAAGACAAAGGAAAGCCGTATCATGTTCGTGTGACAAGATATAGTTCAGGGGATTGAAAGTAAAAACTGCTCTGGACAATGCTATTTTTTCGTATCTGCTGTAACTTGTGGTTGTTGTTGTTGTTACATGCAGCATTCCATATTTCTGCAATGGCACCAGTGTTGAAGAGAGCATAAAGTTGTCCGCAGAAGACCAGGGCTGTGTTTGCTTGTCAAGCTGTCAGAAGTTCAGCCAATAACTGAGCCCTAATGTCTCAGATGCATCCGTAAATTATGGTCATAGTGGATGTGGGTTGTCATCTGTGGTTTAGGGTTCAGAGAAATTATTCTAAATCAGCCATGCACGATTTGGAAGCAGATCTGCTTTGTTTGTTTCGATGGTATGAGGTGTTGGCTGTTCAGAAAGCAATAGCGAACTGCTGGATGTAACTTTGCCTAGCAAATCACAACAGTCAGTAAATGCTGGGATTGGTTGCAACTTCCTGTAAGGACATGCTTGTGGATGTTATTCTGACATTTGCCTATTCCTTATTATAAATCTTACAGTATTCCTAATCCTGGATAATTTCAAGTGAAATGTTCAAAATTCTCTTAAGTTTCAAAGGACGTTTCCTTAAGTTTGGTTAGTTTCAAGAGAAGTTTTCTTCATCCTTACAAGTTTCAAGTGAAATTTTCTCAATCCTAGTATGTTTCAAGAGAAGTTTCCCTAAGTTTGGTTAGTTTCAAGTGAAATTTTGCTAATCTTCAGTGAGTTTGAAGTCTCTTATTTCAAGTCAGAACTGTGACTTTCGCGTCTGAAGTGAAGTCTTAAATTTCGCCAGTGTCAGACTTGTTGACTTGCAGTCACAATCAGATTATCTCAGACAATCAATCACATCAGAAATAAATAGTACATATAATTTATATGTTTATTAGTTGTTTTAATTGAACTGCTTTTGGTTGTTCTATATAGAAAAGAAAACAAATGAAAGCCACCATATTAATTTTCTCAGATGAAGTATATGTCTGCATAGCTGGTTAGCTTCCCCACTGATCCTCTTCCATGCCACTTTGCCAATTCATCTAGCATTTTCTTCCTCTGTCAACCTCATGTCTCTAACAGCCTCAACCTTAGCAGTTGTCACAACCTTCTCCAGGTGTTCTCACCTCAGAACATGACTCTGATGTAGGCATTTTGTTGTTTCGGTTGTTTCGGTAGGAGTCCCCCATGAACTGAGTCTGTATTGTAATGATGTTTCTGAGAAATATGTTTACTACATCAAGCTAATTGTAGATTGAAATTTTGTTTGCTTTATTATGATAATGGATTTGGTGGTGTAACGGCTAGGAAATTGTGTAGACAATGGCATGCGTGTGGTAGGACTAGAGTTTGTTCGCTGTGGGAGGGAAAGACTAGCCACCCATTCCTCCGTGCACCCCTGCAAATAGTGATAATACTGGCACTGTGGTTCTCAACATTTTTTGGCCCATGCACCCCTTCACTATATGTTCAAAATGTCATCCCCCCCCCCCCCCCCACCCCTTTTTTTTCGTATTTCCTCTATATAAATTCCCCCCCCCCAACACACAGTATACCTAAAAAAGGAAGCCCCGGGAAGGTTAACCCGGTCAACAAATGCCCGCAGAAGTCGGATGTGTCGGCCTAACGGCGCAAGAACGCAGCTCTGCTGTAAACAGGCACAACGCAATCACATCCGAAAAAAAAAAACTCCGGATGAACGAAGAAGAAGAAAAAGGAAGCTAAATTTAATAACGCATACTAGAACAAGTCTAGATATCTACATAAAACATGATTTGCGGGTCTACTTACATTATAAAACGAATTTCAGAAGGGCAAGAAGTACAGAACCATAAAGTATGGATGGAGAGCAATATCAAGTAATCGGTTCTTGTATTAACGCCTAGCACAACACAGACTTACAGCAGATTCCTGCTGTGGGACTTTTTAAAATAAAAATGAGAGTAGGTGTATCTAAGTCAGGGACCCTTCTACACACCTGAAGGCATTTTGGACTTAAGGTGCTGGAGCCATGTTTTTATATATCAATCAGCACAGACAAGTAGGTGTTACCTAATAAGGTAATGTACACAGTGGTAGTGTGTTGTGTATTTTTGAGTCTGCTTTGTGCTGGTATAAATTATTGCAGTGGTTATGTTCAGTTGATTTGACCAAGTGGCTAGGACAACAGGCTCCCATTCAGGAGACCCGGGTTCAAATCCTTGGTAAGGTGATGGATGTTTTTTAGCTGTCAGTGGCAAAAAAGAAAACCCAAACCTGCGTGGTTCACGGTGGCTGCACTAGCCAGGCGGCCTTAATTCCTCAGGCTTAAGACACGGCAGGGTGCTATATGTAGTAATGATAGGTGTGTACAGATTTGTAATTAAAAGTAAAGGACCCATTCTCATACCATCAGGCTTATGGGTATATGGTGCTAGTCTCATATTTGTAGACCAGTTTGCACTTGGGTGATGTGGGCAATATATCAGCTGCCTGGACTATCCCGGCATGCCCAGGTCAGTGAAGTAACATCGCCTCCTCAAGCAGGATTCAAACACTGGGCCATAGGCAGGCCTGCTAGCTACTGCGCCACCCAAAATCATACCGTGTATACTTTGTTGTGGTTATTGTGTTCCACTTACTGCCAGACTATTTTGTACATAAATTGTTGCAGTGAACATGTTTTTATTTCATCACATTTGTTGTTGTTTCTGAGTTTGGTTGATACAGATGTAATTTAATAATGAACACAGTGCATATTATGACTGATAATTTCATTTTGTAAATTTGCAGATTGGTGTAAGATTAATCACTTATTTATGATTTTATATGTTAATTCTATGAGTTCATGTAATCTGATATGTGCTTATTTATCAGCTTAGTTTGTACATTTGTATAATTGTACATTTGTATAATTGATGCATATTATTTTATTTCTTCTACCCCACCCTTTCCATGCTGTACATTGACCCATTTTCATATAATCGAGTAATCTTGTAAATGTATAGTTTATTGTATAACCTCACTTGGGTTTATCACAGAATTTTCACGTCATTTGTGAATCAAGTTCTGTATCATTTGTGTCATTGCAGACTAGTATTTTTATAAATGCATTAATTGTGTCATCTCGTGCAGATTGAAGTTTATAAATGCATAACTTGTTGTCATTTCATGCATATTTCAGTTTATAAATGCATAAATTGTTGTCATCTCATGCAGGTTTCAGTTTATAAATGCATAAATTGTGTCATCTCATGCAAAATTAAGTAGTAAATGCATAAAGAGTTGTAATGAATACAATTTGCATTTGTACATGTATATATGAATCATTGTGTCATTTATGGGGAAGTGTGACATGTTGGATAATTGTACACAAGTTAAGTGCATCAAATAATGTATATTTTCATACAATATGAATAATTGTAAAAGTTGTTACATAATTTCACCTCATTTAAGCAGGTATGTAAATTGTTTTATAGTTTCACACAAGATGTGTGGATAAATTATTATATAATTTCATGTGAGTTGTATATAAATTGTATTATTTGATGTTAATGTATAAATTGTATAATTTCATAAGAATTTTGTGTCTGTTGTCATGTTATGAATACAATAAAACTTGAAACTTAGTGACAACAAGCAAACTTGATGGAAAAAGTGCAAGAGGAAGGCAAACCAGTACGGCTTGTTAACATGGCACAATTAGTCCAAGAACACAGATCTGAGCAAAGAGTGGTGACATTGAGAAGCAAAATTGCCCATGTTTGTTGATGTGGCACATGGTGCATTATTACAGGGTTGTGATAGCATTCACAAATTAAGTTTGTTAATAGATTCCTTTTTATTTTTTTGTCTTGGCCATTTCTCTTCAGAAACTTCAAGGCAGAATTTAGTATTGTTTCAGTGTTTATCTTGATATTCTAAATTAGGGCCAGTGGATTTAAACTTTAGAGCTCCATAGTCAGTGCTCAGTGCTCTGCCTCTAAGCTGTGAGCACAAATTCTACACCATGAGCAAGTATCATGAATACTTATTTAAAGGACAGCAATATGGTCCTCGTGTATGATTGGGATTTCTTTGCATCTTTTCATATCTTCTGTTTGTGGTCAAGTTTAAGAGGCAGCATCTCCAGGTTTTTACATTGAAATTAAACTAATAAACAGGACACTTTAATGAGACCAGCACAAAAGTATAACTCCAAGAAAATGAAACAAAAAAAGCCATTTTAAAGCTACCAGCTGCCAGGCACAAATGGTTGCACACATTGACCTAGGTTACTGACCTTCCATTCTTTAATGTCTAAAAGTCAACGTTGCATATATTTCATTGTCATTTATTTGTGCACACGGTGCTAAAACTGTGATTGTACCAGCACATTCTAGCACAGGAATATTGTCCGTGCACACAGTGCTAAAACTGTGATTGTGTCAGCACTCTCAAGCACAGAAATATTGTTCCGTGCACACAGTGCTAAAACTGTGATTATTTCAGCACACTCTAGCGCAGGAATATTGTCTGTGACTCACGTATTTACCCTCTGCGGTCATCTCCACCATGTGCTATGCCAACGACTGGCCTAGGCATTCATGTATCTCTAGAGATCTGGGAGATATCTGCTGTTGTGAACCAGTTGTGCTGGTGGTATTCCTCCATGCCACTGCCACTCATTGTTAGGAGGCTGGATCTATGCCAGAGCTATACTGGTCAGAAAACATGCCTGCCGCTGCTTGGGGTTAAACCCTGGCCCCTGTCTGAGTGACCAAGTGCACTAACTACCATGTCACGGTGGCTTAGGAGTAATGCTGACCTGTTCGGCTATAGTGAAATTAGTAAAACTATTGTTTTAGTTTATTCATCTCATCTCATCATATTCCTCTTGTACCTTGTGGTGTCGAGGTGAAGTATAAACAGCGGGAGAGTGCCCACTTATGGGCTTCATGTATCGATATTCCCATGGACTGTTATTCCCTGCGTCCATCGTTTACGTGTTCTGCCTCTTCCGCTGCTTCCATCTGGTCTGTGCATCATTGTTTGTTGTGGTATACTGTTAGTTGGTAACCTACTTGCATGGCCAAACCATTTGACTTTAGTTTATTTTAGCCTATAAACAAATTCACAATTATTTTGGCTGCACTCTGGCCGAGAGGAAGTAGAAGAAAGAG
This sequence comes from Cepaea nemoralis, assembly GCA_014155875.1. Lineage (NCBI taxonomy): Eukaryota > Metazoa > Mollusca > Gastropoda > Stylommatophora > Helicidae > Cepaea > Cepaea nemoralis. The sequence continues at coordinate 82,682 of JACEFZ010023689.1, forward strand.
GTAGAAATTAGAGGATGCACTAGACAACATAACAATTATAGTTACCTGACCGAGAGAAATGTTCTCCAATTGATATTTCTGTGTATTTTGTCCCAACAGAGTACAGGAACATTTGTGTACATATGTGTATAGTATGTTTGATCAACTTTTAGATGTTCTGATTGGAAACTACAGATATACTACTTCTGAAATTGCTGTTATGTTCTATGATAAATTTTGAAACATATTGTTTGTGAAATTGCTGTTTTGTTCTATGATAAATTTTGAAATGTACTACTTGTTTAAAACAGGCTGTTTCTCCTGTTGATGATACTGGTGCTATGTGTTCCAATGTCCTTTGTTTGTTAACTCTGTTTGATTCAATGCCACATGTTTAGGATGGGACATCCTCTGAAGGCTAATCCTCCATTTATTTAGATATACAAACCATTTTCCTGTGCTGGTGTTATTGTGGTGGCATTCAGAGACAAGTGACAGACAATACCTTTACTGTGTTGGAGGTTTGTGGTGGAATATAAAAGCAATGATATTCTCTCTTGCTCTTTGTCTGTGTGTGTAGGGGGGAGGTGCATGGGAGGGGCGCAGAAGTAACATGGGGGGGGGGTATTTTTTAAAGTGAATATCAGTTAAAAGTGCTCACTCTTACTCTCACTGCCTATTTCTCTCTGTCTCTCGTTCACACATTCTCTCTCTCTCTCTCTCTCTCTCTCTCTCTCTCTCTCTCTCTCTCTCTCTCTCTCTCTCTCTCTCTCTCTCTCTCTCTCTCTCTCTCTCTCTCTCTCACACACACATACACACTTCCCTTTCACTGTCCTCCTACACATGCCTACTAACAGACACACACATACACACCCCATCATCATCATCTACCTACATGAATTGTCACTGAACCAGTATTACCACATGAACACACCCCCTGGGTTCATGTATTATATTTTAGATGCTTCCTCATCTCCATAGCCAGCAGCAAGAGGTGACAGTGTTGGTGGTTGCCCCACATGGTGATGCCTTGAGCAAGCTTTAACATTCCTTGCCTGGAAATTATCAACTCACTTGTGTAGTGTTCAACATGGCGTGTACAGCATCGTGTGTGTGGTCTGGTGGGCGCGGTCCCCTCTTACATCATATCAGTCAGATAATTAACCTTATGTCAGATGTTCATTGTTATATGAATATGTTGCTGTTGTGATTTGTCAGTTTCTTTGGTATTGCTTATTGTCTGTAGTTTATATCTTACTCTGTAGTTTATATCTTACTCTAATCTTTTCAACAAATATCTCTTATTTTATATGTCAACTCTTCAACAAACATATATTTTAGTTTATATCTAATTTCTTCAGCAAGCATCTCATCTTTTAGTTTATAAATCATTTCTTCAACAAACATCTTATCTTTGCAATTTATACCTCATCTCTGTGAGTAACATCACTTCTCTGCAATTTATATCTCATCTCATCATTTACATCTCATCTCTGCAATTTATAGTTCATCTCTTCAATTTATAGTTCATCTCTTCAATTTAGATCTCATCTTTCCAACTTATATCTCTCTATTCAATTTTAATATCATGTATCATCGCAGTTACTCACCTGTGCACCATATATCTCCTTAAACTGAGAAACTAAAATGATTAGAGAAGCCTGCAGGAGCCAGTTTTTCTTCCGTTATGCAGACTTGCTTCAGCTGTAGTTTCCAGTTTTGGAAATGTGTCTCTTGTTTTTTCCCTGATTGCTTATTCTTAACCTCCTGGATGTTTGTCTTCCCAAATTGTCCGTTTGTCTTCCTATGCTTCTGTGGCCTCTGAGTTGTGTTGTGCAGTATGTTATATAGTGTGTGTGTGAGAGGAGCCTATGCTGTTCTGTTTTCTTTTTTTTTATATTAACATATCTGTTTAGCATAATTGATCTCCAGTAGATTAAATATGTTCATAAGAAATCATTTAAGGTATTGATCAGCATTCATAGAAGTAGAGGAAAGAAACAGAATTTTGGATTTAGTTGATTGGTATATTTAGTCACATTATGGGAATAACATTATCATTTAGAATGTTGCCAGCTGTTTTTTTTATAAAAAGATGACAGTTTATATCATAAGGATGATGAGAAAGAAGTTTAATAGAAAAATTATGCTTTTATAAACCCTGATGGTTATAAATTACAACAAAAATTTATAAAATCAGTGATTTATAGAATAATATTGTGATTCTATAAACCAAGTCAATGTGAGTGTCATCTTATCAATCAGAATAGTTGACAAATCAAGATGCCTTTATAAAATCATCAGAATGGTTTAAAAGACTACAGAAAGAATTTCTAAAGATAGTATTTTCTCTTTTGATTGCATCTTACATGTTTAGATTTCAGCTGAATTCTCATGACGATTTCTGCCATTATTTGTTCTTCTTTAGTGAAGTTTAGTGTTGGGTTCTTGGACTCGTAGATCTGTTTTCCACTTTCCTATATAATCCTAAAGAATATGTTAATAAAAAATTATCATGATGTGTAGAATGATGAGATTATTAGTAGATTTATGAATGCCTCTTCAATACTGCTAATTTTCTGTTCTGTTTTGCCATTATTTATTTTCAGCAATTGTGTACATACCACAGTTTGGAAAATATAGTGTATAAAGATGACTTGTTGTTACTTGTTACTGAGAAAGATGAATAAATTATTACATCTGAACACTGCCCCTTCTTTCTTGTGCTATCTATTATTGTTAGTGAAGTTTGTGTTTTTGTTTCCATTTAGGCAGCTGCGGACAGAAATTGTTCTTATTATAATTTAAAAAATATAATAATAATCAGGACTAAAGTGGAGGTTATAGCAGCGCTAGATTTTATTAGAAGGCAGTAAGTCAAATGGTTTAGCCATGTAATTAGGTTGCCACCTAACAGTATACCACAACAAGCAATGATGCACAGACAAAATGGAAGCAGAAGAAAAAGCCGACGATGTAAACGATGGACAGAGGGAATAGCAGAGTCCATGGGAATCTCGATACATGAAGCCCATGAACGGGCACTCTCCTGCTGTTTATACTTCACCTCGACACCGCAAGGTGCAAGAGGAACAAGATGAGATGAGATAATAAACAAAACAGTGTTTATGTTTATTAAGCTACTCAAAAAAAAAGAAACATAAAATATGAAACATTATATAGATGATAAAGGAAGGTTTACTTATACAAACAAAAGAAAGCTTTACTTAATTCAAAGGAAGCTTGACTTATACAAAAACACAACATAACTAAGAAAGGGAAATTCACTTATATCAAAAGTACACTCACCTGAGAAAGAAAACTTTGCTTTTATAAAAAGAAAACTCTTATAACACAGAACTTTACTTTCACAAAAAGGATACTTTTCTTTCGTCAAACAGGACATTGTACTTATATAAGGATAATCTGATGGCAGCTGTGTCTGTAGAGGTTTCACACTGACATGGTCATGGTGATGTCTTTCATCATGTGGAGGTGTTCGCTCTCATGTGAAATGAGCACAGCTCAGATTTGAGATGGTTTGGTTCATCACAAAACACATGCATACCAAACACAGGTGTGAGCTCTACGTGTGAGGTGTGCAAGACGTGGGTACTAGATATCTACCGGCATATCTCAGCCTTGTAGTCATCGCCAAGCTTCTGCACAGACAGAGACCATGGTCAGTCATTTTTTTGTTACATTTCTTGTTTCCAGTCCCCATAAAGTCCAGTTCTACACTCGTATATGTTTTGAGAATACTCAAGTCCAGTTCTACACTCGTATATGTTTTGAGAATACTCAAGTCCAGTTCTACACTCGTATATGTTTTGAGAATACTCAAGTCCAGTTCTACACTCGTATATGTTTTGAGAATACTCAAGTCCAGTTCTACACTCGTATATGTTTTGAGAATACTCAAGTCCAGTTCTACATTCGTATATGTTTTGAGAATACTCAAGTCCAGTTCTACACTCGTATATGTTTTGAGAATACTAAAGTCCAGTTCTACACTCGTATATGTTTTGAGAATACTCAAGTCCAGTTCTACATTCGTGTACGACTTGGAAAATCAGTGATTGCTGATGACTTGACAACACATACACTTTACAACAATTGTTGATGACTTCACAACACATACACCTTGCAACAATTGTTGATAACTTGACACAACACATACACCTTACAAAAATTGTTGATGACTTGACAACTTTGCAACATTTGTTGATAACTTGACAATCTTACATTTGTTGATGACTTAGTAACCTTACAACATTTGTTGATGACTTGGCAACCTTACAACATTTACTGATGACTTGACCACCTTACAACATTTATTGATGACTTGGCAACCTTAGATTTGTTGATGACTTGGCAACCTTACATTTGTTTATGAATTGACAAGCTTACAACATTTATTGAGTGAGATGGAGCATCTGTGGCTGTGTCTGAAAGCCATGATAATCATTCCTAGCAACCAGCAGACTCTCCTAATAGACAAGCAATATATGAGGGGGTTTCAAATCTTCTTCTGCGTTCATCCGGAGTGCTTTTTCAGATGTAATTGCGGTGTATTGTTATGCACCCTTGGGCCTAGACCTTTATGCCAATACATCTGACTTTTGCATGCGTTTTTTAAACCAGGTTAGCATTCATGGGGGACTCTCACTTTTGTGGCGCCGTCCACAGCCCAGTTGGTCAAGTTAGAGCAGTCAAAGACTTAACAGTCCACCCTCAAGGGAAGGCAGGGACAGTCATGGGCATATTCCACCATCCAAGGAGGCTTCCATAATTGCAGAGCCGGCACAAAGCGCTCTGGTGCTGGGCTCACCCAAGGAATCATTACATCCTGCACATGGCTGCTTTAATTCCTCACTTCCATGTACTGGGCATTTCATTCACCCCAGGCCGCTCCCTGCACAAACCAGGAACGGTCAGTCTGAGACGACTTCTACTCAGCAAGCTTTTTGGTTGGGACGTGTACGGACATTATGCTCTAAAGACTAGATTGTCAGAGCTGTTCCGGCCGGAAAACAAGATAGTTAGAGCTGTTCTGGCCGGAAGACAACAAAGTCAGACACAAGGGACATTTCACTCTGACGTTTTTGCGTTGTGCCTGATTTATTTGTGCCCTTAGACCAGCACATCCGACTTCAGCAGGCATTTGGTAAACGGGTTTGCCTTCCTGTGGTTTCAAGGAACATTCGACTCCTATTGCTGTGGTGTCGTCCACATCTCTGCTGGTCAAGTTAGAACGGCCAAAGACTTTGCGATCAGTCCTCAGGGGAAGACAGGGACAGTCCATGGGCATTTTCCGCCATCCAGGGAAGCTTCCATAATTGCAGAGCCAGCAAATAGCGCTCTGAGACTGGGCTCACTCAAGGAATAGCCATATCCTGCTCATGGCTGTTTTAATTCCTCACTTCCATATATTGGGCATTTCGTTCATCTCTGGCCGCTCCCCGCACAGACCAGGAGTGGTCAGTCTGCAGATGACATCCACTCAGCAAGCTTTCACTTCGGACTTCCACGTAATGGATTCGCTAGCCAAGCGTTCCATTTTGGTTAATGAGACAATTTGTTTTACCTGTCTGCAGATGACATCCACTCTGCAACTTTTTATTTCGGACTTTCACATAATGGATTTGCTAGCCAAGTGTTCCATTTTGTGTTAGTGAGACGTTTTTTCACCTTTGACTACGCTCACTCAGTGAGCTCTAGTACAGACTTGCATCGTAACCACTGCGTGCGATTGGGATGCTTTTTCACTTTTAGTAATGCTCACGAGGTAGGCTACATGCGCTGCGGGCTCAACACCTTACCTCCATGCAGCAGAGGGCTAGTAAAGGCCAGGCTCTCTCATCCGGGGGTGGGGGTGGGGGGGGGGGGTCCCTTCGAACAAGTATCTGGAACAGGCATGTAGCAGGCTAAGCATCTCACCTCCATTTTGCAATGGGTGAGTATCGGCCCGGCTCTCACATCCGGGGGATGTTGACTTAGAGACATTCAGTCATATCCTTCAGCAGAAAGCCTTAGAGTGTGTCCGGACCAAGAATTTGTGCGCTTGATTCGGTCTTTGACTGCCTATCCTCAGTCTACCTGCAGAGCAGTAGGTTGTGTCTCTCTTGGTCTGGTCCATATCCCAAGGCCTGTCCGACACGTAGTTGTGCTTCTGTTGGCAAAGCCCTTGGGGTCATTGGGACAGGCAAGCCCCTCCACCACAACAAGGCGGAGACACATCAGAGAAGGGGGGAGGGGGCTTCAAATGAAAACCTTAAAAGTGTGATAGACACTACTATAGCCAGGCCTTTGTCTTGTAACCTGTCGGTATTGTAGTTAGGGATTTTAAGAGTTCTCATCACGTGACATAACAGTGCAGACTAACATGGGTACGTCGTATGGATAGTGTAAAGATGGCCGCCCCACTTTTGATATGCGCCAAAGAGGAGCAGTGTTCTGTTAACCGTATTTTTTGTTCATCGCAATGTCTTTCACATGACATTGTAATATACCCCATCATTTATTCCCTCTCTGTGATGTACTAGGCAATTTTAGTTAGGTAGTTTGCCATAGCTTTCTGAGCGGCTGACCTCTCATGTCATGCAAAATCAACGCAAACTGACTGCTTCCAAATAGCCGGCGGCAAATTTCGAACCCACGACTCGGTGTGTCGGGGAATTATGAAACTGCGCGTCTGACTATAACCTGTACCTGTAAGTGTAAAATATCAGATGCTAAGGCAAGCTTAAGAGAGTCATGGGTGGGGGGGGGGGGGGGGGGGGGGTGGACGCATTAATACGACATGGTCGATTATTCTATAGCGGCAAAGAATATTCAGCTGAATTTAATTTCGCGAGGGGATAAACAATACAATCAATAAATAGTTCCTTGATTTGAACTGTTAAAATATTTATTATCCTTAAAAATGTATCGTAGCGCAAGTAGAAATTGTTAGAACCACGTTTTCAGAGTTTGTGGACACCGAAAATGTAATCTATTCTTTCTCCTTCAGAGAAGAGTTCGTAGTGTCTAGTGTCATCATCATCATGTTGCACAAGATTATAAATCTGAGCCGGCGATAGACCCTGATTATTAATAAGTCCAATACCCCATATGGACAACAATCACCTCCGGATTAATATTTCCTGTGAGGGTAAAACCGTGAGCAGTTGCTTTTGGCTGACTCAACCACAGGACTATTATTCTGAGCCGGTGATGAACCCCAACAATAACTTCTTTAAGTTGAACGGGATAGGGGTAATGGTGAGGCTGACCCTGATATAACTTCTCATTGGGGTTGAACGGGTAGGGGTAATGGTATAATCGAATCGAGAAAAAAAAATATAAAGGAAAACACACACTGCGCCTTTTAAATGCACATTGTTTTGTATGAAATAAAGCCACAACAATTAAAGTAACACAGCTAATTAAAATATTGGAAAGGGTCATACATTACATTACATTGGCACCTTTCCGTCTTGACAGACGATAGTTTGGTACATTGTGCTTCAAAAAGGCTTAATAATTGTCATATGGCAATAACTACGATCCACTGGCGGTGGCGAGTGTGGCTGGTAAGGCCAATTCTTGCTGCAAATGTTTGCCCACAGTAGGTGCATGTGAAAACATTGTCATTTCCACCATTTTGCACCATCTTACGTCTCTCACGCTCTGTGTGTGCTTTATCTGCAATCATTTTCTCCTTTGTCTTTATTCCATTTCTGATAGTTGCCCTCCATGCAACACGTTCAGCGGCGACGTGCTCCCATTGTGCATTATCAATGCCTGTATCAATCATGTCCCGCTTACACACATCTTTGTATCGTAGTAGAGGCCGACCCTGAGATCTCCTACCCGTCTGTAATTCACCAAAAAAGATGTCCTTTGGTATTCTACCATCATCCATCCTCCTAACGTGTCCTATCCATCTAAGTCTACGAAGACTGAGCATGGAATACACCGTCACACAACCTGATCTTTCCAATACTTCAGCATTTGTGATTTTGTCTTGCCACTTAATACCAAGTATTCTTCGCAGACACCGCATATGAAAGCTGTTTAAACGTTTCTCTTGGCGTGAGTAAGTTGTCCAGGTTTCACTGCCATAAAGAAGAGTACTAAGGACACAGGCTTGGTAGACGAGGACTTTTGTTTTGGCAGTAAGCTTCCTGTTCTCCCAGACTCTTTTTGCTAACATGTTCATTGTTGTTGCTGCTATCACAGTGTGAACATGGCCTAGCCGTAGATCGTTAGTGGTTGACATCACTTATAGATGACAGACTCCGCGTTGTATTATATAAAAGTTTTATTTGTTCAATCCATTACATTTCATGCTGTCAAAGTACATGCAGACATGTTTGTTTATCCTTTCATGTCTGAGTCCCAAGTCCCAAGTCCGAAGTGACGTGTGTGCAACCCCTGGATACTTAAACCCATTTGTGCACACACGTTCACCAACTATGATTTCCCCACTAGTTAATGAATGCGCAGCATTCATTAACTCTCCACTACTAAGCTAACTCCCTTACTGTTATATACCTCCCCTTCTTCAAGGAGTGTACCATACATCCGGTCTATTGATCCACTGGCGCCCTACGTGTGTCAGACCTACCAAGCTAGGACACAGTATTCAGATGAGTACATTTTATTTTAATTAGTTTAATAGTTTAATATTGTCATAGTGTGTTTCATGTAGTTTGGTGTTGGTTTGTATCTGTTTGTCCTGTGCTGACGAAGGCTTTGGCCGCAACGTCCAATTTGTCTCTTGTAGTCGTGATTTAGTAAAGCTCACAATCTACTTCTCGTTTATTTGGGTGATTCATTCATTGCTTCTTCAAGGAGACATTTTCTCTGAAAAAGTCTCAACCCCAACCCTTAACCATTTAACTCTACTGAAATATTTCTTGTTCTATACCACATCTGCCCAACAATCCCTTCACATATATTTCCTAATTCAAATCTCACCCTCCTATCTCATCATAGCCAAATGCTAACCAGAGACATACTTCATACAATGTCAATAATACAAAACTCTCTACAAAATTCGTTATAAAGTTCTCCACAAAAACTCTCTACAAAACTCTCTATAAGCGAACCGCTTTTAAAGTGTCCATCTAAATTATGATTGACAAAATTGAAGATATTTTCCTTATCTTTTTCTCACTTACTCACATTCTCGCTATTCCAGGATAGACAGAAAAAAAGTTTAGTTTAGATTGGTTTGGTGCGCACCTAAGGAAGTTTAGAAAGTAAGGAAAAAGTAAGAAGTAATCACATTTCTCTTCCCATGCATTCTCAAAACTTTATAAAATAAAGTTTCCAAAATTTATCTTCATTGCCGTCAATAATAATTTTTCAAAAAGTTATGTTAATCCAAAACTACAACCTTTTGTAGTATTCACCTCGTTAAGTTCAACCATTCTTTTAAAACCTCCAAATTATTAATATACAGTCTAACACAGTGTTCTTCTTCCAGAGTCCAGTTATGCCAAAATTCAACCTGGCATTCCCCCCATATTCTCCCATTAAACGCTGTTCAACCCAGCTCCTATTTCAACTCCCATTTACCCAGTATCGCCCCGTCATTCCCCTCATCCATGGCTTTCAATCCATGTATTTACATTACGAACCGTCTAATGTAATCCCTAATTCAATCCCCCAAACCATTTTTAACGGTTTAACTCTTTCCAACCCACATGTAATTATCAATTGTTGCTGACAACCCCAGCCACTTTTAAATATACTCCTCCATTACTTTCTCTACAAGATACTGAGTCACTTCGCTAATCACCACAACTTCCCCCTTAACTCAATCATGTTTCACCCTCAATTTCTATTTATAAACGTTATACACGTTAAACAACTCAACTTCAAGTCGCAAAATTCATAAAACGAAGCATGGCCCTTACTCCATGTTTCATATTTTCTGCAAGCTCCCAAAAACAACTCTTCATTTTTCCCATAACTGAACGTCAAGCTAGAAATCATTTTAAACACACCCAGGGTAACTCAAGAAAAACAAAACCAAAGTTTTGTAAAAATAAACAGCTAAGGTAACATATTATCACATTTTATAAAGAACAACTGAAGTCAAAACAATAGAGCAAACAATATCAACCCCCTCATTCTTTGACATCATTTTTATCCCCACACATTATTCAAAATAAACATATGTGATGAAATGAAAAACCATATATATACATACACCATAATATGTTATGACTACTAATCAATTATTTTCCGTCTAAGAAAAACTCAACACTTCAACTTAAAAATCAAAATGATAATAAAGCATATATCAATCAGTCCTAACTTACTACAATATTATGTCTACTCATCCCGACAACTCTCAACAACTCTTGATTAAGTTATTTGCTAACTTTCTTCCTTAGAAATTCACAAATACCGTCTCTAACTTCTTCTTCTATCTGCAATCTGCAGAATATTCTACCACGCTATTTATCACTTCTCCATTTTCTTAATAACTCCAAATTTTTTTCTATAAGTGCAATATCTACATCAATGTCGCCATCCTCCCGAGGAGAATTATCTTCTTTCATATCAGCATCCTCATCAGTTTCTGACTCTTCATCCATCTCTTGTTCCGCATCTGTATATCCATTACTAGCAACCGCTAATCTCTTCCTTTCTAAATCCAATCTAATCTTCCTATCTTGATGTCTTAATAAATTTTCAAATAGTGGCATATCTTCATCACTTGAGGAATTTACTCTAAATTTCCTTTGCCTCTTAATTTCTCTTTCTTTCTGTCTATCTAACTTTCTTTTTACTGCCTGTCTAGTATTCATAAATGGAGCGTCTATTTTTTCTTTGATTGATTCTTCACTATTATAACCGTCATACGTGTTGTTTTCCTCTGTCACGATTGTTTTTGGTATTGTTTCTTCTTGTTCACCAGTAGTAGATGCTGTTATTATTTGTTTTTGTACCAATTCTCTCCCATTTTCTATAGGTATTGGATATTCCGTTTGTCTGATAATCTGTCCATCTGACAATATTTCTTCTGAATAATAATAATTATTATTATCCTCTGCATCTTTTTCCTCATTATCCCGTCTTAAGTGCTCTACATGTGAACGTGCAACATGCCCTGTAACTTGATTTTTAATGGTATACGATACTGGACCCTTTTTTTTCTAAAATATAATATCCCGGGACCCAATGAGCATCAAACTTAGAGTTTTTCCTATGTTTTTTGTAATAAACTCTATCACCTATGTTAAACTCTTGTAAGTGTGCATTTTTATTTGTGTATTTCTTCTGTCTTTCTCGAGCCTTAATTATATTATTTCTTAAACGTATATGTGCTTTGTGCATTTCTTGCAACCTTGTTTCCTGAAAATCCTCCCCCATATATTTTCTCCTAGGCTTTAATAAATTGTCAATTGGTAATATTGGTTCTCTTCCATGTACATAGGTAAAATGGTGAGAAACCTGTTCCTTCGTTTTGGTGTGTACGGATCGCCCCCAATGCTATTCCCAAATAAAGATCCCAATCCATATCGTGTTCTTCTACATTTTTCGCTAGTATATTGTATAATGTCCTATGTTGTCGCTCATTTTTGGCATTCGAAGATGGTCTGTAATACGAAGTTTTAATGTGTTTTATATTCAAATCTTTTACCAATTTTTCAAACTTTCTATTTACAAATTCTTTCCCATTGTCTGTAAGTATTGTTTGTGGACACCCAAACCTTGGTATAAATTCTTGTAAAAGCATATTTATAACTGAATCAGAACTCTTGTCTGGAATTGGATAAACTTCTGGCCAGAGACTATATGAATCTACGATATGTAGTAGGTATACATTTCCCGATAATGTTTTTGGATGAGGACCTGAAATATCCAAACTTACTTTCTGCATTGGAAATTGAGGAATATCTGTATCTTGTAAGGGACATTTAATTATCTTCATGTTTCTTAACTTACACTTTTCACATGCTTCAACATATTCATATACGCTTTTAAATAAATTCGGCCAGTAATATTTACTGCTAATAGACTTAACTAACTTATCTCGTCCAAAATGACCATTATTATCATGATATGCCTTTAAAACTTCTCGTTCTAAATGTTTCGGAATATATTTTCTTAATCCCTCACCTTTTTCACCGACATAATATAATTGATTGTCTTCTTGTAGCTCTAAAAATTTTCTTTTAAAACTGTTTTCCCCTGTTTCTTTCAGTTTTCTTTTTATCTGTATTATTTTTGGATCTAATTCCTGTTCATTTTTCATATTAAATTGTGCTAAATGTGGGTCTTCTGCTCTAGGTTCAGACTCTTGATCCGACGGTAAACTCTCAAAGTCTTCTCTATTTATTATGGCAGAATCTAATATATTTACTTGCCAGTTTCGATCGTCTATCTCCGGTTCTCCTTCATCTTCCGTGTTTCCTGATGACTGTGGATACGGGATTCTAGACAATAAATCAGCGCATGTATTATGTTTTCCTGAAACATACTCTACTTTAGCATTGTATCCCTGTAAATTTAATGCCCACGTTTGTATTTTCCTATTTTGTATTGGTGCTTCTAATATAGACTTTAATGGCATGTGATCAGTTCTAATAATGAAATTGGCGTTATGTAAGTAGTAATTAAGTTTTTGGAGAGCATAGTGTATAGCATAAGCCTCCTTCTCAATAGTAGACCATTTCCGTTGAGACCTGCTAAGTTTATGAGACAAGAAATAAATTGGCCTTTCATTTTTAACCCCTGGTATTCCAGATTCTTTTCCTTCATATGGTTGAACCAAACACGCTCCTACAGCATTATCTGAAGCATCTGTATATAATATTAGCTGTTTATTCAAATCTGGATATGTCAATAGCGGCACTACTGTTAAGCTATTTTTTAAAAACTCGAACGCTTTTTGACATTCATCATCCCACTTAAATCTAGCGTATTTTCCAGTTAAGTTAGTAATAGGCTCTGCTATCTTTGAGAACCCTGGAATGAAACGCCTATAATACCCACAGGTTCCAATAAACGCACGCACTTCTTTTACGTTAGTTGGAGGGGATAATTCTTTAATAATTTTAACCTTATCTTGATCTGGTTTAATTCCGTCTCTATTAATAATATACCCCAAATACTTTGTTTCTGTTTTTAAAAATTCGCATTTACTGAGCTTCAGTTTAACATCATGTATTCTTAATCTGTCGAATACTAATTTTACATGTTTTAAGTGATCATCTATATCTCCTGCTGTATAAATTAAAATGTCATCTATATATACCAATGCAAACTTTTGCATACCCTCTAAAACCTGATTAATTAATAGCATATAATACGAGGGCGCTGTACGAACTCCAAAAGGCATTCGTAAGAATTCGTAAGAACCTGCGTGTGTACAAAAAGCACTCTTTTTCTGGGCGTCTGGGGACATAGGTATACACCAAAATCCTGATCTTGCATCTAACGTGGTAAAGAAAGTAGACCCATTAAGTAAACCCAAAATATCATCAATCACCGGCAATGGGTACGCTAGATTCTTAGTGATTTTGTTCAACGCCCGATAGTCACAACAGAATCGATGTGAACCATCAGATTTGGTCACGATGACGATCGGAGATGACCATTCTGACTTTGATCTTGTTATTATTCCTGCTTTCAGCATGTCTTCTATTGCTTTTTCAACAATTTCTCTATTCCTTAAAGGTGTTCTATACGGTTTTTAAACTAATTGGTGGATGATCTCCAGTATCTATTTCCATTGTAACTGTACTAGTTCTTCCCAATTCTAAATCATTAATTGCAAAAACGTCTTGATTTTCTTTCACCAATTGTTCTAATATTTCTTTATTCTCCGGTGGGGCTTTTAACTGTGATAACAATTCTTGTTCTCTTGTCCTTTTGTCAACTGTATCTATTTGAGATGGATATTTTTAAATGTATGGATCAATTCATCATTTCGTCTTTTCCAGCTTCTTGTATACTTATTTCTGACATTATTTCTAACCATGGGAGTTTCTGAATAATCATTTCCCAACATGTTTTCTTTTTCTATAGTTAACATGTTATCATCATTATACGCTACTTTAGCGATTACACAGCCTCTATATAATTTAATATTTTTTCCTGTATTGTTTAGGAGCATCACTGGAAAGCTGAGATGTTTATCTAATACTGTTAACCCATCGGTGACTTCTAAGCCAGGTTCATCTATTATTTCTCTCTCTAATTCCGTTATTTTAACTGTTTGTCCAACCGAAAAGTACGGATTTTTTTTCATTTTTGCCTGTATTAAATTAACCGTTTGTGGTTTCAAATTCATGGTCGTTTTGACTCTAACTAGTGTCGACACATGTATATCCTCTTCTAAATCTACGTAAACATCTTGGAATTTTAATTTATGCAAATCGAAAAAAAAAGTCTCACCCCATTTTTCAATAAAAAATCTCTACCCAATATCATATTTCTATTTAAATCCTTGACCACATGGAACATATGCCTAACATTTATCCCTCCTAATTTAAAATTTATCATCGTTTGTCCAAGCACTTATAATTTATGTCCAGTTACCGAATGAAGATTCTCCTGAATTCTAAATAGTTTAAAATTTTTTAATATTCGATATAAAAATGTTTCTTTAATCACGCTAACTTGCGCTCCCGAGTCAACTAATGTTCTAATTTTATATTTCCCTATTTCTATTATACATGAGCTAGGATCAACCATATTTAGTGACAACTGTTTTATCTCCCCAAGTTGAGGCCACTTCTTATGTTTTTTATTTCTAAATGTCCTACAAGCACTTGGAATCAACGACTGGCAAGAGAAGGTCCACCAGAGAGACGAATGGAGACAGATTGTATTTGCAGCAAAGAACCTCAATGGCTCGGAATGCTGAAGAAGAAGAAGAAGAAGAAATGTCCTATTATACTCATCATTTGGGTTTTTAATATATTGATTCATCTTTTGGATCTTACTATCTTCCCCCCCCCCCCCCTACTGCCGATCCTGTTCAGTAAGCGGGATGCCAATTTCCCTGATGTCCTGACCTTCTAAAATTTCTCTGCACTTCTCCATAATTCCCATTTGATGATCTACTATTTACAGTTCTATTCTGTGTACTAGTCTGAGCACCTCTATTATTTTGTGTATTCGATTGGACACGTCTGTTATCACAGAAGCGAAAAATGTGTCCACGTTGGTGGCACCCCCAACAAACCACATTTGTGTTATTTGTGTTACCTACCATGTTTCTTACAGTATTTCTCACTTGTCCTTCTCTACCTTGATTATATACGTTACTGTTTCCTTGTACCATCTGTATTTCTCCTCTTCTTCCTCTCCATCCATATCTATACTGTCCTATTTCCATTGGTTCTTCAATTCTATCTTCCGAACTACTACCTAACTCTCGTCCTACCCTCAATCTAAACCTTCTCCTCAAACTTTCTTCTTGTATAGCGATATCTACAGCTTGTGACAACCTTGCAGGATTCTCTCTCATTAATTTAAATTTCAATCCATCTGACCTAATCCCATCAACAAAATCCCCACCAACATCCGTTCCACTTCTTCAGCTCGTACATTCTGTCCCAAAAATGACTCTTCAGCTAAATTGATCAACCTATCACTGTATAGCTGTACACTTTCTGTAGTATTTTGTCTCGTCTGTCGCAACACTGAGAATGCGTGTTGAGGGTCAGTAATTTCTGCATATTTATGTGCCAGGTCGTCTTTGAATTGTTCCCAGGTTTCACCTCCTCCAGCTTCTAGCTTTCTTCTTATATGGTCAGAAACAGGGCTTGTACTAGTTCTATAAGCTAAATTCTTTTTATCCTCATCTGTAGCGTTCACTAGATAAGCATGTTTCTCAATAGAAATAATCCATTTCTTAAATTGATTCGCCTGTCCATTAAATCTCTCGACATCACTGATTACACTTTGCTGTCTTAATACTGCGTCCAACTTTGATATTGCCCCACCAACTCCACTCAGTACTTGAGAAAAATCCTGGGCTTCCATCCTAAAAAAAATCTGTAATGGAAAGTACCACCCAATATAATATACTAATATTTTAAGACAATATTATTTTAAAGTAAGCAGCAAAAAACATTCTGTTCAATTGAGTATGTTGTTAATTAACCTAAAATTATTCATTACCTATACTGCTCTGTCGTTTGTTCTGGGTTCTATGGGTAGAAATGAAGTATGGTCCAATCGACAAAAATGACGGAAGAGGTTCCAATCGACAAACTTGATGAAAGAGGTTCCAATCGACAAACTTGATGGAAGAGGTTCCAATCGACAAACTTGATGAAAGAGGTTCCAATCGACAAACTTGATGAAAGAGGTTCCAATCGACAAACTTGATGGAAGAGGTTCCAATCGACAAACTTGAAAGAGTATGACGCCCAATCGATAAACTTGAAAGTTGTCCTCTACTCTCGCAGGAACAGAAAAAGAAGAGCCTCTGGATTTTTCACTTCAATCGAAGTCGGTGCCTTCTAGTCGTTTTCATGCCGCTGATTGTGCTCGTCTGGATTTGAAATTACAACGATCGAGACAATACTGATTGATTGATTGCTTGATTGATTGATTGATTGATTGATTGATTGATTCGACTCACTTTAAGCGTTGGCCAAGAACTCCGGACTTTACCTTCAGACAAGCAAGGTCACCTTCACTGTAGTTCAAACGGTAACGGTTAATAGTTCCAGCAAAACCAGATTTCACGGCAACATATCTGGAACATACATACGTTTCGAAAAAAACGAGCAGGTCAACAATAGATTCAAGCTTGTCGATGGCTGCTCTGTTTCACCACTCGGAACATTATGTGTTGTGTGGCGTTTCCAACAACGGTCAACCCCATCACAAAAACTTGAAAATCCAACATAAGTTGTTCCTCCAGAGTGCACAAGCCTCCATGACTTCTGTTGATTTTTATTTTATTTTATAATCGATTTAATTGACGACCTCTGTGATCAGTGGTGTCCGCGACAGCACGATTTCGGAATCTTGGTAAACTCGGCGCCAAATCAGGTCATATCACAGTGTGAACATGGCCTAGCCGTAGATCGTTAGTGGTTGACATCACTTATAGATGACAGACTCCGCGTTGTATTATATAAAAGTTTATTTGTTCAATCCATTACATTTCATGCTGTCAAAGTACATGCAGACATGTTTGTTTATCCTTTCATGTCTGAGTCCCAAGTCCCAAGTCCCAAGTCCGAAGTGACGTGTGTGCAACCCCTGGATACTTAAACCCATTTGTGCACACACGTTCACCAACTATGATTTCCCCACTAGTTAATGAATGCGCAGCATTCATTAACTCTCCACTACTAAGCTAACTCCCTTACTGTTATACTGCCTTGCCAATCCTGATGTTGATTTCCTGATCGAGGGATAATTTGCTATTTACCTCTGATCCAAGATATGTAAAATGGTCTACTATCTCCAGTTCGGCGTCGTCAATAAAGATTGATGGTACACCATGTGCACCTTGTGACATAATCTGTGTCTTCTTTTTGTTAATTGTTAAACCAAATTCAGAACAAGCATTGGAGAATGCAGATAGTAGATGTTGTAATTCTTCCTCAGAGTGGGTCGTAATCGCAGCATCATCCGCAAAAAGCAACTCTCTGATTAGTACCCTGCTAATTTTGGTCTTGGCCTTCAATCTCTGAGCATTATAGAGGCCACCATCTGAGCGTGAGTGAATGTATATACCGTCATCCTGATCACGAAAGGCATATTTCAGTAGAAGTGAAAAGTATATCCCAAAGAGGGTGGGGGCTAGTACACAACCTTGCTTAACTCCACTCTTGATTTCAAACTCTTCTGAAGTTGTGCCATCAAACTTGATTATACCCTTCATGCCTGTGTGGAACGATTCCACAATGGACAGAAGAGTTGGTGGACAGCCAATCTTCTTTAGTGCTTTGAACAGACCCTCACGACTGACCAAATCGAATGCCTTTGTGAGGTCGATGAAGGCAATAAACAGTGGCTGATTTTGTTCCCGGCATTTTTCTTGCATCTGTCGCAATGAGAATATCATATCAATGGTAGACCGGTTCTGACGGAAGCCGCACTGTGATTCGGGGTAGACTTGATCTCTCAGGACTTGAAGTCTGCGCAGGACAATTCTGGCAAATACTTTCCCAACAATACACAGAAGTGAGATACCCCTATAGTTGTTGCAGTCGCTCCGATCTCCCTTGTTCTTGTACAGCGTTATGATGTTTGAATCTTTGAAATCCTGTGGGACTTGTCCTTCTCGCCAGCATAGCTCTATTAGCTGGTGGATCTGCAGAGCGAGGGTGTCTTGCCCACTCCTGATAACCTCTATTGGAATCCCATCCTTACCTGGAGCCTTGCCAGATGCAAGCTCATTTATAGCACACTTAACTTCTGTTATAGTGGGAAGTGTGTCCAGGTGGTCAAGAGTTGGCAGGGCCTCTATGGCGTTGAGGGCATCATCCGCCAGCTTGGTCTCACTTGAGTAAAGCTCTAAATAGTGCTCGACCCATCTATCCATCTGCTGTTTCTTATCAGTGATGATTTCTCCAGTCAAGGTTTTCAGCGGTGCACTTCTTTTGATCATTGGACCACAGGCTTTCTTTATCCCTTCATACATGCTTCTGATGTTTCCCTTATCACTTGCGATTTGAATGGACTCACATAACTTGATCCAATAGTCATTCGCACACTGCCTGGCAGCCTTTTGTACATCCTTCCTCGCTTGCTTCAGCTCACTCAGAGTGTTACGCGTTGGTCTTTCCTTGTTTCTTAAGAGAGCTATCTTCTTTTTATCAATCAAGGGCTGCAGTATCTGGCTGTTTGCCGCAAACCAGTCCTGCCTCTTATGATCCACAGTGCCGTAAACCCCTACCGCTGTTTTATAAATAGTTTCCTTAAGTTTACTCCATTTATCATTTACTATACAATTTTCTGATGTATCATTGAAAGCGTCCTCAAGTTGCTGTTGAAATTCAAAGCACTTTCCAGGATCGTGAGTGTTAATAATATTAATCCTGGGGCTAGACTTGTGTTTAGCTGTGTAGATTCTCTTCGGTCTCAGTCTAACCCTTGCAACAACCAAAGAATGATCTGTATCACAGTCAGCACTGTGGTAACTTCGAGTTAATGATGTATGGTTCAGATGTTGTCTCCGTGTGATAATGAAGTCCAGCTGATGCCAATGGCCGGATCTTGGATGTTTCCAAGTGACCTTATGCATCTCTTTTGTTTTAAAAAAGGAGTTTGTAATACATAGGTCATTTTTAGTGCAATGCTCCAGCAGCCTTTGCCCATTATCATTCATGCGACCGATGTTGTATTTTCCAAGGCACACTGGCCATGAACTCGAGTCCTTGCCCACACGAGCATTGAAATCACCGAGCATATAAATGTAGTCGGATTTTGGAACTGCCTTGATCGCAGAGTCTAGCTGCTCATAGAACGTATCTGTCACATCATCAGAGGAAGTGAGTGTCGGTGCATATGCAGTGAGAATGGTGAGAAATCCACAAGAGGTTGCCAAGCGCAGTGATAATAATCTTTCATTACCTCCAGCTGGGATATCAATCATTCCCAGTAGTGAATTCTTCACTGCAAAGCCCACACCGTGATGCCTTTTTTCTGCCTGCCCTCTTCCCTTCCAAAAAAAGGTGTAATTGTTTTCCCTGAGTGACCCTTCCTCAGCGAGGCGAGTCTCCTGCAGGCCAGCAATATCAATGTTAAGACGATTGAGTTCAGCATCAATCACAGCCGTTTTTCTCACATCGTCAATATTTGTCAAGTCAGTGGAAAATCCTGGACACATGGTTCTCACGTTCCAGGTTGCAAGCCGTAGCTTGAGGTTTCTATTATTCTTTTTATTAGTGCCTGGTGCATTGGTTTTACAGCCTGCGATTCACATTTTGTCCTAGCCCCAAGCACCCATTGAAGCAGGCAGGCTGTGGCGGATCAGCACCCAATTGGCCGGGGGCTGCCCAGCTTGAGGCGGACGGTAGCTGATCAGTGACACCTGTAGGTGTCTCCCACCGTCAGAGGCAACGCGTGGCGCCCCATGTCTACGCCAACTGACAAGGACTTATAACCCGTAACAGTTGCCTCTCGCTTTGATTCCGAGACCGGTTAAGACCAGGGATGGAGTTATTGCCTCTCCATAGCACAAAGCCTGGGCTAAAATAAAGAAACCATGTGTTGCCCATGCAGCATGATCCCTCTCTCGGCCTGCCTAGTTCACTCCAGAGGAAAGTTAACACCTATACATCTGGAACAAGACAAGCTGCAGAAGCTGCCGGATCAGCAAAGCAATGCTCTAACTGTCCGCCTGTCGGAGCTTCGATCCTAGACCAGCTGCCAACCAAGGCTTAGGGCCTGGTCTGCCCTGCCATGACTTATTTTGTCTTTGGGTTGCATTTCCTCTCACCAGGATAAGGCTAGTACCCTCCCAATTGCGCTCTTCCGCCCGAAGCCGTTGGCACAATGTGGGGTGTCGGGTTTGGTAAGCGCCGCCCAACATTCGGCGCTGACAGAAAGCAGGTAGTACCGTCTACTGTCATACGGTAGCTCAGTCATATCTGACTAAGACCTGACCTGAGTTGGCTACAATATGGTGACATATACATGAAAGAAATTATTCATATTCAGGCAATGCACACAAAGTATACAACCACAACAGAAGTCCCCCAAAAAAAGTTCACATCAAATACCTGTGTCAAACACAAAACAAAGTAAATAATGCATACAAAGAAATAGATAAAGAAAATCTATCTAATCTGTCTCTAGAAATACCCTATGGGTCTGATGATGACTAAAGGGTCATAACAACATACATAACCGTTATTTCAAGGGACAATACTGAAGTAATATAAATGTATTAGCTAATTTTAATAATTGCAGTAGTTTTCTTAATTTTGTATACAAATGTTTAAAGAAATTATCGACAGTTATATACACCATGAATAATGAATAATAATTTTAATTCATTTTTACAGATTTTGTAAAAGTTTTGACTGTATTTTACACGCGTAAAACTGTTATAAAACATTTTTATATTTGTTCTCGATAATATTACATTGTATGTTTCACTCATTCGGTAGTAGTTACTTTTATCTTTTAGATAAAAATTTTTATCTGGCCGTTTATAAGGGCCACTCCAATAAATCTGTAGTATTCCCCCCACCCCCTGCCTTGCAATGAAAATCATGTCAACAGTTCTTCGTTCTTTTCTGAAACCACATTGACTCTCAAGAAGAAGACCTTGATCGAGATGGGCATGAAGATACCACGGTGGTTGTCACAGAATTGGTGGTTTTCTTTACGTTTGCAAAGGTGGGCTATCGACGGATCCTTGAGATCTTGTGGCATGGTCTCGTTCACCCACATGTTTGTAAAGACTTGGTAAAGCTACTCTATTAGAACCGGTCCACCTGCCTTGTATATCTCTGCCGTGATGGAGTCAGGACCAGGCATCTTATCGCTGGAAAGTTGCTGGATAGCTTTGTTTATTTCCACTATGGTTGGCGTCAACAAGAGTATCATTTGTGGGGACTTGATAAAGGCAGTTGATGGTTTCGTCATCGATGGAGGGGGTTGCATTTAAGATATTGCTCAAATGCTCTGCCCATAATTGGAGGATTTCTTTCTTGTGGGTGACCAATGTTCCCCCATCTGCACTAAGGAGGGGAACTAAGCCTGATTATGTAGGGCCATAGACCGCTTTCAGTGAGTCACAGAGGTTTTTCATATCATATCTGTCTGCAAAGCCTTGAATCTCATCAGCTTTGTTGCTCAGCCAGGAGTCCCACATGTGCCGAAGTTTCTGCTGCATGACTCTCCGGATGTTATTGAAGGCCCCTTTTTTATGTTGACTTCGGGTCGTTTAAATATGCTTTGTGGAGAAGGTATTTCTCGGCCAGTAATTGGTTGATGTCTTCGGAATTTTCATCGAACTAGTCTGTATTCTTCCGGTGGGCTGGACCCAAGATTTCCATAGCAGTATCGTAGATGCCCCGGGAAGGTTAACCCGGTCAACAAATGCCCGCAGAAGTCGAATGTGTCGGCTTAACGGCGCAAGAACGCAGCTCTGCTTTAAACAGGCACAACGCAATCCCGTCAGGAAAAGAAAAGAAAAACTCCGGATGAACGCAGAAGAAGAATAAGAAGTATCGTAGATGTGTCTTTAGAGCTATCCGCTCTGTTTCCATATTAGGTCATGAAAAAATGTCATTTTCTGTGGCGATTTCAACGCTAAAGGCAGATCATGGGGAAACATTTCCTCCAACACACAGCGGGAAGAGCTCAAGACAGCACTTGAAACCATTGACCTGGTGTGTATCAACAGTGGCTGTGTCACCAAGACAGCTAGCCGCCCAGGTGATGAGGGCAGTGCTATTGACCTGGCGCTGGTTTCTCCTTCACTCACTACAGTGTGTAGATGGTGTGTCCTAGGGTACCACGGCAGCGACCACCACCCTTGCAGCATATTGGTGGAGAAAGGCAGAACCAGGCAGCACAAGTCAACGATCAAGACCTTCCAGTATGACAGTACAGGGCAAGATGTGGTGAGTAAAATAAGACGCGACAAGCGCAGAAAGTTTCAGGGCAAAAAAAAAAAAAAAAAAAAAAACAGCTGGGAGCAGCCACCTTGGTGGAATTTTGAGGTGGAGAAGGTCTGGATGGATAAGCGTTGTGCTGTAAGGAAATGGCAAAACGCCAAGAAGAACAGAGTTGCCTGCGTGCACTTAGAAAGAGAGATGCACACAAAAGTAAGCTATTTAAAAAAAAATTTCAAAAAAACTGGTTAAGGTGGTTAAAGTTGAAAAATGGGCAGATGTATGTCAAAGGGTAAGCACAGACAAGTCACTGAAATTGTTCTGGCGACTACATAAAAGAATGAGTGGGGTAGTCAAGAATAAGAGAATTTCTGACTTCCAAGGTGCTGACCTTATCTGGCAGAGGACTGACGAGAACAAGGGCAAAGCCCTATTCGAACGCTATCTAGAGCAAAGCAACCAGACAGACACGAGAGGCCAAAATCTTGCCAAGGAAGTCACCTCAGACATGTGCAAGGCCCAGAACATTTTGGATGAAGACACAGTGATAGTGAAAGAAATCAAGGCTGTGCTTCGACGATAAAAAAAAAGCGCTCCAGGGCCAGATGGCATAAGATATGACGACATCAATTGGTGTACCGACAACGAACCAGGGAAACTAGCAGACATGTACAACAACAGTATAGGGAGTGCTAGCATCAAGGAAGAGTGGTTACACAGCTATCTGATTCCCTTGCCGAAGCCTGGCAAAGACCACACAAAAATTCAGGGATATCGAGTAATCCTTATGCAGAATACAATAGGCACACTGCTGGAGAAGTTAATTGCCAGAAAAATATCAAGCCAGCTAGAGAAGCAAGGTGTTTTCCAACCTACCTTGAGAGGGTACCGTCCCAAAAGAGAAACCTGGACCAATGCAGCAGTTTTTGCCCATGATGTTTATGAAGGTTTCCACTCAGGCATTGAAAACTTTGCTGCAGCGATTGAGCGTACAACAGAGTACCATCGGATTTTCTAATGCTTCAGCTTCTTGAATTCAAGATAAGTCCGTTCCTCCTTAGTTGGATCGCTGCAGCCCTCTTCCAACGGAAAGTAGCTTTTAGATGTGGCAGTTGGACTTCGGAACCAACAACAATATATCCTGGCCTACCACACGGATCACCATTATCTCAGGTGCTGTTCAGCGCCTGCACAGTGAGAATCACCAGCGAGCAGATAGTAGTATATAGGTACATTATCCAGTCCTTTTGTGGATCTTATATAAATCAACCATTTATCGATCCTGATCCACAAAGGGCGATAACTCTTTTTCCCCCCAAAAAAGTAGGTGGTCAGAGGTGACGTGGTCAAGTGACTCATCAGAGTGGGCGTGGTCAAGTAATTATAGATACGACATAAAAAATACGACATGAAACATCAATAAAGAAAACAAACGAATCAAGTAAGGTACATAATAATGTTAATAAAATATATATATAGAAGAAAAAAAAAACATAGTAAGTGACCGCTTATAGTTAAGGGTGTGTGATGATGTGGTCAAGCAGTGGTCAAGTGAGGAAAATTTTAGTGGAAAGTAGTTGTAATGATATGGTGGTGGTTAAAGTGTCCGATGACGTGGTCAAGCAGTGGTCAAGTGGTGGTCAAGTGGTGGTCAAGTGACGAAATTTTAGTGGAAAGTAGTTGTAATGATATGGTGATGATCGTGAGGTGGTAAATTAGTGGTCAAACAGTGGTCAAGCAGTGGTCAAGTGGTGGTCAAGTGAGGAAAATTTTAGTGGAAAGTAGTTGTAATGATATGGTGATGATTAAAGGGTGGTAAATTAGTGGTCAAGCAGTGGTCAAACAGTGGTCAAGTGAGGAAAATTTTAGTGGAAAGTAGTTGTAATGATATGGTGATGATTAAAGGGTGGTAAATTAGTGGTCAAGCAGTGGTCAAGTAGTGGTCAAGTGGTCGAGTGACCACTTAAATTGTCGGGGAAAGTAGTTGTAATGATATGGTGATGATTAAAGGGTGGTAAATTAGTGGTCAAGAGGTGGTCAAGCGGTGGTCAAGGGGTGGTCAAGTGGTTAAATGACCCCTTAAATTGTTGGGGAGAGTACGTGTAGTGACGTGGTGATGATCAAGAGGTGGTCAAGTGGTGGTCAGGGTGTGGTCAAGTGGTGGTCAAGATGTGGTCAAGTGGTCGAGTGACCCCTTAAATTGTCAGGGAAAGTGAGTGTAGTAAGTTGGTGATGATCGTGAGGTGGTCAAGTAGTGGTCAAGAGGGGT
>JACEFZ010023690.1:0-114389 GCA_014155875.1 Cepaea nemoralis
TACTTGCAAAATAGCTGTTAACATTGATTATGCCAAAACCGGAGAATAAGCCCCAAAAAAGCCTGTCATCGTCTTGCTCATGTCTAGGTATCTGAGCTCGGGTTCACACAGGCAACAATAACTCCGTGCAATATGATATCGAACATTTATTGTATTTCAATATACAGTGCGTTGGCGCAGTGGGTTAACAATCCCGCGCTATGTTACATATCACAGATAGTTAACATCGTCACACATGGTTATCATAAATATTCTAGCAAACTATCTAGCCTATGTCTATATATCTATTGATATCTATTGAGTCCCTCTAAGGCAGGCCCTGTTGTCTCTCTGAAGTCCGTCTGTCCTCTGCCGGTCCACACGTGTCCCAATCCGACACGGGTGGTAACTCTGTCCGAGTTCCTCGTGGACCCCGCAATAGGCGGGCCACATCAGTGTCCACGGGACCCTGGACTCAATGACCAGTCCTTCGAGAAGGCTCTAGATTACTCTGGCCTCGAGTGACTCACTTCTATCCCTTGGGCGGGAGTTGCAGCCCTTTAATTAATATCTATAAATGTGAGGCGGTGACAAAGGTCATGTCCAGAAGCCCACTCTTCAGGCGGACCTCTGAGAGAAGTGTCCTTGGTACTCCTAAATATTTATTATGGACGATTATCACAGCAGTCACATTCACACGTTCCCGTAGATGTGGGAGGGCGTGTGATAAATATACAAAAATACATATTCAGAGCTGCTGAGTAAAGTTCATTAATTTAATGAAGTTTTATTTGCACAGTAATTCCTATCACGATGTCTGACTATGCTAAGGTCACACTTACGACAGTCTGCTCTTGGCGTCTGGCGTGGAGCATCGCTGAGCTGCCATAAATTTGGTAAACTGCAACCACGCTTTGAGTGGCTATTCACTTAGCCGTAATAGCTGGACGAAACATTTCCGATTCTTGATGGAGAATCATTGCACGAATGGCGTTGATAATCTTTCACGGCTTCAACAGTTTTTACGTTTTGCTCTATCTAGACCAGTGTTTCCCAATCTTTTTTGTGCTATGCCCCACCTAAGCCTTTCTAAAATTCTTATTCCCTCCCCCCCCCCCCCCCCAACATTACATATACATTATTTTTAATATTCAAAAATTGAAGTGTTCACTAAAGAAACTTGAATGATAGGTTTTAGGAACAAATCAGTAGGAAATTATTGAGCAAATACAGTAAGTAAATTTTCGAAACATATAATGGAGAACTGAAATTCAAGTACAAAATAATTTTAATGAAAGATTTGTCTATATTATTTTAATTATTAGTAATTATTTATTATTTAAATTTAGTGAGATCCTTGTGCTTGATACTTGCTGCAAAGAGATTTTATGTCAGGTTCCAATTTAGTTAACTTCAGTCGCAAGTCAGCCCATTTTGTTATATCCAGCCGATTTCTTCCATTTTCGAATTGCCCCCCTTAACAATCGAATTGTCTCCCTGTGGGGCGTGGGCCCCACGTTGGGAAACACTGATGTAGACCCTGGCCTGAGTCCAGCTGTCTCCCTTTCTCGTGAACTAGGCCTGTTATGGTCACGTGATACAAACTTCTGGAGCGTTTCTTTACGGTAAACCTACTCTTAATATATAAGCTTAATGCTGTATACCTTGTATTCACACATGGCAGTCAGAATGTTTTTCATCTTGCTAAACGCTATTCTTTTCTATATATTCTGCTAAAGGCTACTTTCGCCATGGCGATTCTTGTTCTTAATCTCTTCTTCTAGGCATCTCCCATCAGATGTTATGACTGTTCCGAGATAATTGTACCGATTCACTTGTCGCAGAATATTCCCATTTACTTGTATATTACATTGTGGTACATCGTTCTTCCTAGTGAGGACCATAACGTGTCTTCTTACAATTTAATTCTTACCCCAGTTGCTCACTGTGTACAACAACCGCATCTACTAATTGTTGCAGATCCTGCGCATTGTCTGCAATCAATACTGTATCATCTGCTATATCTAATGTTATTGATGTTTCTTCCCCCAATGCTGATTCCATTTATATCTTCTACATTTCTGAAAAAAATATTTTCACTGTATAGGGAAAAAAGATCTGGAGACATTACACATCCCTGCCTAACACCTCTCTTAATAGGTTGATATTGTCCCACTTCATTATCAATCCTTATGGCAGCTTGTTGTTTCCAATATATGTTTTTTATAAGTCTGTCTTTCCCGCCGGCTTCGTGGCTTAGAGGTTATGACTTTTCTCCGTAATCTCGTATACTCTCGTGGGTAACGTGATGACGGTGAGAATTAGCAGTGGTTCGAATCGCATCGGTAACTTACGGGGTGCCAACGAGCCCTTTCTGACGTAACTAGGGGTATTGAGATGCGGCTACGTTGACACTCTTTAGGAATTACACACTGATACACCGTGAACACAACTCGTCACCACCGAGTGATAGAATGGCATCATGTATTGTTTCTATGCGACACAATCACTGGGATATTCAAAGGTACATGTACACCCACGACATTTGTTTACACACTGATTGTAGTACGTCCTGCTATCCAGGCTATCTAATCAACTACAATGGTCTACACATACACTCTTCTACCCTACTTACAGTCCTGTTACACATGGTCGCATGGCGCCTACATTCACAGGCCGGCAACCTCTGCACACGGCACACCACTCGACTCCGTGCTGTAACGTGTCCACCCGCCTGGTCGCGGCAACGCTGTTCTCATCCATCGGTACACGCTTGAAATATCTAGCGTACACTCAGTTACTTGCCGTCGACGATTCTCGGCGTTTCATCGCCACAGGGGATATTCAGTTCTCAGCCGACACACTTCTCTGCTTTCGTGATCTGTCTGTGATGGCTTCCCAACTCCGACTGACCCCCTTTGTCCGTGGCCCTTCTCGACCCTTCTTATCACGTGGCCTAATCCTTGCAATTCTATTGGCCCTTACGAATACCCGCTCCCCCGGTGTATTCTTTTCCTCTGATCGCCCATGACAATTTATCCTATCGTTTCACAGTAATTTACTCAACCAGACTTGACTTAACCAGACTCATGGCATATGCCCCCCGCAATTTCAAAAATGTTCTACATTTTTGGGTTCTTCCTTATCTCTACACTTGACATGAGTCAGCTTGGTCGCACATGCCTGTCCACTGGTCGCACATATCTGTCTACTGCCTCATGCCTTAGAGCTTGCTTCTCAGATACCTTTAACTTCCCTCTGTTACGTTGATATCCTGCTATACCTTCACACAAATTATAATGTCGGACACGAATATCCGTCTATTCCCAAATAGACCTCGTGTGGCCTCAACCCCCTTTGTGTTCGGCAAGTTGAGGACCAACCTACTATGAGTCCCAATGTCCCACCCCGGACATTCCCATAAGATTCCTCATTTATACCTCGGTATAAGCAACTGACACCCTCCCCAGCCCTTAAGCCCTGGGTGCAAGAAAGTGTGTATTGCAGACATATCAATTTCACCCATATTTTATTTAAGCTCTATCTTGCTCCTGAGTAGTCTATGCTACGACTGTGGATCTCTTTGGTGCGGGTACCTATGACTCTTGTATTTGTCTTGTCAACGTGTGTGCGTGGTCGGCTGCCATTAGTTACTTGTGCTCTATGGCTATCTATTCCCTTCATTTGCCTTATGTTTATCCCTGGTGTTCTTACTACCAACTTTTTTCTTGTAGTGTTCCTAATACCATGACCCTTATATACCTTCAATTTCACTTGCACTCTGTTCTCTCTCTCTCTCTCTCATTCCCTCTCTTCCTCCTTTCATCATTTGTCTTTCTCTCTCTCTCTCTCTCTCTCTCTTTTTTTACAATAGTGTTTAATTTTTTTATTATGTACTCTTCTCACAACCCGCATACTAGAATTTCAAATGCTCCATCTATGCCTGTACGCTTCCTGTATACTGTTGTGCACGTATCCAGGTTGTGTTCAAATTGATTCTCATTCGCACAAGTTCCTACTCTCAGTCTTCTCGTCCCCTTTCTCTCACTTCACTGTCACTCAACCTATTCTTATGTTATGTCCACGTTACCACAATCACATAAGTTTCTCCTACCAATTGTACATGTCTGTCTCTCCAATATACAATATTGTCATAAAACCTGAATAGTACATAAAATTAAACTCACATGTAATATTGCAAGCACTCTTATAACTTTCACTCGCACATCATTATCATCTTTGTGCCATCAATATGTTTTACTAGTAGTAGTGTCTCAGTTAAGTTCTTCTTCTTTTTCTTTTATGTTATGGGAGTCCTCTGTGATGTATCGTGGTTTTAGCCCCCACTGTCAACCTTCCTGCTTTCGCAGATGTCGTTTCTACCAACCTCTCATCTTACCTGTCCTGTGTTACCATCAGGTACTAGTACACTCAATAATGTTACCATTACATGCATACTGTTTATGAATATACATGGCATGATGATTATGATCATAAGAATGTATTGATGTTTATGTATGTACTTATAAGCCATTAAAATGATATTATTTATCTCTATATGTATTATGAGTTTTGTTTATTGCATGGTAGTGAATGTTATTAACTATTACTCCCTTGGTTGGTTCTGGCTGGTATCTGTCTTCGCTGACTGTATCTTCTACCAATCAGATTCTCAATCTTCACTTGCGTCTGTCTGTCTCAGCCTCTTCAGTCAGCTAGTGAGGTAACATCTTTGAGGTACCTTCGACACTATCTCTTCTGCTCAGTCATTTACCCCTCTTAACTATCTGAAATTAGTAACAGCCTTGCGTGTATATATCCATACATCCATATGCACATTTACATATTTACACATTTGCAATTGTATATTATATTACTGCAATCATATATCTAACTTTATGCAATCTGTACAGTACCTACAATATACATATCTATACTTACATTCTATCACAGTAATTACATGTCAATTCGTTCATGTATTTCTAATGTCTTTCTATAGTCTACTCAGTACATCTGCAAGGTTGTTATCTTTGCCTGGTATGTGGCAAATATCAAAGTCATAGTCCTGCAGAAGTAAGGACCACCTGTGTATCCGAGAGTTTTTTGGATGGCCCTCTTTGAATACCTTTAATGGTTTATTGTCAGACAATACAATGAACTTTTCCCCAACAAATATTTGGAGAATTTCTTAACACTTTCAACTAGCGCTAAGGCTTCCAGTTCCGTGATGGAATAGATCTTGTGGGTGTCTGTAAGTTTCCTACTATAGTAGAGTATGGGGTGTAATCGTCCATGATGGTACTGTAGCAGGATAGCAGAGATTGCATAGGAGCTTGCATCAGTTTGAAGAATGAAGTCTTTTGAGATATCTGGTAGTTTTAAGATAGGTTGTCTACTGAAGAGTGTCTTAATTTCCTCCAATAGTCTGCTGTGTTTGTCTGTCCAGTTTACCTTTGTCGGTTGACCTTTCTTCAGTAGTTCGGAGAAAGTTGCAGTCATATCGGCGAAGTTCGGTATGAACTTCTGATAATAATTAATAAGCCCTAAAACGCTCCTAACCTCTTTCTTGGTGGTGGGAGCTTAAATTTGCAAAATCTTTGTAACCACAGTCGGGTCGGTTTTCCGAAACCCGTTGGAGATTCTATGTCCAAGGAACTGCACTTCCAAATACCCTATCTCGACCTTACTGGGCTTAGCTTTCAGCCCATGGTCTTGTATTCTCTGAAACACCTGCTCCATGACCTCGGTGTGTTTATCTATATTCGTAGTATGGATGCATATATCGTCCATATACGTGGCTACATTTCTAATGCCTTACAGTAGCCTGCGCATCATTCGCATGAATGTGCTTGGTGCGTTCTGTAGACCAAAAGGCATATAGGCCCATTCATAAAGGCCTAACGGCGTAGCGAAAGCCGTGATATGCATGGACTTTTCTTCCATCGGGATTTGCCAGTATCCCTTGGTTAAATCGATTTTGGAGAAAATTTGTGATTTGGCCATGCCGTCTATGAGATCGTCGATGTTTGGCATGGGTTCCGCATCTAAGAGGGTTAATGCGTTGATCTTTCTATAGTCAACGCATATCCTCAGGGTGTTATCTTTTTTCTTTACTATGACCAAAGGTGAGCAGTAATTTG
Source organism: Cepaea nemoralis (assembly GCA_014155875.1). Lineage (NCBI taxonomy): Eukaryota > Metazoa > Mollusca > Gastropoda > Stylommatophora > Helicidae > Cepaea > Cepaea nemoralis. Next base: position 6,120 of record JACEFZ010023690.1, read on the forward strand.
AAGTGGATTTCCTAATGATACCACACTGGTCAAGGTCAGATATTTCAGATGTTATTTTCTCAAAGAAGTGGACCGGAATAGGATACGGTTTCACCCTTACTGGCACATTAGATAATAGGGTGATTTTATGAGTTATGAGATCAGTGCTTCCAGGTTTGTTGGAAAATATGTGTCTAAATTTAACAACAGACCTTTCCAGTTTGGCTTTGTCTTGTTTTCCTAATTCCGGGTTCAGCTGTATTCCTCTCCAGCTGTCATTGTCTCTAACGTTAGGTGTTGGAATTTCATCCCCCACCGCGTCGTTTTGCTGTTCATTAATGACCCCGCATCCAGAGGCAGGTCTAAGACTTTCACCTTCTTCTACTGTTACTGTCTCGTCCGTCTTTCTGTCTACGAACGGTTTCAGCATATTGATGTGGTAGATCTTTTTCTTATTGCCCACCTGCACCTGATAATCTACATCACTAATTCTCTGCAATACTTGGAATGGTCCCTGCCATGACACAATGAGGGAGTCTCTGGGGTCTGGGAGGAGCAACAAGACTTTATCTTCTTCTTTCAAGACTAATGTCTTGGCCTTCCGGTTGTCATACTGTCTATATTTCTGTCCAGCAATCTGCAGTGCCTCTTTTGCTACTTGACATGCCGTGACTACTTTCTGCCTTAGGCTTATCACCATGTCGTATGCCTCCCTTTTCAGGGAGTCATGTATTTTGCCTGTGAGCAGCTCATTCCACAGTAGCAATGGACCCCTTGGGTTTGCCCCGTATACTAACTCGAATGGGGAGAATCCTGTGCTCACTTGTGGTACCTCTCGGTATGCGAACAGCACTGCAGGGAGCATCACATCCCAGTCTTTTGGGCGTTCCGCCGTGACTTTGGCTAGAGTACATTTTAGTACCCCATTAAAGTTCTCATTTACTCCGTTGGTCATCGGATGGTATGGGGAGCTGAATGATTGCTTTATCCCCATTAACTTCATTACGCACTGTGTGGCTTCTGAGATGAACTGGGTACCCCTATCTGATAGGATGCATGATGGGAATCCTATTCTGCTGAATATAAGGAGGAATGCTTCTACGATGGATCTAGATGATATGGATTTCAGGGGAACCGCTTCTGGCCATCGTGTGCATAGGTCAATCATCGTTAGGATGTACCTATTCCCTCGGTCCGTTGTCGACAGCTATCTTTTCGAATGGTCTAGAAGCCAAGTCCGTTTCCTGGATTTTAGCCTTTGGATGCCTTCCTTTTTGTGAAGTTCGCTGGCACAGTTCACATGAACGGACATAGCTTCTGACATCCTTACAATAGCCTGGCCAGTAGAACTGAGGTAATAATCTCTATCTCGTCCTGGCCATCCCCATATGGCCTGCAAATGGGGAGTCGTGCGCTAATTTTAGCGCGTTGCTGCGATGATGTAACGGCAGCACGGTTTGTGTGAGAAGCGTTGCCCCTTTGCTATACTCTCTCGTGAGGATGTTCTTATCAATTACGAATGACCACTTACTCCCTTTAGATTGTTTAGGTGGGCGGTTTGCCCACTGAAAACACGTTCGTAGTGTCTTGTCATCTCTTTGTTGTTTTGCAAAGTCGTCGGTTTGGATGTCTGGGACCAGTCCATTGTCTGTTTGTTCAGCCCGAGGTATGGCCATGTTATCTTCTTCTTTGTCTTTCTTAGCCTGCTGTCTGGTAATCGCATTGCCATATGCCTTACTATAATCCCATGTCCGGGCTTCCTCTTCCGTACAATCTTTTGCCCCCGGTATTTTACCTATCATAAGGCCTGCACATGGGTTTGGTAACACCGCCACTCGTATTCTCCCTTCATAGTATGGGCAGGATATATGAACCCATGCTATAGCATACTTTTCCTTTGTGCCGCCGAAGGTACGGCATGTCACACTATCTCCCGTGTATTCACTGTTCAGTACCAGACTCCGATCCACACCTACTATAGACGCCCCAGTATCTCTAACGCAGGTTGTCATCTTTCCGTTCACGAGTGCTTTGTGGACTTTCAAGGACCCATTGTGAATGTTGGTCGCATTCGCCTCTCCTGTAGGCACTGTGTGCCTACACGTGGGGTTACTGAACTCTTGTCTCTTATTCACGTCTGTCGCTATGTCCCCTACATTTGTCTTTTGGTCATGTTCTTATTTAGTCAGCCGTCTCAGTCTACAATCTCTGGCTACGTGGCCCAGACTGTTACAGACCCAACATTTTCGACTGTTTACGTAGTCTGCGTACCTCTCGACTCTATTAGAAGGACAGTTTCTGATGTACGAGTCGTACTTAGGGCTTCTATTTCCTATATCAACAGTCCCATGTTGGCGCCCACAACATGTACATTCACTTACTCGCTTTGATCGAGCTACCGTAGCTGATCTCTGTAGGGCCGGTCTATATTGAGTAGTTTGGTGATCTCTACTCTTGGGTCTATTCTGTTGGTCTTTACCTTGGTTATCATTACGTTTCTGAAGATCTGTCTTAAGTTCTTTCACTGTCAACCCACATCTCCCACCTAAAGTTATGAAATCTGTTCGATGATCTCTACTCTTGGGTCTGTTCTGCTGGTCTTTACCTTGGTTATCATTCCGTTTCTGAAGTTCTGTCTTAAGCTCTGTCACTGTCAGCCCACATCTCACACCTAAATCTATGAAATCCGACCATGTTGGCATGGTTATATGATGTATCTACTGAGTGGTATATCTATTACTATCTGTACACGCAGTCAGTGTTGCTGCTGATCTTGTTTTGTTAACATGTAACCTGGAACAAAAGAGGTTCTCTAACTAACATCATCCCTGTGGGAGAACAATCTAATACGTCAGGCTGATCACACCATATCATACAAAGGTGCCTGGTAGCTCTCTGTAATTGAGCAGTACACATAGAAAATTAATTAGAATTAACTTGCCCTGTATATATCCAGCGATGATGTTTCCAGTGGCTTGATCCCGATACTCAGTTCACTTCCGCTTGCTTCCGGGCTTGATCCAAATCAGCGTGGCCGTCCCCGTTTCACTCACAGGTCGACAAGGATAAACTTGGTCGTCAGGTGCAGCTCCACATCAATGGTGTAGATACCTCATAGTGTACTACTCACTGTCCTGGAACACATTTCTGGAACAGATACTAGTTTTGACATAATTAGTCTATGCCGGCATTCTAATGCATGCAGCCCCCCGAATACGGCTTCACACTGTTATTCTTGTGGCAAGATGCCATAATGTTTCTGTATTTCTATTTTCCGGGATTTCCTAATACTAAAGTGTTGTCGCTCATGCACAACGCCAAGTTAATCAGAAATTATAACGTTGACTATTGACGTATGTTCCGTTGTTTGTATTGCTGCTACTCATCTTCTTAGCTTTCGCAGAATTGGCGGCTGACTGCTCCATTGTACTTTGCAACATGAATGCTAACTTCTATGATGATACCTCACTTTGAAACCATCACCTGAATCAAGTTGCCCCCTATTCTTACTTATGCTTTTCAATGTTGCTTAATACAACCGATTACTTTCCTGAGCTGTTGAACCTCGCTCACTGCGAGTTACTTTCTTGTACATAAGCTCAACAGTCCTATGTTCAACACCTAGCCATGGTTTTCTGTTATCTATAATTAATGCGCTTGTACTATTATCTTGTTGGTGTACATAGCCTTAACTGTTTATGGTTTATTGAAAAATCTGTAGCTGATAATACATCTTGTTTACTACCATGATAACCATTGCCTCAATTTTGACGAGTTCTTTTGAAGGACGAATGCCCCCAAGTTGCCAACGAGCCCTTTCTGACGTAACTAGGGGTATTGAGACGCGGCTACGTTGACACTCTTTAGGAATTACACACTGATACACCGTGAACACAACTCGTCACCACCGAGTGATAGAATGGCATCATGTATTGTTTCTATGCGACACAATCACTGGGATATTCAAAGTTACATGTACACCCACGACATTTGTTTACACACTGATTGTAGTACGTCCTGCTATCCAGGCTATCTAATCAACTACAATCGTCTACACATACACTCTTCTACCCTACTTACAGTCCTGTTACACATGGTCGCATGGCGCCTACATTCACAGGCCGGCAACCTCTGCACACGGCACACCACTCGACTCCGTGCTGTAATGTGTCCACCCGCCTGGTCGCGGCAACGCTGTTCTCATCCATCGGTACACGCTTGAAATATCTAGCGTACACTCAGTTACTTGCCGTCGACGATTCTCGGCGTTTCATCGCCACAGGGGATATTCAGTTCTCAGCCGACACACTTCTCTGCTTTCGTGATCTGTCCGTGATGGCTTCCCAACTCCGACTGATCCCCTTTGTCCGTGGCCCTTCTCGACCCTTTTTATCACGTGGCCTAATCCTTGCAATTCTATTGGCCCTTACGAATACCCGCTCCCCCGGTGTATTCTTTTCCTCTGATCGCCCATGACAATTTATCCTATCTTTTCACAGTAATTTACTCAACCAGACTTGACTTAACCAGACTCATGGCACGGGGTATGTGAGCCGGCCGCTCAGAAAGCAATGGCAAACTACTGAGCGTAATCTTGCCAAGAAATCAACATACAGCTGAAAGATGCTGGTGTTCACAGCGGTGTCCTGTAAAGGATATGCCCAACAAAAAAAAAGTCTTTCCCGTCAATTTGTAGATCTGCAAGCATATCCACCATGTTGACATATCTAACTCTATCAAAAGCCGTTGTGTAGTCAATAAATCAAAGATGTATATCCTTGTTTACTTCTATAGCACGTTCAATAACTGTTGGCAACATATTGTGACATGTTTGATTGAGTTGCCAGAGGACCTAGTTAGTAGTGTTCTCTGGAGATATATCTTGAATAATAAATACCAAGATAAAGGATATGATTTAGCACGTTTTGTCTAGAGGTCACTCAAATGAGCTAATCATTCCCGCAATAGCCTTTTTGGAGAACCACTTTTCTTTGGCTCAACCCCCACTGTGAGACTACTATGTATCTACACAGAAATTTATAAAAGAAGTAAAATCGTTCACCCAAGGCCAGAGAAGATCTGAACTATTAGCGCCTGTACAACTGAGGATCCATCTCACTCAACATAATGTTGCCAGTGTGCTGTTCGTCCGTCACATAGATCTTCTCATATATATTTTGTCATTTTGTGACCTACATCAGTTTGTCCCATTTCTTTGGGATTGTAGGACTCAATTATTTGTAGGCAAACTCAACAATAACTGTACGTTACATCTGTTGGACAAGACATCTACATGACAGTTTCTTGACATAAGTGGGACATACATTCACAAGGAATTGTGTACACCAGCCATTGTACAAGACATACATCATAAGAGATACTTGACAACATCTATACAAGACTTTTCACAATATGTATAACCAACCACAGCACTTAAGACAGTCACCAGAGACAACACTTGACAGCAACTGTACACGACATTCACTGGGGACATGTACTTAAAACACTGGTTCAATAATACTGTTTATTGAGCTGATGGTGAGTCTAGTGATGACCATTGTTCATCCCATTTGTCATGTCAACATTTCAATAATTACCTACATAAGGTATAATTATGCCGAACATGCATGAAGATAAACATGATACAACACTCTACACCCTCCTCCAGCTAATAACCAAACTTTCCTCCTCCTCTCCTCTCTAATCACCACTACACCATTGACTTTTATCCTTTCCTCTACTGTTAATGAGGGAAAACCTGGGGCAAGCATAGGGACGTTCTGCTCCACTGGTCTGTTTAATCCTTTTAGCACCTATGATGGTGTTGGACAGCTCAGGTTGCAGTTTTCCCCCATGATGATTTTCCAAGTCTGACTAATTATCCCCTACTGTCACAGTTTGAAGAAAAGTTACAGCCTTGTCTTTCACTGGTGAGTTGACTGTTTATGAAGTTGAGACTTAGGACTTTGCTCTCCTTTTCCTGTAGAGGAAGATCTAAGATACAAATATGTCCCAGTCTTCTTGCTTCTCCTCAGTCTATCTCACGTACTTTCCAAGTCTTCATTCTGAAACACTGTGTGAGCACCAGGCTGGAGATTAACTAAGATAAGTCCTAGCTAAACAATCCATTGTCCCAGTCATTTCACCAGACGTCCCGAATGAGGTTCACCACCATAGACTTGTTGTTTAGTTCTCAGATGACATTTGATTGACTCAAAGATCACTGCCCAGTTCACCACATTTGTAGTGCTTCAGATTGTGTCATGCTCCCATTTATGCATTCAGCTGTTGAGCTGAGAGAAAACTCTTCTTGATATTCCCACATTTTGATAGGGAGTCACATCTGGATCTAGGACTTCTGTTTAGTTGTCCCAGATGATATATGGAAGCCTCTCCTCCATCCTCCTGTTCTCTGTCAATACAAAATGGCACAACATCTCTTTACATTTGTTAAAAGATGATGTGATCATACACCAACAGATACAGATTGGGGATGGGGAAGGTTAAGGTTGATGATGTAGTGAATTTCACTGTGATGCACTGTGGCAATCACAAGACCATATGCTGAGACAGGGTAGCTGAACACAATTACAAGCATTCATGTGGTCTAAGTTCCACCATGTTTGAACCACAGTAGACCTGGGCACAAGGAGGACTAGACACAATACAGCAATCATTGTGACATAGCAACATGGGACAGGCATTGTGAAGGGAAATGGAAAATAGGCATTTACAACTGCAATATGCAATATGTATTAACTAATGGCATTTACCCAATTAGCAGACCAGACATCCATTCCAATGGCTGTGATGTCGGTGCATGAATGTCCTATTCCATATACACTTACACAGCAATGCCAGACCTCACCCCTTTTTTCACCAGACTTGTCTCACAGGTACATCATCATGTGCTCTTTCCCCACTGAGTAATTTTCATATCTATTACAGTAGGTAACAGAAGCTCAATTGCGTACACAATTGTTCACATATGCACCAAGCACATATGTGGAAAACATGTTTAGTCCTTGTAAGTTTGCATGAGCCATACATTATATTCAGCCAACTGAGACACAGGTTCACACACCTATGGTTCTCTTAGGAACTAGTTTATATGAACCATTAAACAGTAGAGGTAATAGTGTAATACTTCAGGGAGAAATTGTATTAATTCTCCTGAGCGTAATGTAGCCACCAGGCATCACATGGACTTAGCAATTCTGGCGTGCCACATACAACCTGTTTACATATGGATATTGAAGCATCTTTCCTTCCACTAGATGTGAGAGGCTATTTATTAAATCACCAACTCACTCACTCCATCATTCTCAGCGTTTTACAAAGGAACGTGTACATGTTTCATCACTCATTCCCATTCAGACTGCCATATGTTAACTCGCGAGAGCAAAGGTACAGTTGATTCAAGAATAAGTCATCCTAGGCATGAAGAATGCACAAGGGGTTTGGGTTTGCGAATCTGCATGAGTGTACTCTACATTCATCAAGCATACGCAACCAGTCACAACAAGGGATTGCTATGCATTTGGAGTATACAGCGTGAAAGACATGTCAAGGTGGAAGAAGCAGTATCCAGAATACTGGCGCACAGAAGTTAGGTTTTCACGTTCACATTTTATTCATAAAATACTCATATATTCTTCTCTTTCGTTCACTAGGTCTAGCCACAACATTAAAGTATGTTTTAAAGTGGTACCTGTTGTCCAGAGAACAATATATCATCAGATCTTTAAGGGCATTGTTGGGTCATCACATCACACTAGCGACCGCTCCCGGTGAAATCCCCGCTCAACTAATTAGATTTTAAAATATGGCCCAGGAATAGCGTGGGCTCATTACTTATTAACCAATCAAAAGACAAGCGCATATACCGCTGCCCTCCCCCAACTCGTTCTAGAACATACTAGTTCCAAGAATCGTCCTTCTATTTGGAAACGCCACTTAAATCGGAAGTATTCTTATGAATGTGTCGGGCTGGGAATGGGGAGTTCTGTTTCATCATGCTACACATATACACAACATTTACTGTACCTTTTCCTTCTACAAACCCACATTTTCTTCCCCTATTTCAGGCTGTATTTTCTTCCTCACTCTTTGCATGATAATTCGTAACAAAATCTTTGTGATGTGACTCATTATACTAATTATTCTATGTTGATCACATTCCAAGGTTCCTGATTTCTTTGGGATTGCAATAACTACAGAATTACATAATTCAGAAGGTATATCTCCAGTATCATATAATGTGTTCAGCAGTCTGGTGACTTGCTCTAGTCCAAATTCTTCTTAATCTTTAATCATTTCTGTTGTAATGTTATCTGCACCGGCAGTCCTTGCCAGCTTTCATATGATTAAGAACATTTTGAACCTCCATCTTTAAAATTGGTGGTCCTTCATTATTAAATTTAATATCATACTGTTCCTCTCTGTTATCATTATACAGGTTTTTCACATAATCTGTCCATACATGTAGAATCTGATCCTTTTCTATTATGATTTTGCCATCTTTAGCTTTTAGACAGCCTGTTGATGTACTTGTTCTTTTATTAGTAAGTTCCTGAATTCTTTTGTGCACTAATTTGGTATTTTGACTGTTGTGTTGTGTTTTCAATTTCTAAGCACTTTTCCTCAAGCCATGATTCATGTGCCTTCCTACATAATATTCTGACTTGTCTGTGAATTTCTTCATATTTGGTAGAATTATTTTTGTTGAGTCTTCTTGTTTCCATTAGGTGTAAAATTTCTCCAGTCATACATTTCTTACGACCCACCTTCTTTAATTTTGGAATAGCTGTTTCTGCAGCCAAACTAATTGAATTTTTAACATTTCCCATTGATCATTGACATCATGGAATAATATCTCTAGATTAGACAATATATAATATCTGTTCTGTACTTCTATGTTGAATTTGTTTTGTATTTCCTTGTCATTACTCAATGTACACAAATCATATTTAGTGTTTCCTGTTATATACGTGTGAGACAGTATGGGAAATGACTTTCACAAACCGCCCAAGCTTACCGGGGGGACATGGACTGGAATATTTGTGAAACAGAAAGTTCAAGGACCAGGATTGTTTTAAAAATATTCAGAGGTTGAGCGGGAGTGCATGGCCGAATAGCCGCAAAGTCACCTTCCATTGTTAACTAGTGGCTTCTCAGGGAGAGGAATGCCGGATGTAATCTACACTTTGGGTTCAAGCTGTCAGGTGGACAACGGTGAACTTTGGAGGCAGCAGAATTTATGAGTACCAGCGGGGTCGGAAGTGACCCGGGCTGTCGGAAAGGAACGCCATGCTCCAAATTTATGGCAGCGGGTAAAGTACATGAACTCAGGACCATGAATCCGACCATGAACCCCGGAAACAATGTCGATTTGAGTTAATGATATGATGCAGAGTGAGTATGCAAATTAATCAGGGTACATGAGGTACGGATTGGAGGACCTTCGCGGGATGCGAGAGGCCATGGTCACGTGATTCCAGAAAGGCGCAGATCAACCAGGAAATATACGTGGTACAGGAGGCATTTGGGAAGATAAGCAGGTTTGAAACGACTGAGGCGCCTTACTTCTCCTTTGATAGGGGATACCCCTACCCCGCTACCCAGCACTATTGATGAACGAAAGACGAGTGATTGGAAGGGCCGAATGTTACCCTTTGAAAATAAAGTTTGTTTGTTTTTTATTGTAGGGAAAGAATTGTACACACACAGGTTGGGGGGGGGGGGGGGATGGTTGATGACTGTCAGAATTAAATACAACCACATCATGCTTACATAATGTGGGGTCTTGGTGGCTGCAGAGAGTTGGGCTGTGTCAAGCTTTTGAAAGGCAAGCCACAGTTTCAGCAGGAATGGTGTTTCAGTGACTGTTCAGATTATCAGAAAAGTCAGGAGTTGATGTTTAGGGTTGTCCCACTGCCGATTTATATGTGGTTGTCCGCTGTGGGAAGACTATCAGTGTCGGCGTGGGTATTGTATTAATATCACCTGATTATGGCACATGGTGCAGTGTGTGAGGTTTTATGGGTTGATGTTGGCATCGGGGAACACTAGTTGATGGTGTACGACAGCTCAGGCAGTAATGGAATATCACTGATCCGATGTCAATACACGTAGCTGAAGACGGGGGTGAGCAGCAGGTTGTTGACAACCGATGATGCTGTTCACATAGTCAAGGGTGATCTTTTGTTTAATTTTCAGGTTGTTGCTTGATCGATTGCCTGGGTAAAAGTAAGTGGGTGGTCATTTTACGGTGGTAGTCCGGTGTGTGTTCTTATTAGATTTGCACACTTTCTTGTTATATTCCCCTGACTGATGTTTGACTAGTTACTAGCTTAATTGCATTTCCTTTCGTTTGATGGTATTTTCTTGGTGTTAGTAATCTGACAGGATTTGCTCATATTAATTGGAACTATTTTCGCACGATACTTTGTAATTTCATTTGAGAAGCAAATAAACTTGATTCAGTTTTAGCTTATTCTTTTTGAGTGCTTGTACTAGTGTCAGTTAGGACAGTGTTGCATTCGTGACCTGCATACCTGTATAATTGTGAAGTTGGTAGATAAAATAAGAGTTTCCACACATTAGTGGCTATCTCTACGACAGGAAGACTGACAATCTTTATCTATATCTATCTATTCTTTACACCTCTCCTTTCACTTATTCTTTCCCTTCTCTCTCTCTCTCTCTCTCTCTCTCTCTCTCTCTCTCTCTCTCTCTCGCTCTCTCTCTCGCTTTCATCCCTCCTTGTCTCTCTTTCTCTTTCTATCACAGATGGCGCTGCGAACAGGATGTTTCAATGTAGCTTTTGTCTGCCTGCCTCCAAGTTAGGGTTGCATACAGATTCACATAGAAGTTGTTGCATATAGTTGGTAGTTTATTGTTGTTAGTTTGGCAGTTGTGAGTGCTTGTTCTATTAGGTCTACTAATCTTACAATTGTTCAGTAGGCTGTCCAAACTGTCAGTAGGAGTTTCTAATAAGTCTACTCGGTTAGGGACTCTTGGTTTCAGCACACCCGGCAAACCCACTTTACCGCAAGAGAAAAAAAACAAACCAGAAGGAGCCGAAGCAGCAGAGTCAGTCCTGTTCAGGAGCGAGTCCAGTAGGTTGTCCTAATAGATTTCAACGAAAATATAAAACATGACTACCAGAAGTACACGCTCTTCAGCGTTAGTCGAAAACAGCGAAGGGGCGACTGCCTCTGTGCAGGGCAATATTGATTCTCACCAAACAACATCGCCATGTGAACAAGTGAGATATGTCATGGTACCCACTCGAAAAAAACATCAATACTTACGGGGGCCCACACGGCCCCACTGTTAATGAGTACTTGCGAGCAATTCGTTCAGCTTTCAGAGCGAGCATGATGGGGACAACTGACAAAGTTGATCTTATCATCGACACGATTTCACCGCATGTGCACAGAGAATTAAAGCTGCACACCTCGGAGAAGGACCCAGAAAAAATGTTGGGGGGTTTTAGCGACCATCTATGGTGACAAAAAAAACCCTCCAAGAACTAAGGGCGACATTTTTTCCACCAGACATGGTAGCCGGGAGTCGATCATCGACTTCTCCCATAAACTGCACCGGAAATTCGAGGAGGTGGTTTGCGCACAAGAGAGATAGAAAGTCTCAACGTTTCACGAGTCAATGATCAGAGACCAGTTTGTCGCGCAGTTGAGAGACGATTTACGTCGGCAGATGATAAAAGAAAGGCTCATTGAAGAGCCTTCGATGTCGTTTCTAGCTGCTCGTGATTGTGCTCTGCGATGGGCCAGCGCTAAACACACTCCGCAGACTGTGGTGTACAACGTTGAAGCCACGGTGGTGAACCGTAACAGCGACCGCAGGCAACAGGGCACTGGGCATGGCCGGGACAACGAACAGAGGGGCATTGCGGCAGAAAATGAAAGTAGAGACCAGAACAGTCTGGTGAAGTAGACGAACTTAAGCGGGAGATGGCGCAATTAAAGATGCAGTTATCGCATCTTATGAATGGTCGGGGACAGCCCCCGAGACAGCCCCAGAGACAGCTACGAGAGATCCGCTGTAGACTTTGCGGCCGGATTGGACACATTTCCAGGTTGTGTAGGGCAAATTTAAACTAGAATCCAGTACAGCTACGAGTCAGGCCACGACGGGAAGGTTTAAGGACTCACCGATAAAAATGCTGGGCGAGCGCCCAGAAACAATAATAAACATTGACGGTAGAAACGATAAGTGTGTTCTGGACACTGGCTCACAAGTTTCCACGATTTCAGAGGAATGTTGTAATAGACGTTTCAGACATTATATGTTAGATTTAGATAATTACATTAAAATGACATCAGCAAATGGCGTTTCAATACCATATCTAGGGTACATCAGTACCAGTGTGCAAATAGGGACAGATTGTGTATATAGATGCGGAATTTTTGTCATAAAAGATGTGAGGGGCACCGAAAACAAAACGCCCTGTATACTAGGGATAAATGTGCTGGCAGAGTTGCGAAATGTTAGCAGTTTTTTTCAGTTCAATAGACCAGCAGACAACAATACAAGTGTTGACCTAGATCGGAAGAAAGTGTGGATGACAGGGGAGGTATAACAAAGCAGACTCATAGAGGACTAACGAGATCTCTGGTTAAATATAAATGGAGGTTTATTTCACATTGATGACCACTACAACAATCTTATTTCATTTCCGACATTATGGTGACCTCTCTCCTCCAGTCCCAGATGTTTTCTCCCTCCTAACAACAAACTACGTCACGACTTGAGCATCTTTCTTCCCATTCCATCCTGATGCTCAAGCGTGCTGTAGCTTTGCCCACCTAATCATACATATACTGCTACACCTTCCTATGTCTCAGAAAGACTTTTTCCCTTTAAAAAGTCTTTACTCCCAATCCCCCTATTCTATTCCCTCTCTTTCCTTACCTCCCATAACTCCTCTAATCTTCCCCAAACCAACTTTAATTTAAGTAAAACAATCTATTCGTAACTCTTTCCCCTGCCATATAGTAAACCACTATACATTTCTTGTTCGTTCTTGGCTCTTCAAAGTTCCTGTACAAAATATATATATCATAAGAACAGCTCGTATAATCGTTATCGTACACTTGACATTATGAAATTCCTCACTCTTTCACAACACGGATAGACAGAAAACAATGTAGTTAGAAAAATTAAAGAAGGGGTGCGCACCCAGTGAATAGCGTAAAGGAATGAATAGTCAACACAATCACATTTACATAAAGGAATGAATAGTCAACACAATCACATTTACCTCTCTTGCCAAGAAAAAAAAATTTTTGTAAAATTTTTTTTTTTAAAAATACATCTTATGAAATATATCTTTGTTCCCTATAAATTAAGTTGATATAAGTTTTCTCAACATTTATATATTCAACATATATTTTGCCATCAACAATCTTGTCTATATTTCCGTTATCTCATCTTTGACCACGAGCCAATGTTCATATTCCATGAACATTTTTAATTTAATTAACGCTGATTTTTCACTGCTCCTATATCTTGCCCCCTCACATCCCATGATCTGCTTCCTTGTCTACCTATATATACCCCAACTTATATGCTGCCATTCACAGTCTCCCCCCCCCCTTTTTCCTTCTTTTTTTTTCTTTCATATACCCAACCTTATATCTTCATATAATGCTGACTTTAATGCAGCTCCTATTTAACTTTCTAATACTTCATATCCATAAGAACCTCTTCATGCCGATTATCACAGCCACATAATATTCACAAAGAGAATGTGTCCCCCTATTAGCCCTCAGTAGTTTTATTAACTCTTTTCTGAACAAAGGGTCTTAAATAAAGCCCCATGTATTTTCTTTATTCTAACCAACACCATAACTATTTGAAAATTAAACTTACTTAATTAAATTTGTAACATATATACTAACAAGGTAACCTAATACACAAAACAACTTATTTAAATTATGAGTGAAGCGAAATAAAATCAAAACAGGACATCATACCCCCCCCCCCCCCCAATAGTTTTCCCCCCCCCCCCCCCACAAATTTATGTTTCCCCTCATATTAATTAAAGATATCAACTCATTCAAAGAAAAACACATTTTAAAATAATATAACATGCATCTTATCAAATCAGAAGAAAATATTCTAGTATTACCTAACACTACTGGTCTCTTTTACGGACCAATAGTTTGTACACAAAAGTCTAAGAACACAATAATCCTATTCTAAAATCAAATAATAACAATCATTTTACAGGACCAAATCAAGCCAAAAAAAAACATATTATATATGAGGCATTAAAAACTCAGATTCAATAAAACAAGTATCTTCTCGCTAAAGAGAAGGTTTTCAAAAAAATATAATTCACTTAAAATTAACTACGTAAAGTGACCCATCAACATTGGCCTCCTATACGAACCAATGTAACACATATCTATTCATACAAGTCATTCCACTATTTTTATAACCGAGAAAACAACTCACTGCCAAGTATATATATCTGTTATCACAGACCAATTCCTAACTTAAAACAATATCTGTTCTTTCCATAAAAGTCTTTAGCTAACAATGAGCGTACTATCTATCAATAGAACCTGTGGTTCGACACACCAATTGTTTCCCCTTCATTTGTAGCAACTTCTTAATCATTACCATTAACCACGGTATTTCTAGCACCAATAAAAACCTGTCTATTTATTATAGAGTATATCTACCTGCTGTACCATTGAGTAACTTATCTATCTAAGAAAACTCAAGAAGTTGAAACATAAAATCGACCAGCAATTCCATCACAGAGAGAAAAAAAATATATGTCTCACTCGAACCTACATCTATATTAGTTATCTTAATGCTTAACTACTCCTCAAGACCATTTATGAAAAATATCAATAGAAGCCTTTTCCATTTCCACCGTCTCATATACTTCATCAAGTATCTCTTTCCTTTTTAAATCATGAAACTTATATCTTGCTATCTGCAGTATTTTCTATCCATTTACTTCTTACGTTTCCACTTCTTCAATAACTCCAAGTTTCTTTGAATAAGTGCTATCTCCGCATCAATATCTTCTTCTTCGTATAACTTATTAGTTTCTTCCATACTACTATTTGATTCTGACTTTTCATCCATTTCCTCTTCTTCATCTGTATGTCCCTCGCTAGCAGCCTCTAATTTCTTCCGTTCAATATCCCATCTAATTTGTCTATCATTCTTTCTTAAGGACCTTTCTAGTAGAGGCATATCTTCACCGCTTGTTGAATAATCTCTAATTCTTCTCTGTCTTTTCACTTCTCTTTCTCTTTGTTTATCCATTCTTCTTTTCGTTGCTTGTCTAGTATTCTTAAATGGAGCACCTATTTCCTCTTCCATAGATTCTATACTATCATAATGACTCTCATTCACATTTTCTTCTTCTATCGTTTTCGGTATTGTCTGTTCTTGAGTATCTTCGTAAACTGGAGTTGTTATTAACTGATTTTGTGCTGGAACTTTTCTAAAACCTGGGGTTATTGTAGCTCCCCTGACGACTTGTTCATCTAAGTATCCGGTGTCTGAATAATAATAATTATTATTATTATTATTTCCCTTCTCATCATCATCCCTTCTTAAGTGTTCCACGTGTGCCCTTGCCACATGTCCCGTGATCTGGTTCTTGATACTATACTATACGTTTCCTAGCTTTTCCAAAACGTAATAACCTGGGACCCAACGAGCATCAAACTTAGAGTTCCTTCTATGCTTCTTGTAATAAACTCTATCACCTACTTTAAACTCCTGTAATTTTGTATTCACGTTTTTGTACTTTTTCTGCCTTTCTCTAGCTTTAATTATATTATTCTTTAATCTTACGTGTGCTTTATGCATTTCCTGTATGATGGTCTCTTGAAAGTCTTCCCCCATATATTTCCGTCTTGGTTTTAACAGATTATCTATAGGTATTACTGGGTCTCTCCCGTGTATTAAATAGAATGGTGAAAACCCCGTGCTCTCATTTTGATTTGTGCGTATAGCACTAAGCGCAGGTCCTAAGAATAGATCCCAATCTTTTTCATGTTCATCAACAATCTTTGCTATAATATCGTATAATGTCCTATGTTGTCGTTCGTTCTTAGCATTTGAAGAAGGTCTATAGTATGAGGTCTTTATATGTTTTATATTCAAATCTTTTAATAACTTTTCGAATTTTTTATTTACAAATTCTTTACCATTATCCGTAAGTATACTTTGTGGGCAACTAAATCTTGGTACGAATTCTTGTAAAAAAATATTAATGACAGTATCTGCGCTCTTATCTGGGATTGCATAAACTTCCGGCCAAAGACTGTATACATCTACTATATGAATTAAATAAACGTTCCCTGACAATGTTCTAGGGTGAGGACCCGATATATCTAAACTAATTTTTTGCATAGGAAACTGAGGAATATCTGTATCTTGTAAGGGACACTTAATTGTTTTCATATTCCTTAATCTGCATCTTTCACACGTATCTACATATTTACAAGCAGATTTAAATAAGTTCGGCCAATAATATTTACTCGTAAGTGCTTTCACCAATTTATCACGACCGAGATGACCATTCTCATCTCATCTCATCTCATCTCATCATGTTCCTCTTGTACCTTGCGGTGTCGAGGTGAAGTATAAACTTCGTGAGAGTGCCCGGTTATGGGCTTCGTATATCGACATTCCCATGGATTCTGTTATTCCCTCAGTCCAACGTTTACGTGGTCGGCCTCTTCCTCTGTTTCCATCTGGTCTGTACATCATTGCTTTTAGAACTTCATTTTCCAAATGTTTTGGAATATATTTCCTTAGCTGTTCTTTCCTTTCACTCATATAATATAACTGTTCATCCACTTGCAAAACTAAATAATTCTTCTTATATTTATTCTCCTCCGTTTCTTTTAATTTCTGTTTTATTTGTAAGACTTTTGGATCTAATTCTTGTTCTTCTTTCATATTAAATTGTGCTAAATGTGGGTCTTCTGCTCTAGGTTCAGACTCTTGATCGGATGGTAAACTCTCAAACTCTTCTCTATTTATTATGGCAGAATCTAATATATTTACTTGCCAGTTTCGGTCGTCGATCTCTGGTTCACCTTCATCTTCTGTGTCTCCTGATGACTGTGGATACGGGATCCTAGACAATAAATCAGCACATGTGTTAATCCTACCTGGTATGTATTCAATTTTTGTATTGTATCCCTGCAGATTCAATGCCCACGTCTGTATTTTCCTGTTCTGCACTGGAGCTTCTAACAGAGATTTTAAAGGCATATGGTCAGTTCTAATAACAAAATTTGCGTTATGTAAATAGTAGTTAAGTTTCTGTAAAGCATAATGAATAGCATAAGCCTCCTTCTCGATAGTCGACCATTTTCGCTGCGACCTGCTAAGTTTATGGGACAAGAAATAAATTGGCCTTTCATTTTTAACTCCTGGTATTCCAGATTCTTTTCCTTCATATGGTTGAACCAAACACGCCCCTATAGCATTATCTGAAGCATCTGTATATAGTATTAACTGTTTATTCAAATCTGGATGCGTCAATAGTGGTACCACTGTTAAGCTGTTTTTTAAAAACTCGAACGCTTTTTGACACTCATCATCCCACTTAAATCTAGCGTATTTGCCCGTTAAGTTTGTAATAGGCTCTGCTATTTTGAAAACCCTGGGATAAAGCGCCTATAATACCCACAAGTTCCAATAAAAGCACGCACTTCTTTTACGTTAGTTGGGGGAGGTAACTCTTTAATAACCTTTATTTTGTCTTGGTCTGGTTTAATTCCGTCTCTATTAATAATATACCCCAAATATTTTGTTTCTGTTTTTAAAAACTCGCATTTACTAAGCTTTAATTTAACATCATGTACTCTTAATCTGTCGAATACTAATCTTACATGTTTTAAGTGATCATCCACATCCCCTGCTGTATAAATTAGAATGTCGTCTATGTATGCCAATGCAAACTTTTGCATACCTTCTAATACCTCATTTATTAACAGCATGTAGTGAGATGGGGCCGTTCGAACCCCGAATGGCATTCGTAAGAACCCATATGAGTACAGAAAGCGCTTTTCTTTTGAGCATCTTCCGACATCGGTATACACCAGAATCCTGATCTTGCGTCTAGCGTTGTGAAGAATGTAGAGCCATTAAGCAACCCCAAAATATTATCAATCACCGGCAGTGGGTACGCTACATTCTTAGTGATTTTGTTCAACGCCCTGTAGTCACAGCACAATCAATGTGAACCATCAGGTTTGGTCACGATGACGATCGGAGATGACCATTCTGACTTCGATCTTGTTATTATTCCTGCTTTCAACATATCTTCTATTGCCTTTTCAACAATTTCTCTATGTCTTAAGGGAGTTCTATATGGTTTTAAACTAATTGGAGGATGGTCTCCCGTATCTATTTCCATTGTAACTGTTTTTGTCCTTCCTAATTCTAAATCATTAATTGCAAATACATCCTGATTTTCTTTTATAAGTTGTTCTAATACTTTCTTATTTTCTGGTGGAGCTTTTAACTGTGCCAACAATTCTTGTTCCCTTGTCATTTTGTCTAGTGAATGTATTTGAGTTGTATTTCTTCTGAATGGATGGATCAATTCATCCTTTTGTACGTTCCCTCTTCTTCCTCGTCCGCGTCTGTTATTAATTCTTTCACTAGAAGTTTCTGAATAATTTTTTCCCGGTATACTATTACACATCCTCTGTATAATTTAATTTCTCTACCTGTGTTGTTAATAATCATTACTGGAAAGGTTAAGTGTTTATCTAATGATGTTATTCCATCCGGAACTTCTAGACCAGGCTCATCAATTACTTCCTTTTGCAACTCAGTGATTCTAACTGTGTGTCCTGCCACATAATATGGGTTTCTCTTTACCTTTGCTTGTATCAAATTAACCGACTGTGGTTTTAACGTCGTAGACATTTTAACTCTAACTAGTGCTGATATATGCATGTCTTCTTCCATATCTACATATACGTCCTTGAATTTTAATTTGTGTAAATCAAAGAAAAGTCTTACTCCGTTTTTTATTTAAAAATCTCTTCCTATAAGCATGTTTCTATTTAAATCTTTCACTACATGAAAAAGATGTCTTACGTTGATCCCTCCTAATTTAAAATTGATCATTGTTTGTCCAATTACTTGTAAATTCTGTCCTGTAACAGAGTGAAGATTATTATGACTCTTAAATATTCTACAATTTCTCATTATTTTATATAAAAAACTTTCTTTAATTACACTAACCTGAGCTCCTGAATCAATTAATGTACGAACTCTATATTTTCCTATTTCTATTATACATGAGCTATGATCTGTTTTATTTTCTGTAAACTGTTTGATTTCATCTAGTTGAATGTATTCTCTACTCGTCCTACTATGTCTGTTATTAACATATTCTTTAAACCTTGGGACCTTGTTATTTTCCCTCCTACTATAGGTCCTATTTAATAGGTAGGGCGCCGGTTTTCCTGCGTTCTTGTACCTGTAAAATTTCTGTGTCTATCTTCAACATTCCTATTCAACCTGCTATTGCCATTTCTACTTTGTGTATTCGACTGGATACGCCTGTTATCACAAAAACGAGAAACGTGTCCGCGTTGACCACAAAACCAACAGACTATATTTTTGTTATTTGTGTTACCTACTGTCTCACTTGTAGGATGCCTCATTTGTCTTCTTTCATCATAAGCATTTCTATTTCTACCTTGTAACGTCTGTATACCTCCTCTCCTATTCCATCCGAACCTTGTTTGTCCTATCTCCATAGGCTCCTCAATCCTGTCTTCTCGACTAGTTCCTATTTCTCGTCCTGTTCTCAATCTAAATCTACGTCTCAAATTTTCTTCTTGTACCGCAATATCTACAGCTTGTGATAACCTCTCGGGGTTTTCTCTCATCAGCTTAAATTTCAGTCCATCGGATTTTATGCCATCTACAAAAATCCTCTCCACTTCTTCTCCTCGTACATTCTGTCCTAAGAATGCTTCTTCAGCCGAGGTTAATCAACCTATCGCTGAACAATTGTACCGTCTCTCCATTGTTTTGTTTAGACTGTCTCAACACCGAAAACGCATGTTGTGGGTCCGTTATTTACGCGTACTTATGGGCTAGGTCGTCTTTGAACTGCTCCCATGTCTCATCTACTCTAGCCTCTAATTTTCTTCGGATATGATCTGAAACCGGTTCTGTCGCTGCCTGATAAGCAAGTCTCATTTTCTCTTCATCTGATGCTGACACCAAATATGCATATTTCTCTATGGAAGTTATCCACTTTTTAAAATCTCTTGCCTGTCCACTAAACTTAACAATTTCAGTTGTCAATCCTTGTTGTTTCATGACCGTATTAAGTCTATCTATCACTGTTTCTACCCCCGTCAAAACTTGTGCCAATGAATCTTGTTCTGTCATGCTGAAATATTTATGTATATACCAATAAAATCAAAATCACATTTATAACTATCTAATTTAAAGACATGACCATTGTTATTTTACACACTAAGAATTGTTCAACCAGTCAATAGTACTTAAAATGATATTTAAGGTATACAAATTACCCTAATTTCTGCTCCCGATCCAAGAAAGACGGATGCCTCTATGTTCGCTGTCAGGTAGAATTCAAACGCTAGGAGTCTGTGTTAGTTGAAATGCTCCTCCAACCGATCACGCACTTCAGGTAGTTAGGGAGTTTCTTCTTCCAACGTCTCAGTAACTTCAGCCCCTGGTTGAGCCCCTACCAGACTTCTGGCGTCTTTTCACCCTATACAGGGCACATCAAAGCGACGTCTTGAGAACTTCACTAAAGCGATAATTTGGGTCCCCTCTTCAGTAGGTCGGCAGCCCAGTCTGCCCCTCCCACTTCCGAGAGTCCCCTGACGAATATCGCTGCTGTTGACGACCTTCTCATTTCCTCTTATTCTTCAAATGAGTGATTGACTTGTTTCTTCAAACTCTCAAGGTCACGATCCAACGGTTTTCAGTTCGCTCCAGACAATCTTGATGCGAAGTAGATAACTGCTAGTTAATTCGATTTGTCTTGAAGTTTCTTGTTCCTGAGCCTCTTATTTCGAAGGATCCAAAAAAAAAACGTGCTGGTTTTTCTCACTCTTTTGCTCGGCAAGATGATGACCATTGTACAGCAACTCGCCCTGGCAAGCCGGTTTTCATATCTCAGCTGATAACGACTGCCTGTACAGCGATGATTCTTGACAAGTAGGTCCTTATAGCAAGGATTCTGAAGCCTTTACAGAATATTTACAGACAACCACCCCTAGCCGGGCTTTTGGCTGCTGTAACTCTCACAGACGACGTAGTGGCCATTTATCAACTTCGTTTTAACGTTCAATACAAGTATAGAACCGTGCCTGTAATCCTGTCTCTGGGTAATTGATGCAAGCAGAACAAAGATCTTCAAAACTTTGCAGTTACTTCGATGTATTACATGGACAGCGTATTGAGACTCCGCGACACTCCATGTTCCGATCCTGGTCACGGCACCATTTCGTCCTCTATAACAAAGCAGACTCATAGAGGACTAACGAGATCTCTGGTTAAATATAAATGGAGGTTTATTTCACATTGATGACCACTACAACAATCTTATTCCATTTCCGACATTATGGTGACCTCACTCCTCCAGTCCCAGATGTTTTCTCCCTCCTAACAACAAACTACGTCACGACTTGAGCATCTTTCTTCCCATTCCATCCTGATGCTCAAGCGTGCTGTAGCTTTGCCCAGCTAATCATACATATTCTGCTACAGAGGTCAGGACCCACATACCTGCCCGCTCGATGGCTGTCCTGCTAGTTAGGGGCCGCGCGGGGTTAACAGACAGAACGGGGTTAACAGACAGAACGGTCGTGTTCGAACGAGCCAGGGACATTGACCACAAGGGTTTAATTCTCCCTTACTGTTTTAATAGGTTAGAGGGAGGCGTGTACCAGATACAGTTAACATTAGTGACAAAGATGTGTTTTTAGCGAGAGGTACTCAGGTGTGAGAGATATCTGATGCCACGATTGACCTGACTAGACATTTTAGAGTGGTAGGAACACAACAAATCGAGTTGTCGGCTAAACCAGACAGTGGGGAACAGAGACCAGACCAGCCCCTTTTTGACTTAACTGGTTTTGAGGGAAGTGATGAGGAAAGAATGCGACTCGAGGGACTCTTAGCTAAATACATCTGTCTCTTCGCCAAAGATGACACTGTCATTGGGTTTACTGACAGGGTAACCCATAACATACTGTTGAAGATGAAGTCCACATAAAACAGCCGTACAGGAGGATTCCTCCTGCCCTGTATCAAGAAGTGAAAGATCATTTACAGGGGTTGTTAGACAAGCAGATTATAAAAAAGAGCTGTAGTCCCTGGGCCTCTCCAATCGTTTTGGTCTGAATGAATGACGGTAAATTGAGAATGTGCGTGGACTACGTGCGTGGAGTATCCACCGGAATAAGTGGACAACTCTGCAGCTGAGCAGAGCAGGCCACTCACTTGTCCTTACAAGACCACCATGTGAATGTGGAAGGCAAGGGGAAACCACCACATTATCTGCCCAAGACTTCATGGCAAA
This sequence comes from Cepaea nemoralis, assembly GCA_014155875.1. Lineage (NCBI taxonomy): Eukaryota > Metazoa > Mollusca > Gastropoda > Stylommatophora > Helicidae > Cepaea > Cepaea nemoralis. The sequence goes on from JACEFZ010023690.1 coordinate 28,702, forward strand.
ACATATGTCAGAGTTAGTGAACGACTTTAATGGCTGTCTTAGGACATCCTCGTCCGGTAGGGACAGTCATGAGCCACAGGTGACACCAGACCGTCATCCAGCTACTGATGGCAAAATCATAACTAAAATAAATAAATTTAGGGTAGGAACATGGAATGTTAGGACATTAAATGAGCTAGGAAAGTTGACCAATGTTCTAAGAGAGATGGATAGCATGAAAATGAATATACTAGGCGTTAGTGAGATGAGATGGAAGGGGTCGGGCAAAATTATAGCTGACAATCACATAATAATTTATTCTGGAGGGGATACACATGAAAACGGTGTAGGAATAATATTAGACGAAAACACAGCCAAGTCAATTAATGGATACTGGTTTATTTCAGATAGAGTTATTATGGTAAAAATCAAAGGCAAACCAATAGACATCATAAAGATGCAGGACATTGTAGAGGGTCATTACAATCAACCTTCAGTGTGAACATAATGCCGGATGACAGATAAGACCTCACTTTGTACCAAAACACACACTGACAAGCACCTTGCATCTTGATAACTGATGGTTTGTAAAATGGAGTAAACCCCTCTCCATAGCACATTTAGAGACCATATGTTGCCATGCAGCATGATTCCCCCTCTTGGCCTGTCTAGTTTACTCCAGAAAAAAGGTAATACCAAACAAAACAAGCTGCCGGATCAGCGAAGCAATGTCCGCTTGTCAGAGCTTTCATCCTAGACCAGTTGCCGACTAAGGATTATGGCCTGGTCTGCTCTGCCATGACATTTAATCTGTAGGATTTCCTTGCACTAGGATAAGAATTGTACCCTCCCAATTGCGCTCCGGCGTGCAAAGCCTTTGGCACAATGTGGGGTGTCGGGTTTGGTGAGCTCGACCCAACATTCACCGCTAGCAGAAACATACATGCGTGCCTACAATATTTGCTATTGTTAACAAAATGCTCTCAAACAGTTTTTATGTCTCTATCTTGTTTGTTGACAAAGCAATCACAGCTGTCACATGCTGGGCTGCGACAAACTCCTACTATGTTTAACCCACACCCAGCCACTATAGATCTAAACTCTATCCTGTCACATGTGTCTGACTCACACTCAGACTCTGTAGATGATCTCAACTGTCCTGTCCCATGTCTGACCCACAACCAGCCACTATAGATGATCTCAACTTTGTCCTGTCCCATGTTTGACCCACACCCAGCCACTGTAGATGATCTCAAACTTTGTCCTGTCCATGTCTGACCCACACCCAGCCACATGTAGATAATCTCAACTTTGTCCTTGTCCCATGTTTGACCCACACCCAGCCACTGTAGATGACCTCAACTGTCCTGTCCCATGTCTGACCCACACCCAGCCACTGTAGATGATCTCAACTTTGTCTTGTCCCATGTTTGACCTGCACCCAGCCACTGTAGATGATCTAAACTTTGTCTTGTCCCATGTTTGACCCACTCCCAACCACTGTAGATGATCTCAACTTTGTCTTGTCCCATGTTTGACCTGCCCCCAGCCACTGTAGATGATCTAAACTTTGTCTTGTCCCATGTTTGACCCACTCCCAGCCACTGTAGATGATCACAACTTTGTCTTGTCCCATGTTTGACCCACTCCCAGCCACTGTAAATGATCTAAACTCTGTCCTGTCCCATGTGTCTGACCCGGTGTTCATACTATGCAATACTTCAAACCTCTGTGTTACAACTACTGGCAGGGTAAGTGGTACCATAACCTCTTCCCTCCTGCTATCATGTTGATTTAATCTCTTTAGACCAAGGCTAACGGAGTGAAGCTATAAACAAACTGATGGAAATCAAGGGGAAACCACCATTATATATCCCTAGTGTATTATGAATTCTTTCTGTATCTCTCTTTCCATAAATGTTTCCATTTATTACGTGTTCCAGTTTTCATGTCTCATTATGTGGCCATAAAATGTCAAATACCTCTTTCTGATGTTTGGGATAAATTGCCAACTCAACTCCAGCATTTACCTTTTATAATCATGTTCTAACATATCGAGAACAAAAGACTTTGACATCAGTGAATCTACATCGCTGTCCAGGATGAAAGACTTGGGAGTAAGAATTGGCACAGCCAGACACGAGAGGTGCATCGGGAAACGAGGGGTCTCGTTAACCAACACAGAACTGGCACTGTAAAAAAAAAACTGTCATTTACTGCCAATATAGTACCTTGCGGTGTATGGCAGAGGGGTCTTTGAGAACTGGCACTATTAGCACTATTTGATGCTTATGCTGGAGGGAGGATCTGAGCACCCATGGACCTGTCTGGAGTGCAATGAAGATACCCCAACTGATAACTGATAATCATGTTCTAATCTACTAGGCTGACACTTGTCAGTTACTCTTTGCTGCTAATGAACACATCTGTCTTAAAGTTCACTGCGACTCAGTGCTGTTAATTTCTTGAATACTTACCCATGGAATCCACTGCCTGTACAAACATTGAGAACTCAATTTTCCATTCACGGAGAAGTGGCTCCAACTGTACAACAGTAACTGCACAGCAGCTTGGGTTACAATCTCATCACAAGTTGTGTTCTGTGAGCTCACTGCAGCCAATGGATGCCAGTATAAACAAGACTTCCTATCACATGCTCACTGCGCAAGTTAGTTAGTTAGTTAGTCAACAGATCATCCTCGTTGCACATCGAACCATTCAGTCCATAAGTGCTCGGATCCCCTCCTCAGCAAATCCCGCAGCGTGTAGCGGCTAACGACGCCAGTTCTGTGTTGGTGTATCAGTCTTCTTTGGCTTCCTGCGTAGTGTTCTTGTTTGGCCACCCCTCTTTTAATTTGCTGCTCTCGCAGTCTGGCCATTGTTGTAGATTCACAGTCATCACTTGGTTCTCGCAAAAGTCTCACTTCTCGTAGAGCATTCAGAATGTCAGCCTGGTCCATGGCGCGTCCGCCCTCCACAGTAGCCTCACCTGCGAGCTTGTCAGCCCGCTCATTTCCTTGTACTCCCGCATGCCCTGGCACGAAGATGAAACTAATCTTTGCCAGCCGAGACCGCTCCAGAGGCAGCAACCATTCTCTTCGGATCGACCCCTCCTCTATCCTCTTGATCATGTTCATTGAGTCGCTAAGGAAACAAGCCCTAGTGAATGTCTGTGTCTCGAGCCATGTTATTGCTTTACTTACTGCCATGACTTCCATGGTCAGGCTACTTGTGGTTTCAGTGAAAGCACCAGAGTCCTCCTTCACAATTCTCCCTCCGGCCCGAGCTGTAAAGGCCCATGAGCTTCTCACATGTCGGACGACCGACCCATCTGTGTAGATGACCGCGTCACCGTCTAGCGAATTCTCGAAAATCAACGCTTGTACTTCAGCCTCCACAGCAGCCGGATTTTCTTGTCTGCATTTCCTATCTAGTTGGATGCAAACTGAAAAGGATGTGCAGAAGTCTGTTGGCACTTGCACCCACTCCTCGCCAGGTTCTAAGTCCTCAAGTGAACACACCTGTTGAAGAATGTCTTCGGCTTTACCCATCCACGACCGTCCCTCTTTTTAACCTGCTGCCCTTCACCTTCCTAATTTCACTATGCAGTGGATGTTGTGTGTTTGCGTTAATTCTGAGGTAGGCGCGTGCCCTGCAAACTTGTATTCTCTCTTCAATGGTTGGAAAATCAAGAAGGTAGCGCATCGCCCTGCATGCTGTATCTCTTGTACATCCAAGAATAATGCGCATAGCTTCATTCTGTATCCTTTCCATCCTTCCTATCTGCTTATGGCTGAGAGTCAGGATTGCCATTGCATACTCCAAAACAGACATGACCAGCCCCTCGTACAAAGACATAGATGGCGCTGCTCACAGTTTGCTGCCGCCATCACCCGCATCGCAGCCAAACCCCGCTTGGCCTTTGTTATCACCTGGTCTATGTGCACATTATAAGCGAGGCTTCGATCAAACCGTATCCCCAGGTAATTCATTGCCTGCGTTCTTTCCACCGTCTCTGAACACAGCATTACAGTTGGTGTTGGAGTGTTGACAATATGATTATTCAACGAGAACCAAGTCACTGTTGCCTTTGTTGGGTTGACCATTGCCCCAGCTTCATCACACCAAGTACTTATGCGATTGAGTTCGGTTTGTAGTTCCACAGCAACCTCCTCTCTATCCTTACCCTGACGATACACTAAAACATCATCGGCATATGACAATGTCCTGCCAGGTCCAGTGATCTGCTCACTGGTGATTCTCACTGTGTAGGCGTTGAACAGTACCGGAGATAATGGTGATCCCTGTGGTAGGCCAGGATATATTGTTGTTGGTTCCGAAGTCCAACTGCCGCATCTAAAAACTACTTTCCGTTGGAAGAGGGCTGCAGCGATCCAACCAAGGAGGAATGGACTTACGTTTAGTTCAAGAAGCTGAAACATTAAAAAATCCAATGGTACTCTGTTGTAAGCGTCCTCAAGATCAATCGCTGCAGCAACGGTTTCAATGCCTGAGTGGAAACCTTCATAGACATCATGGGCAAAGACTGCTGCATTGGTCCAGGTTTCTCTTTTTGGACGGTACCCACCGAGGGTAGGTGGGAAAACACCTTGGCTCTCTAGCTGGCTTGATATTTTCCTGGCAATTACCTTCTCCAGCAGCTTGCCTATTGTATTCTGCATGGTTATAATTCGATATCCCTGAATTTTTTTGTGGTCTTTGTCAGGCTTCGGCAAGGGAATCAGATAGCTGTGTAACCATTCCTCCTTGATGCTAGCACTCCCTATACTGTTGTTGTACATGTCTGCTAGTTTCTCTAGCTCATTGTCGGTACACCTGTTGATGTCGTCGTATCGTATGCCATCAGGACCTGGAGCACTGTTTTTTGATCGTCGAAGTACAGCCTTGATTTCTTTCACTGTCACTGTGTCTTCATCCGAAGTGTTCTGGGCCTTGCATCTGTCTGAGGTGACCTCCTTGGCCAGATTTCGGCCTCCCATGTCTGTCTGGTTGATCTGCTCAAGATAGCGTTCAAAGAGGGCTTTGCCCTTGTCCTCGTCAGTCCTCTGCCAGATGAGGTCAGCACCTTGGAAGTCAGAAATGCTCTTATTCTTGACTACACCACTCATGCTTTTATGTAGTCGCCAGAACAATTTCAGTGACTTGTCTGTGCTTACTCTTTGACACACCTCTGCCCATTTTTCGCTTTTAACCACCTTGACCAGTTTTTTTGAAATAGCTTACTTTTGTGTGCATCTCTCTTTCTAAGTGCAAGCAGGGACTAGGATGACCAGCTCTGTTCTTCTTGGCATTTTGCCATCTCCTTACAGCACTACGCTTATCCACCCAAGCCTTCTCCACCTCGAAACTCCACCACGGTGGCTGCTCCCAGCTTTTTTTCCTGCCCTGAACCTTTCTGCGCTTGTCACGTCTTATTTTACTCACCACATCTTGCCCTGTGTCATGGAACTGCTGATAATTCACCTAGTAAAACTCCCAAAAAGTCCAATTCCCCTTTTTCAGTAAGTCTAGACCAGCCGATCTAGGCGAAGGGATACAACCGAGGTATTAATGTACCCCACGCAAGGGCGATGGTGGCCCTTGAATTCTAGACTGTTCGGGTGACGAAATCTCAACCCAACCAGATCCGCTAACGCATGCGCAAGAACCTTCTCAGAACAAAGAGAGGCTCAGTTGAGATCCGGCCTTGCGAGCCAGACGGTGTGTTTGGACGACTGTGTTAATTCGTAAATGGGAAAGAGGAAGCCAGTGTCTTGCTGTTTGTCAAAGAAAACTGACAGAACGTCCAGTGTTGGGACGGGAGCTCCTCAATTCTGAATGCACAGTTTGTCGTAAGGTACGTGAAACATATTTAGATAAATAATGTGTGTCGCTACCGCGTTGAACCGAAGCTGTTCGACTGCAGGTCCCGCCCGGCGCACAAAGGTCAGTCAGGGGTGAACCTGTTGGCTTGTGTTTTAACTTTAACACTGCAGGCTAGTTGAACACGATGGATTGTAGGCCTGTTTTTACGTTACAATTGTACAAGTGCGTGAAGGCGTGTTATCACCGCTACAAGTAGTTAGGGAAATTTAGGACAGGCCCAATAGTGTTAGTAGTCCGAGTTCATTCCTGGGCGGCCTTAGAACTCTAACGTAGTCGACACAACCGGACGTGGGCGAAGGCGTTGTAGAACATAGGTCGAGTGAGGTATCAGGGAACTCGGCCCAACTAGACGAAACCCATGCGATGGTCGCCGAACGTGTCGAAGGTCATTCGAAGGACATTGCGGGGGTCTAAGTTCGAATTCTTTGGTGTGGCGACCACTGGCTTTGCTGAGCTTTCCTCTTACTCTTTATGTTATTGGTTGCCGTAACGGAACACCATCTTGATATACAGTTGGTTCCCGAGAGGTTGACACTGGAGAAACTGGGGAATGCGACAGAGCTGGTCACAGCCAGCTGAACACCGTTCCAAATGCTCTGACCCTAACTAGGGGAGGAGGGAACGGGATGTGGACTTCCGCTACAGGGGGATTTCCCTGTATAATCTATTAAATTCCTGGATCAAAGCTCGAGCTCCGGGAAACCTGTTGTATAGTAGGTAATCATAAAATAGAACCAGGGAGAGAGGGCTACCTCCGAGGGAGGGGAATTAGGTGGTCACCGGCTCTCCTTCAGGGCCATTCTGTCTCTAGGTACCTTTAACCCACTAACCTGGTATATTGTGTCCTTAGAAGTCTTTCGCCGACACCATGACCAGATACACAGCCCTACCTTGGGTGGGTTCGAGACGGAGGACGGTTCAGCCAGCACTTGTTAGGACCCAGCCCTAGTTCAGTTTTGGCAGTGAATCCTGGTCTGTGAGGCTGCCGGCCGGGTCATGGCGACATTGGCCTATGCTGAGTACACATAGGTAACGTGTACCTCTGGGGGTAAGTCTGTGTCACGATATTCACACATGGTGTTATCTTTGGCAGGTTCTACTTTCTGAGAGACTTTCGTGACGGGACCAGAGGAAGATGACTTGGTGAAGGCTGCTAAATGGCTGGCTTACCTATGTGACGTGAAGTGAGGCTTCTACACCACACCACGTGCCGGGAAGTCACTACTCCACAGTCCAGTCCCGTCTCAACCGCTAAATGATCTTCTGTCAGTCCAACAAGTATTATGATGGCCACACACGGGCGAGTATCGTGTCCTCTTGTATGTGATCAATTTTGACATTGTGACCCACTAGCCAAACGGGTAGAGAAGAACTACAGTACCCTTTATTTCATGATGGCCTGGGGTTCCGGGAACAGTCTACCATGTAGGAATAGGAAGATTTGTGACATTCCTTACCGGGTCACGCGCTACCAGTACTGACTTTGAGTGACAGAGTCAACTTGAACTGTGCCAACCATTCTGTGCTTATAGGCCCATTTATACCCATCCTGATCCCATTAGAGACCACCATCTATTTCCAGAACTTTGACATTGTTAAATGTGTGTTAAATGTTATGGTGGCTTCTTAGGACCGTTGTCTAGCATTGGCCTCACCAGTGAAGCTTGAAGGACAGGCCTTCAGAACTTCTACAGGGACGTTAGTCCGGAGTCATCACGTACCACCGCAACTTGGAGTCACCACATTGACGTGCTAGTCATTCCAGTTGAGTCTACACCTCGGCAGAGACATTCCACGCTACGTGTGCAGATGAGTGACCTCTTTAACCTTGGGGTATCGTAACCAGTGTACAGTGATGAGTGAGACGGCCTGAGGCTAATCCAGATAGCCATTTCTTCTATCGCCTGGCGGTGGCCAGGATTCTCTCATGAACATTTCCCTTGTTGATAATCCTCTTTTACATTATATCATCTAGTCATTATGTGTAGACACCAGAGTCGTGTCATCAGTTCTGGATGAGAGGTGAACAGGGTATTGTCCAGCGGTTGATAGTGAGAGAGACAGGAATCCAAGGGCTGGTGGGGTCTGTAGACTGAGATTTATTGTATTCCCAGAGTGCCCCTATCCCGTTATTAAGGTGTAATAGTATGCTTCCCTCACCGCAGGAAATACTACGACATTATTTGGGGGCTCGTCAGGGATATTGATGAGACAGCTCTGGTGATTATGGTTAGGACATTTAATTCCTAGTATCTCTATTCAGGTCTACATAGGTCTTTGGTCCTGTTTCTTCTCTTGACAAAGACAGATTGACTTGTGGTGTGTTGTGACGTCCTATATAGAGTAGATAGATTAGATTGGTGTATTGCATATCTATATATTGCGTTATTTACTTATCACTCACACTACTAACATATACTCTTTAAGTATGGCATCCACCAAATTAAATATGGATGAAGTGCGGGCAACCGGCGAAGGAATGGGCCTCACCGGCACTGCACTAACAAAGTATATCCAAGGGGTTGAGAGAGACTTCCGTCAGGAAGAGAGAGAGAGAGAGAGAAAACAGCAAGAAGCGGAGGATCGAAGGATGGCCTTGGAGTTGAAGAAGTTCGAAGCCGAACAAGCCGCTAAGAAGTTCGAAGCCGAACAAGCCGCTAAGAAGTTCGAAGCCGAACAAGAGGCTCAAAAGCGAGAGCATGAGTACCGCATGCGGGAACTCGAGCTCAGGGCACAATCAAGTAGGGATTCGGAGGGAGCAGTAGGAGGGTCTTCACTCCCTGGTTCACCTAACTTACGACATAGTTATCATGCCATGAAGTTTCCTTTACCGATATTTGAGGAAGATAAGGAAAAGATCGACCAGTTCTGACAAAAGTTCGAGGCTATGTCTGTCGTCATGGGTCTCGATCGAGACAAGTGGTGTCTGAAACTGTCCCAGGGGTTGCGCGGAACCGCTTACGAGGTCTACTCGCGTTTACCGGCGGGTCACGAGAATAATTATGCCGAACTGAAGGCAGCGCTGCTGAAACGGTTCGAGATGACGTCGCATACTTGCCGTAAGAAGTTTCGAGTAGCGAAACTGAGAGCCGGGTGAGTTATTTGCTGCGTACGGCGAGCGTCTTAGATCCTACCTCCATAAATGGATGGACTTAGCTCAGTTCGCACACGATTACGACAGTCTCGAAGAACTGATGATCGTCGACCAGATGCGGAAGCATATGTCGAAACCGCTCAAAGAGTTCTTGGGAGAACAAGGCGCGGAAAGATTAGAGGTAGTAGCCAAAATGGCAGAACGATTCGTTGAGGTGCATGGTGAAGGTGAGGAAACCCATCCCTCCATGGGTAAAAGTCAGGACAAGACTGACAGAAAGAAACTGAAAAACTCTCATGCCAAGAAGGTAGAACCTTATGAGAAATCCTCTGACCAGAGTCCAGAGAAGTCGAAGGATGGGAGCAAGAGCCCACATAGCTCTCCACCGAAACGGAAATGGAGTGAGAAGTGGTGTTCGATTTGCCAGTCACCCTCGCACAATACAAGGGACTGCAGATCGAAGGCTAAGAGCTCACACTTCGCGGCCTGCCTAGTGGCTCCAATGGCTGTTGCCACCGAAAAGGTCGAGGTCGGCGAAGAGACTCTGGATCAAGAGAGGCCACCTGTGGTCGAACTGATCGAAGTCAACGGCCAGCAGGTTGAGTGTCTCTATGACACTGGCCTAGACGGGGAAGCCGTCATTGCCGCCAGTCTAGTGCGTCCAGACCAACTCACTGGGGAAAACATAGAGATACAGGCGGCTATGAAGAGTGCGGTAGCCATGACGTTACCAATCGCTAACGTAGAGATTAGGTTGAGATACGTCACGGGCATCATCCCCGCCACGGTATTACTCGATCCCCTATATCCCGTGATCCTGGGGGGTAAATATGTATTTCTAGGGGTACCGAAGGAACCAATCCACCTAGGCGACATACATACCTGCGCCCACACGGGGAAAGACGAGGCAAACACAACCAGCTCGAAAACCCAGCTAGGGGATTTGCGCACGGCCCAGAGCGAAGACGCGACACTACGTCCGTGCTACAAGAAGCTGCAGAAAAGTGCTGACCCACCGCAATGGGACCAGTACTATCTGAAGAATCGGCTGCTCTACCGGAGAGCCGGCAGGGGAGATGAACTGCACGGGCAGTTGGTGGTCCCGCGGGACTACTGTCTCCCAATTCTTCAGAGGGGACACACCATATCGGGTAGTAACCTATCCGGGAATGGACATATGGGTGTCAGAGCGACGCTGCAGCGAATTTCCGGTCATTATTACTGGCCACGAATGACGGGCGATGTACGCCGGTTAGTAAAGTCATGCCCAGAGTGCCAGAAGGCTACACCCACAAATCGGACTAAGACTAGATTAGGTCTTAAGGTGGGAGATAGAGTATTATTATGGGGTCCAAGCAGGACCAATATGCTCGAGGTAGGATGGCAAGGACCTTATCCCGTGGTCAGGGTAGTGTCCAAGACCAACTACGAGATCCGGATCGGGGGAATTTTGAGAATTTTACATGCAAATCTCCTGCGGAAAAACGAGGAGAGGTCCGGTGACAAATCTCTGCACCTGACGGCGATGTTAGTCACTGGTAACCCAGTTCGGAAGGGGTGGGTAACGTCGGATTCGGCGCGAGATACCCTGGACTCCGACCGACGATCGACTGACTGGACCAGCTATTGAAAGAGATGGCCAGGGAAACCCGAGTCCAGAGGGTTCTGGGAAGACTATACCGTCCATCGAGGACGATACCGCAAATCCCGAGACATGTTTCACGAGGGAGGTGAATTCGGTGGTCACCGGCTCTCCTTCAGGGCCATTCTGTCTCTAGGTACCTTTAACCTACTAACCTGGTATATTGTGTTCTTAGAAGTCTTTCGCCGACACCATGACCAGATACACAGCCCTACCTTGGGTGGGTTCGAGACGGAGGACGGTTCAGCCAGCACTTGTTAGGACCCAGACCTAGTTCAGTTTTGGCAGTGGATCCTGATCTGTGAGGCTGCCGGCCGGGTCATGGCGACACCGGCCTATGCTGAGTACACATAGGTAACGTGTACCTCTGGGGGTAAGTCTGTGTCACGATATTCACACATGGTGTTATCTTTGGCAGGTTCTACTTTCTGAGAGACTTTCGTGACGGGACCAGAGGAAGATGACTTGGTGAAGGCTGCTAAATGGCTGGCTTACCTATGTGACGTGAAGTGAGGCTTCTACACCACACCACGTGCCGGGAAGTCACTACGCCACAGTCCAGTCCCGTCTCAACCGCTAAATGATCTTCAGTCAGTCCACTAAGTATTATGATGGCTACACACGGGCGAGTATCGTGTCCTCTTGTATGTGATCAATTTTGACCCACTAGCCAAACGGGTAGAGAAGAACTACAGTACCCTTTATTTCATGATGGCCTGGTGTTCCGGGAACAGTCTACCATGTAGGAATAGGAAGATTTGTGACATTCCTTACCGGGTCACGCGCTACCAGTACTGACTTTGAGTGACAGAGTCAACTTGAACTGTGCCAACCATCTGTGCTTATAGGCCCATTTATACCCATCCTGATCCCATTAGAGACCACCATCTATTTCCAGAACTTTGACATTGTTTAATGTGTGTTAAATGTTTTGGTGGCTTCTTAGGACCGTTGTCTAGCACAGGCCTCACCAGTGAAGCTTGAAGGACAGGCCTTCAGAACTTCTACAGGGACGTTAGTCCGGAGTCATCACGTACTACCGCAACTTGGAGTCACCACATTGACGTGCTAGTCATTCCAGTTGAGTCTACACCTCGGCAGAGACATTCCACGCTACGTGTGCAGATGAGTGACCTCTTTAACCTTGGGGTATCGTACCCAGTGTACAGTGATGAGTGAGACGGCCTGAGGCTAATCCAGATAGCCATTTCTTCTATCGCCTGGCGGTGGCCAGGATTCTCTCATGAACATTTCCCTTGTTGATAATCCTCTTTTACATTATATCATCTAGTCATTATGTGTAGACACCAGAGTCGTGTCATCTGTTCTGGATGAGAGGTGAAAAGGGTATTGTCCAGCGGTTGACAGTGAGAGAGACAGGAATCCAAGGGCTGGTGGGGTCTGTAGACTGAGATTTATTGTATTCCCAGAGTGCCTCTATCCCGTTATTAAGGTGTAATAGTATGCTTCCCTCACCCCAGGAAATACTACGACACCCTGTACTGTCCTCACTGCGCAAGAACCACACCAGCCAGTTGGACAACAACAGTCAGTCTTGGAATCATCAATTGTTCTTCCCACCCCAGAAAAGTTAGACTTTGGAGCAGCTACTAATGCAGAGATCAGCAGTCCAGCCAACATTGGGTATGGCACACCCCTGCTGCAGCCAAAATTTGAGCTACCGCTGCCTCCAAAAGCCAGCTTGACCACACATCCTCACAAGAAAATTAGAAGTGCACCAATATGAATTTTCAAGAGTTCAGTCAGCTCATGCAACGTTACCTGTTGGCTTTGACGCTCGTCTCTTTCCCCCAGTTTCAAATCAATCGCTCCAACTTGAATAAAAAGTTGATACTGAAATCAACAGAAATGTTTCCAATAGTTTGGAACCCAGGGTGCAGTCATCTTCTGAAACTCTTTCAAATTCTGCTGTAGTTGATTCTGGTATTGTAGTGAAGAACTACCAACCAGCCAAAGTTCCGCCAAGGTTTGTGCCCAGGCAGGCATTGAAGGCCACAGAAGGGAGAGCAAAAAGTGACACACTGATTCACAAACCAACAGATCCGCTGGATCAGGAGCTCAGAAGGAATGCTTTTCACCTGGGGGAGACACAAGGTCCTGCTGTGGTTCCCCAGAGAAAGAGGACTTTGACAACCGCTGCACAACAGTCTGTGAATGAAACAATCATGGAGATTCGGAGCAAGATCTCCAAGGTGAGATGTGTGTCTCTTAGTTTTGCTGTTATTTGTTAACATATAAGTTGTTATTGCCTTCTGGACTGATAACTGAAAATCCAGCAACTAATTCAGGATAATGCTGGCTCGGGTGATGTGATTATCTACACAGATGGGTCGGTGTTGAGAGGTAGGAGAAGTGCCTGGGGGTTCTAAGCAAAAGCTAATGGTCGACGTTTGGTGCAGGAGAACCTGGCATATGATACCACAACATCTAGCTTAAGAATGGGGGTGGAGGCGGTCAGTGCAGCTTTCCGCTGGATGGAGAATACGATACACACACATCGTGATTGTAACCGACTCAGAAAGCATGCTGAGGAAGGTGAGGACAGACAAGCTTCGGGCAGAGTGGCTTCCTTTGCTTCGGAGGTCACGGGTGGCAAGCATCGCCTGAATCTTTTCTCTGGGGCATGCCAGTGTGCTGGGGAATGAACAGGCGGAAAGATTGGCTGGCTCTGCAAAACTTGGTGGAGTATTGATGCATGACAAGACAGACGTGGTTGTGGCCTTGTGGTAGCATGTGTACACCTCGGAGGAGCAAATGGATCACCATAGTCTGGCAAGAATGAGACAGCCAGGAGTGAAGAGGGATCTGGCCGACGCTCGACGCTCAGAGGAAAGGCGAGACGGACATATAATCAGATTGCTACTGGTACTATTGGTGTTGGAACTCTTTGCTGGCTGCTGAGGATGGAGACGGAGCACTTATGGGAATGCCCCGAATGCTGTGAAGTCGGTTTCTAAATCAATCAATCAGTCAATCTGGACTGATAAGTGTGCTCAGTCTTGCTTAGGTAAAGAAGGATAATGGTAAGACAAGGCAGACATACTGTAGAGGTGTGGTGAATACAGACCAGATAAACTACCAGGACAGCTCTACAAAAACATGTTCACAAAGGACATGCAAGTGTGACTTCAGTTGTTTCTATGGGTATCTTCCATATTCTTGAGAGACACTTTCTTATGGAAGGTTACATCAGCCAAATAAAGTTGAATACAGACAAATGGACACAAATATAATGTAATAGGGCCATGGCTTCAGAAAACAAACAAACAAACAAAGAAGTTTTACAAAAACTGGGATTGAAGAAAGCTACTCAGTGAGATAAAGGTGTGACATTTAATGTTCTTCAATCGAATAATGAGATACTGCTCATTGTTAAAGTATTAACCAGTTAGTGGAAGTGCAGTAAAGCTGTAGAAATTGAATAATACTGGTGAATTAACAACACTGTTGGATATTAAGTCCTTATATATGGAGGCATTCCATGTGAAGAATCTTGTGATATCTATAATGAGATAAGCTATGATATGACAATTAGGAATGTAGTAGCAATCACTTAAGCCTATCTAGTGATTGCCGCTAGATTCCTAATTTTCTGCCTTAGTTCTTACAAATGAAAATATTTGCTTATATATAGAAATGTATGGTATGTTATTATTGACATCATCATATGTGTTTACCTTTTACCAATAATTGTTTTACATCATTGATTCATTTGTTGTCTTTTCTCTGATGTATAGGGGCAGCTGGTTGTCATTGTAGTGTTATAGTGTGTGTAGGTAAGGGATGGGTGGCGTGTCTGTGGGTGGGTGGGTGGGGAGAGATTGTGTGGGTGTGGGGATGATTGGATTGGTGGGGAATGATGGGTGGGGGGATGTATGTTTAGGGGATGTGTGTTTGGCTGAGTGGTTGGGGGTGTGTGGGTGGTGAGGATATGTGTGTGGCTTATGGGATTGGTGTGTGGATGGGGAATGGGTGGGTGGGTGGGGCATATGTACGTCTGGGTGTGTGTGTGTGGGTGGGGGATGTGTCTCATAACATGATAATATGCATTGGTTATGGTTACAACATTTATTTGACAGTGTTTTATTTTCCTATGTATCATGCACTAATGTTATATTAATCTATAATGTATGTTATATTAATCTATATGTGTGTTATATTAATCTGTAATGTATGTTATATTAATATATAATGTGTGTTATATTAATTTATAATTTATGTTATATTAATCTGCAATATATGGTATATTAAAGTATAATGTGTGTTACATTAATTTGTAATGTATGTTATATTAATCTGAAATGTATGGTATATTAATGTATAATGTGTGTTATATTAATCTGTAATGTATGGTATATGGGGATTATTTAGGAGGCCTGGTGTTCCTTGCCAGTGAGAAGTCCTGATCGTTCGGGTCCCATCGATTGACGGACGTCGGTCGCGGCGATTGGGCGATCTTGAGCATAGCCTACGATGGGTGGCGTTGTGGTATTCTGTTATGATAATTTGGTGTGTCCAGTGTGTGCCGCGTGGTTACACACCCGCTTCACACGCGTGATCCGGGACTGTTTCCGGATCCGGTCAGGGATGTGCACTACTGACGAGCTCAAATGAGGGCGAAACTCGAGTCTAGTGCTTCCATATTGGCGTGGATAGGCCTTAGGTTCATACCGGAGTGCGATCAGCGTTGCCAGTAGTGGGTTGTGCTCAATATTTAAATTTCAAATCCCGAAACAACCACATAATCAATATGGTATATGAATCTATAATGTATGGTATATTAATCTGTAATGTATGGTTTATGAATCTATAATGTATGGTATATTAATCTGTAATGTATGGTATATGAATCTATAATGTATGGTATATTAATCTGTAATGTATGGTATATGAATCTATAATGTATGGTATATTAATCTGTAATGTATGGTATATTAATCTGTAATGTATGGTATATTAATCTGTAATGTATGGTATATTAATCTGTAATGTATATTATATTAATCTGTAATGTATGGTATATTAATCTGTAATGTATGGTATATTAATCCGTAATGTATGTTATATTAATCTGTAATGTATGTTATATTAATCTATAATGTATGGTATATTAATCTATAATGTATGGTATATTAATCTGTAATGTATGGTATATTAGTCTGTAATGTATGGAATATTAATCTATAATGTATGGTATATTAATCTGTAATGTATGGTATATTAATCTGTAATGTATGGAATATTAATCTATAATGTATGGTATATTAATCTGTAATATATGGTATATTAATGTATAATGTATGGTATATTAACCTGTAATGTATGGTATATTAATCTGTAATGTATGGTATATGAATCTATAATGTATGGTATATTAATCTGTAATGTATGGTATATGAATCTGTAATGTATGGTATATTAATCTGTAATGTATGGTATATTAATCTATAATGTATGGTATATTAATCTGTAATATATGGTATATTAATGTATAATGTATGGTATATTAATCTGTAATGTATGGTATATGAATCTGTAATGTTTGGTATATTAATCTGTAATGTATGGTATATGAATCTATAATGTATGGTATATTAATCTGTAATGTATGGTATATGAATCTATAATGTATGGTATATTAATCTGTAATGTATGGTATATTAATCTATAATGTATGGTATATTAATCTGTAATGTATGGTATATTAATCTGTAATGTATGGTATATTAATCTATAATGTATGGTATATTAATCTGTAATGTATGGTATATGAATCTGTAATGTATGGAATATTAATCTGTAATGTATGGTATATTAATCTGTAATGTATGGTATATTAATCTGTAATGTATGGTATATTAATCCGTAATGTATGTTATATTAATCTGTAATGTATGGTATATAAATCTGTAATGTATGGTATATTAATCTATAATGTATGGTATATTAATCTATAATGTATAGTATATTAATCTGTAATGTATGGTATATTAATCTGTAATGTATGGTATATTAGTCTGTAATGTATGGAATATTAATCTATAATGTATGGTATATTAATCTGTAATGTATGGTATATTAATCTGTAATGTATGGTATATTAATCTGTAATGTATGGTATATTAATCTGTAATGTATGGCATATTAATCTGTAATGTATGGCATATTAATCTGTAATGTATGGCATATTAATCTGTAATGTATGGTATATTAATCTGTAATGTATGGTATATTAATCTGTAATGTATGGTATATTAATCTGTAATGTATCGTATATTAATCTATAATGTATGGTATATTAATCTGTAATGCATGGTATATTAATCTATAATGTATGGTATATTAATCTATAATGTATGTTATATTAATCTGTAATGTATGGTTTATTAATCTGTAATGTATGGTATATTAATCTGTAATGTATGGCATATTAATCTGTAATGTATGGTATATTAATCTGTAATGTATGGTATATTAATCTGTAATGTATGGTATATTAATCTGTAATTTATGGAATATTAATCTGTAATGTATGGTATATGAATCTATAATGTGTACGTAAAGATGTTTTCCAAGTCATACAGTTGTGAGAGTTCATACTGACCTCCATGAACTTCGCACACATTTGACCTTTGACCGATAACCCTGAAAATGTCATTCAGCACTTCCCACAGATATCTCCTATATAGGGGTTTTAGTTATATTTATATGTTGTTGAACCTTCACCCTCATCTCTGTGTAGGCATCCATCCTCAACAGGTTTCCACAGACAGGGGCGGGTTGCAGTGGGACACATATTCTAACAGTGGTTGTCTTTGTGTGACATATTTCCTACACTCCAGCCACTTGTGAGCAACATTACCCCGCTTCAGACGTTCTTCCAGTACAACGAAATCAACACAAAATGATCTGCTTCAACATTACCCATGGCTGATCTTGAACCTTGGATTCGGCATTTCGGGCAATTGTGAACTACTGCAAGCAGCTGCGCCAGTCAATAAATTGTGCAATGGTTAGTTTGTCTTCTCTGTTCAAATTTACGAGACATTTTTGCTTTGAACCCAAGATGTGTTGACTAACAGATCTCAGAGCATGGGCACACATTTGTTCTCCAGCAAAATAATGCTGTTGTTACGAATGGCCAAGTCTCAATCTTGTATAACTTTACCTTTCAATTTTTCTGTTGTCTAGTGTGTTCCAGAAACTAACTCCCTTAAGATTGTTGTCTAGTGTATCCATTGGCCTCTAATCTGGTCTGTGAATGACAATCATACTTAACTAAGAATACTGCGATAACACCCAGACAGTTTCCTAGCAATCTGCACCACAGATCATTCTTGTATTGTGTCCAATGAAAACACGACGCTAATGGACCGAGTGTCAAAGCTATCCTGTGACAGAAAAGTTGACACGGTCGAGCCTGTACTCTTGTGTTTCTCACTAACATGCCGGATTTGTCTTTTCTGTGATTTGGGATGTACACAGACTGGCGCAGGATCGGCTGAAATACAATACAAGAAAGTGAAACATTCAAGAACATGCCATTCTAACAATACAATAACATGAAAAGTTCAAGGACATTCCATTCTAACCCAAGATGAACTGATTCAGTGCTTAAGGATAATTTATCGCCACATGTGACCTACCATTTGGACACAAGGACGATGTACCGCCATACTAAGGTCATCGTGTTATGTTTTGTTTCGTGGTATCATCCGCATATTTTCATGCTAAATGAACGGAATTTTACCTTATAGCACTTGTTATGGGCAACACATGATCTCTATATTTTAGCCCAGGCTTTGTGCTATGGAGAGGCAATAACTCCATCCCTTACAAACTATCCTCTGTCAAGACGGCAAGGTGCCAATGAATACTTGTTAATTTGATTGTGTGCCATGTTTGGTCGAAACCGATATTTTGTTTGGCACTGAATCAGTTAAGAACATCATCTCCCAGTGTAAGAGATGAGGCAATTAAGAAAACTGGGTGGAGTAACAAGAAGCGGCATAATGAGAAATGAGCACACAACGGGGCCGATTTACAGCATGAAATAAATAACTCATAACCATTGTTGGGAACGTTTCGACTGACAATCGCACCATCCTTTACAGGACGTCGCAGTCAACATAATCATGTTTTGGCTGCTTGTGATTTCTTGGCAAGTTTACGCTCAGTAGTTTGCCATTGCTTTCTGAATCGCACCACATGGCACCGATACTGTCGGTGCGTTGACCTATGGTTACTAACTGAAGTTATTTTATCACGTACATTAGTCAAGCTGGTGCTTCTGAAGGAGAAATGCCAAGGTTCGATGGAGGGACCTACAGGCCTAGTATCTTTGTTCGAGTAGGCATTTGGTATCCGCTACATGCGGGGTTCTGTCTGCAGACACTGCCTTGTGGATGAATCCAGGTGGATCATACTCCACGAAGGAGGTAACTGCTCTTTCGTGGCTGATAAGTTAGAATGGTACTCAGTGGACGTGAATTGTTGTTGAAGCTTGCTGCATGCATACAACATATATACTGGTGGAACAGTCGTTCTGGTCAAGAAGCGGATTATTAGGCTATTGCTACATTGTTATATGACGGAACCAGACCTCATTATTCATCATACGGATCTTGGTGCATTTTTCAATAAATATCTTACTCTGAAGTCTTAATAATGGATTGTTTCGTGACCCCGTGATTGTTCGCGTTGATAATTACCGCTGCGCAGTCTTATTTGGGAACCTCTTATGTTGGTTATTAGGAAACATGTGTTTTGTTACAGTTTTAAGGACACTTGGTCGTGACAAACACGTCACACTAAATAGTCTGACCATCAACACATCTATCAGACGAATAAACATAAAATATACAACAATTGTAACATGTGATGGGAGGTGCACGGGAGAGTAAACACCTCAAATCTAAATATTTTTAATATTTTGGGCTGCTTCCAGACACAGCAGATTTCATTTTTGTGACAGTTTTAAGGCTTTGACAATGTGACCATTTAAATACCTTTATCAAATAAGCACCTGACTTCTGTGATGAAGTAGTTAGTATGCGAACCGTTTCAGAAAGCAGCTACCTAAATACTTGGCATTCATAGCAGCTTCAATCCACAGCTTTATCTCCCACACAGTTCTATTTCCCACAGTGTCTACTGCTGCTTAGAGTTCGTGAACTTCTGACAGCTTCTACGAAATGAATGACTGAGTCCTTCTTTCATATTCTACTTTTTTTTTTAAAGCGACTTTTCTAAAACAAATTAATTTCCTGAGACAAAAGGAGTAACAGTAATAGCTGTGCTGTTGTGCCCAGAACGAGATCACAAAATAAGTGTTTGTATCAGGATGTTCATAAACAGTTTTAAATATTTCAAATTAAAAAAAAAAATTTAAAGGAATTAAAAACTGCACACAGCATCTGACACATAGGTGGCTTAATTTTGTTTGGTATTTCTATGGCAGTGAATCTTGGAATGTTTAGTTAGTTTAGTTTAGTCGTTGGATCAACATCACGGCACACGGTTTAACCCATAAGTGCTCCGTTTTCCTCCTAACTCAAACCTGAGTCTGGAGAAACTCAGCTCAATGCATGAACTCCGTTGTATCGGCGAGGATCCTGAAATACTTTGGGTAGATTTTTAACTCGACATTTTACCCGGGCAGCGCCGTTAGGCTACTCTTTTTCGATTTCCAACTGCCAGGGGATATTTTACGTGCGCAACGATGTACACGGGCGTCCGATCTTACTACCCAGAGACCAGGGGAAATTTTATTTCTGGAAGTCCAGGTGCATTTTTTTTGAGTAAGTCCCGGTCCTCACCGGGGCCTGAACCCGGGACCTCCAGCACTCGAGGCGGACACCATACCTCGAGACCACGCAGCCCCCCTCCCCTCTTGGAATGTAAATGAACAGATTACGAAGGCCTTGGAAGCAACAGAGATGTGGTTCCAGAGACGAATGTTGCGAATACTTTGGACTGCCAGAGTAAGTAACGACGATTGCCTGAAAGAGGCTAATGAAACTAGAACATTATATACAACAATAAGAAAGAGACAAACAGTTTTGTTTAGTCACGTGATCAGAAGAGAGACATTGGAGAACATCGTGACGACTGGAAAGATTGAGAGGAAGAGAGGCAGAAGCCGACCTATCGCCGACCAGAGGCCGATTATGGGCTTCATATATCGATATTCCCATGGCCTCTGCTATTCCCTCCGTCCAACGTTTACGTGGTCGGCCTCTTCCTCTGATTCCATCAGGTCTGTACATCATTGCGTGGTATGCTGTTGACTGGTAACCTACTTGCATGGCCAAACCATTTGACTTGCTGCTTTCTGATAAAATCTAGTGCTGCTTTAACCCCCACTTTAGTCCTGATTTCTTCATTTCTGATCTTATCTCTTCTTCATACGTTGAGTATTCTCAGGAACCTCATTTCTGTTGTTGTGATTTTTCTTTTCTCTTTTTCTGTCATTGTCCAGGTTTGGCATTGGTAGCATAGAGTTGATAGGAAGATTGTGTTGTAAAATGCTTTCTTAGTAGTTATTGATACATGTTTGTTCTTTAGTATTGGTGCCATTTGTCATTTAGATCTGTGGCGGGACATAAACAAATGTCCATAGAAGCATAGATTTACACTGGACTCGGGTTTCCTGATCTACCCAGCTTCACAAGAGTACTAGGGAGTCAAGGGCAGTAACAACAGCCAGTGTAGTATTGACCACGTCACTCATTGAATGTCAGATAAACATATGGCACAATATACCTAATATGCTTTAATGTGTGTAAAACATTTCTAATCATCGTTACCTTGTTTCCATGGTTCTGGTCCTGACCCAGGTGTAATCTGTTGAAAAGGAATGATTAACGTTAATTTCCTCTCAATTATTTCAATTTAAAAATTAAATGGAAAACAAAAACCAAAAAAAACAAAAAAACTCTTGTGAAACATCGTTGGTATCATTCACTGTGTCAAACATCACAGAATACCAGGTAACACACGTTAGATATTAGTCATTAGTCGCGGCTCCAACTTCACGGTAACGGGTCGTCCCCATTATGTCAAGTTCCAGTGCCTGTAAATATCACACAAAATGCTCCTCACTACCCCATGTGAAAAGTGGAACAGACAGGTGTCTCGACAAACCAACAGCCCGCACAGGTACACTGTGCATAATGCCGCCGCCAGAATGCCAACACAAAAGTCCTCCACGAAAAATACAGATCATCGTCGACGGAAGTGGCAGTCACTCGAAAACTAGCAGCCACACATTACTGCATATAAGGCAAACCAGTCAGTTCTGCGACAAAACCGGCCGCCATTACTCCGAACATGCAGTTCAAGCTACAAACAACCGCCGACAGATGTAAAAGCATTTCACATCAAATTCACAGCTCACAGTGTCGCGCCACAAACTCAACTCAGTAGCAGGGCGATTGAACCATACAATTCCTGTCCAACGTGAGGAAAATGCGAATGCAAACGGTAGCCACAAGCATAAACACTTCAGAGGCCTTAGCCGTCTAAATGCCTATCCTCCATCTTGGGACCCAAAGTACACTCGTTTATTTGTCATATTATACTTCCCACAATACCAGGCAACACAATCTAATTGGTTATTTCAATAACCCCAGAATACTAGGCAGCACAATCTCGCTGGTTATTTTATTATCATCACCTAGTGCCTTGCCGGCTGGCGTGGGGGACCATGCTTCTCCACAAATTGCGATCCCCAAACGGCGTGGATGAATTCATGCATTGACTCCATTCAGTGCCATGACACAAGGCAGTCAAGAATTTTCTCACATTGTCTTCCTGTATCTCTCTTTTTACAAATCTTTCTGGTTGTCACAATATGTTCCAGTTTTTGTCTTCTTATAATGTGGCAAACAATGATGACTGCCTCTTTCTGTTTGTGATCAGTTGTCTTTGCGACTTAGTCTCCCTCAAAATGTCCAGATTGCTCATTTTGGCTGTCCAGAATGTTTCAGCATTCTTCTATAAAACCACATCGCCAACGATTCTAGGGATGTTTTCGCCTGTTTACAATTGTCCCGGATTCCCAGCCGTATGTTAAAACTGGATCTATGTAACATGCAAGATCTCTTTTTCTAACGTCCAAGGATAAGGGCCTATTGCATAAAATGTTCTTCATTTGACAGAATACAGTTTTTAGTTGTTCTATTCTGTTCTTTATCTCTGAGATGCATCTTCCACCTTATGTTATCCTTGTGCCTAGATATCTGCAATTCTGAACTTGCCCCTAAATAACGTCATTTAATCTAGCCATGTTTGGCAGAAACATAGTGGTAATATTCATGCGTATATTAGAAAACAACAAAATAATTGACCGAACGTTACGAACTTTCCTTGTTTTTTGTTTTCTTTTTACATTTCATCTTCTTCTTTCGTTCGCCTGAAATATGTTTACAACTGCAACGTTGTCTCTTGTATGAATCTAACAGTCTTTTTAAGTTCACTCAGCGGTCCATGGAGTTTATCTTCCACTGTTGTCTCTGTAGGCCAGAAGGTTTGCCTGGATATGTTGTAGTTTGGGCAGTCTTAGAGTATGTACTCTGCTGTCTGCGACGCCAAACCACATGTTCACATGGCTGAGTCACCAATCTTGAATTTTGTATACATGTGGATTGCATAATCTATTGTGTCCTGTTCTGAGGCGCAGAATAATGACCTGTTCTGGTCTGTCCATAACGTGGTAGTCGTCTTGAGTAGGGTTTGGTGGCCTTCTGACTGATTTGATCATTCTTTTCTTTTGGTGGTATGTAATGGGCACATCAGGTTGTTCTTCTTTTGCTCCTTCCTTAGCTAATCGATCAGCTCTGTTGTTTCCGGGGACTCCACAGTGGGATGGTATCCACTGTATGGTGACCTTATGCTGACTGCTAAGTTCAGAAAGTAGTGTCCTTAGAACTGGCAATTTCCCAGACTGGAGCTCCTCTATTACGGATTTTGCATTCTGTCAATATCACCACAGGTTGTGTACCATGGCTTGTATTGTGTAATTTCTCTGTGGCTATCCAGTATCTTGATAGCCTCAATTTCAGCATCATAGTTATGGCAGTACTTTCCTGTCGGTACTCTGGCTGTGTCCCTAGTATTATTTGGGTATTCTATGTACACTCCCGCTCCTCCATTTCGAACAGCATTTTGTGCTGACCTATCTGTGTAGACTCGGATCCAGAGATCCTGTGGGTATTCGTCATCAAGGAAGCTGAGAGTGGCTGTTCTGCGCTGTACATTGTTCTGTTCTTCCTTGTCAAATATTCCTCTCACGTTTGTTTGGATTTGTAGCGATAGTCTATGTTAATCTTTTCATGGGGTTCGCTCTGGAATAGTTGTCAGGGGGATACCAACGTTTTACATAATCTGACATATGAGTGGATGTCTCTTCTATGAAAGACAACAGTTGGCAAAATCTATACAAATCATATGCACTAAGACGAAAGAAAACAATACGTCTGTTATCATGCAGGGGTTAAATGTTAAACATATAGTCCGCATACTTTTCTCCTGTGTTACTGTTTAATTATGTCTACACAAGAAGTCCAGTTATCTGGATATCTTCATAATTGTGTCGTCTTCGCACTGAATGTTGGCTATAATGAGTCTCCAATATAATTGGAGCAGAGTGGGTTAATTTAATTGTCTGGGACAGTTTGAGGTTAATGTAAATGAGTGGGACAGTGTGGGTTAATGTAACTGAGGGGACAATGTAGGTTAATGTAATTGACTGAGACAGTGTGGGTTAATGTAACTGACTGGGACAGTGTGGTTTAATGTAACTGTGGGGACAGAGGGGGTTAATGTAACTGACTGGGACAGTGTGGGGTAATGTAATTGTTGACAGACAGTGTGAGTTAATGTAACGACTGGGACAGTGTGGGTTAATGTAACTGTGGGGACAGAGTGGGTTAATGTAACTGACTGAGACAGTGTGGATTAATATAACTGATTTGGACAGAGTGGGTTATGTAATTAACTAGGACAGAATGGGTTATGTAACTGACAGGGACAGCGTTGGTTAATGCATCTGTCTGGGACAGAAGGAGATGGGACAGAGTGGGTTAATGTAACTTACTGGGACAGAAGGAGCTCAGACAGATTGAGCTAATGTAACTTATTGGGACAGAAGGAGCTGGAGCAGTCTGAGTTAATGTTACTTGCTGGGACAGAAGTTGCTGGGACAGTGTAGGTTAATGTAACTGACTAAGACAGAGTGAGTTAATGTAACTGACTGGGACAGAGTGAGTTAATGTAACTGACTGGGACAGAAACATTTAATGTCAAGAAAAAACAAACTGCCCTGGAGGCAGAAGCAGGAGCCTTGTATCGGCGTGCAGCAGTCCCTGCAGCTGAAGGTTCTATGGGGACTGTTGAAGTCGGGTATCGGTCTAAATCTGCTCCAGGATAGGACCCTAAGTTCTGGGATACCTGAGATCCATAATTGGAGAAACCTGTCATGTTCTGATCATGGCTGTGGCTGGGGCTGTTGAGAAAACAAAATAACTCAAATCATCACTTCATTGCTACAACCAACATTATTTAACACAAATCATCACTTCATTCATCAGTGGGGGATTTTGGTCAAGATGGCGGTAGGCGGTTTTGGTTGTTTTGAAACCGCTCAATTGTTCACGTAGCAGATGGATATTTTAATCTCGTGCGTGTGATTTCTGCGCTATGATGTAAACCAAGAGTTTCCTCTTAAGATTTTCGCCGGTGCTACAGAGTTTCGTGCATCTGACCGAATCAATCCTTGGGTGTTTTTCGCAGCGTGTTGGGTTACTGTGTTGTGTTCTGGTTTTCTTCATCATGGTGGACAAGCGTTTGTGCCCCGTACATATGGTAAACAAATCGATTCGGCGCCGTCGATGACGTAAACAGCAGGGCAGACGGGCTGAAGCCAGACGTTTCTGGTGCAAATGCGAGCGTCTGGGCCTCAAGAACATGCGTTATTGGAATTGTGACAGCGCTAAACAACGAGGCCCCATTTTGGAAAGCCTGGCATATAGGAACAATATAGTAGCGCTTCAGGAGACGAGACTGTGTGTTAATTAACTCCATATCGCCGGCTTCAAATGTTTTACACCAGACGACACCTGGGAATGGCGATTCTGATTCGAGACAGCATAGTGGCTTCAGAGCTGGACAAATCAAATCAAATAACTTTATTTTAAAAGGGTCACAAGTTGGGCACGCAGGCCCGTCTTACATTCGGCCCTTCCAATCACTCATCTTTCGTTCAACAATTGCATTATACATTCACATAGGACAGTGACAAGATACAATTACAGGCTGTTAGAGTTCACCCCGGTCTACCATTCGTGTTGGTGAATGTTTATGCTTGCAAAGAGAGTGTGGATTCCTAGATATGGCAGTGTTGAGTGGCATATTATGTCACGAGAGAAATATCATTTTATGTGGCTATTTTAATGCTAAGGACACATCATGGGGTAATATTTCTTCCAATATACAGGGGGAGGAGCTCGAGGCTGCACTTGAAACCAGTGATCTTGTTTGTATCAACATTGGCTGTGTCACCAGGACAGCAAATTGTCCAGGTGACGAGGACAGTGTTACTTGACCTGTCGCTGGTTTCTCCTTCACTCACGACAGTGTGTAGATGGGGTGTCCTAGGGCACCATAGCAGCGACTACCACCCTTGTAGCATATTGGTGGAGAACGGCAGAACCAGGCAGCACAAGTCAACGGTCAAGACTTCAAGTATGACAGTTTAGGGCAAGATGTATTGAGTAAAATAAGGCGTGATAAGCGCAGGAATCATCATAGCAGGAAAAAAAGCTGGGAGCAGCCACCGTGGTGGAATTGTGAGGTGGAGAAGGTCTGGATGGATAAGCGTGGTGCTGCAAGGAAATGGCAAAACGCCAAGAAGAACAGAGTTGTCCATCCTAGTCTTATTGTGCACTTAGAAAGAGAAGGACAAAAACTGGTTAAAGTTGTTAAAAGTGAAAAACGGGCAGAGTTGTGTTAAAGAATAAGCACAGACTAGTCACTGAAACTGTACTGGCGACTACATAAAAGTATGAATGGGGTAATCAAGAATAAAAGTGTTCCTGGCTTCCAAAGTGCTAATCTTATCTGGCAGAGGTCTAAAGAGAATAAGGGCAAATCCCTTTTCGATAGCTATCTAGAGCAGAGTAATCAGACAGACATGAGAGGCCGAAACTTTGCCAAGTCGGTTACTTCAGATAGGTGTAAGGCCCAGAACATTACAGTCGAAGACACAGTGACAGTGAAAAAGATCAAGGCTGTGCTTCGACGAACAAGAAACTGAGTACCAGGGCAGATAGTATAATGTATGACGACATCAATATTTGTACCGAAAACGAGCCAGAGGAACTAGCAAATATGTACAACAACAGTATAGGGAGTGCTAGCATCAAGGAGGAGTGATTACACAGCGATCCGATTCCGTTGCCGAAGCCTGGCAAAAACCACACAACAATTCAGGGATATCGAGTTATAAACATGTAGAATACAATAGGCAAGCTGCTGGAGAAGTTAATTGCCAGAAAAATATCAAGCCATCTAGAGAGGCAAGGTTGTTTCCCACCTACCCTGGGTGGGTACCGTCCAAACAGAGAAACCTGGACCAACGCAGCAGTTTTTGCCCATGATGTCTAGGAAGGTTTCCACTCAGGCACTGAAACCTATTCTGCAGCGATTGATCTTGAGGATGCGTACACTAGAGTACCGTTGGATTTGTAATGTTTCAGTTTCTTGAACTCAAGATAAGTCCATTCCTCCTTAGTTGGATCGCCGCAGTCCTCTTCCAACGGAAAGTATTTTTTAGATGTGGCAGTTGGACTTCTGAACCAACAACAATATATCCGGGACTGCCACAGGGATCACCATTATCTCCGGTGCCTTTCAACGCCTACACTGTGAGAATTACCAGCGAACTGGACCGGGGAAGACATTGTCATATGCTGACGATGTGTCAGTGTATCACCAGGGTAAGTATACAGATCGGTTTGCTGTGGAACTACAAACAACTACATTGCATAAGTACTTGGTGTGTGGAATATGGGACAATGATCAACCCACAAAGGCAACAGTGACATGGTTCTTTTTGAATAATCATATTGTCAACACCCCAACACCAACTGTAAATCTGTACACAGAGACTTTGGAAAGAACACAGGCAATGAATTACGCGGGGATAAGTTTTGATCGAAGCCTTGCTTATAATGAGCACATAGACCAGGTGATAACAAAGGTCAAGCGGGGTTTGGCTGCGATGCGAGTGATGGCGGCAGCAAACTGAGCAGCGCCATCTATGTCTTCTATACGAAGGTCTGGTCATTTCTTATTTTTTGAGTATGCGATGGCGATCTGACTCACTGCCGAAAGCAGATGGAAAGGATACAGAACGAAGCTATGTGTATTATTCTTGGATGTACAAGAGATACAGCATGCAGCGCGATGCGCTATCTTCTTGATTTTCCAACCATTGGGGAAAGAATTTGCAGAGCACATGCCTAACTCAGAGTCAACACAAACACACAACATCCACTGATAGTGAAATTTAGAAGGTAAAGGGCAGCAGGTTAAAAGGAGGTAAGTCGTGGATGGATCAAGCCGAATACATTCTTCAACAGGTGTGTTCACTTGTGGACTTAGAACCTGGCGAGGAGTAGGTACAAGTGCTAACATATTTATGTACGTCCTTTTCAGTTTGCATCGAACTAGACAGAAAATGCAGACAAGAAAATCCGGCTACAGTGATGGCGGAAGTACAGGCGTTGATCTTCGAGAATTCTTTAGAGTGTGTTGCTGTCATTTACACAGATGGGTCGGTCATTCGACGAGTGAGAAGGTCATGGGCCGTTACGGCTCAGGCCGGAGGGAGAATTGTGAAGGAAGATTCTGGTTATTTTGCTTTGACAACAAGTAGTCTGACTATGGAAGTCATGGCAGTAAGTAAAGCAATAATATGGCTCGAGACACAGACATTCACTAGGTCATGTTTCCTTAGTGACTCAATGAGAATGTTCAAAAAGATAGAGATGGGGGTGGAAACGAAGAGTGGTTGCTGTCCCTGGAGTGGCCTCGGCTGGCAAAGATTAGTTTCATTTTCCTGCCAGGGCATGCGGGTGTAAAAGAAATGAGCATGCTGACAAGCTCGTAGGTAAGGCTACCATGGAAGGCGGACGAGCCGTGGACTAGTTAGTTAGTTAGTTAGTTAGTTAGTCACGGTTCCAACTTCACAGCCGTGGACTGACATTCTGAATACTTTACTAGAAGTAAGTCGTTCGCAAGAACCAAGTAATGACTGTGAATCTACAACCATGGTCAGGATGCGAGAACAGGAAATTAAAAGAGGTGTGACCAAACAAGAACACTATACAGGAAGCCAAAGAAGATTAATAATCCAACACAGAACTGGTGTTGTTAGCCGCTACTCGCTGCGGGATTTACTGGGGAGGGGATCCGAGCACTTATGAACTGAATGGTTCGATGTGCAATGAGGATGACCTGTCGACTTAATAACCAACACCCCAACCAACCAACTAACATCACTTCATTGCCACAATCAACACTCTTTAACTGTGCCGCTGCACTAATCGGACCAGCCCTACAAACTATCAACACTGTGAAGAGACGAGACACAGGATGGGATGTCTTCAGGACACAGTCTACTACAGGATGGGATATCTTCAGGATACAGTCTGCTACAGGATGGGATATCTTCAGGATACAGTCTGCTACAGGATGGGATATCTTCATGATACAGTCTGCTACAGGATGGGATATCTTCAGGATAAGTCTACTACAGGGTGGGATTTCTTCAGGATACAGTCTACTACAGGGTGGGATATCTTCAGGATACAGTCTGCTACAGGGTGGGATATCTTCAGGATACAGTCTACTACAGGATGGGATATCTTCAGGATACAGTCTACTACAGGATGGGATATCTTCAGGATACAGTCTACTACAGGGTGGGATATCTTCAGGATACAGTCTACTACAGGGTGGGATATCTTCAGGATACAGTCTGCTACAGGATGGGATATCTTCAGGATACAGTCTGCTACAGGGTGTTATGTCTTCAGGATAAGTCTACTACAGGGTGCTATGTCTTCAGGATACAGTCTACTACAGGGTGGGATGTCTTCAGGATACAGTCTACTACAGGATGGGATATCTTCAGGATACAGTCTACTACAGGGTGTTATGTCTTCAGAATACAGTCTACTACAGGGTGGGATATCTTCAGGATACAGTCTGCTACAGGGTGGGATATCTTCAGGATACAGTCTACTACAGGATGGGATATCTTCAGGATACAGTCTGCTACAGGATGGGATATCTTCAGGATACAGTCTGCTACAGGATGGGATATCTTCAGGATACAGTCTACTACAGGATGGGATATCTTCAGGATACAGTCTGCTACAGGATGGGATATCTTCAGGATACAGTCTACTACAGGGTGTTATGTCTTCAGGATACAGTCTACTACAGGGTGGGATGTCTTCAGGATACAGTCTACTACAGGATGGGATATCTTCAGGATACAGTCTACTGCAGAGTGGGATGTCTTCAGGATACAGTCTACTACAGGGTGGGATGTCTTCAGGATACAGTCTACTACAGGATGGGATATCTTCAGGATACAGTCTGCTACAGGATGGGATATCTTCAGGATACAGTCTGCTACAGGATGGGATATCTTCAGGATACAGTCTACTACAGGATGGGATATCTTCAGGATACAGTCTACTACAGGATGGGATATCTTCAGGATACAGTCTGCTACAGGATGGGATATCTTCAGGATACAGTCTACTACAGGATGGGATATCTTCAGGATACAGTCTGCTACAGGATGGGATATCTTCAGGATACAGTCTACTACAGGATGGGATATCTTCAGGATACAGTCTACTACAGGGTGTTATGTCTTCAGGATACAGTCTACTACAGGGTGTTATGTCTTCAGGATACAGTCTGCTACAGGGTGGGATGTCTTCAGGATACAGTCTACTACAGGGTGGGATGTCTTCAGGATACAGTGTAATACAGGGTGGGATGTCTTCAGGATACAGTGTAATACAGGGTGTTATGTCTTCAGGATACAGTCTGCTACAGGATGGGATATCTTCAGGATACAGTCTGCTACAGGATGGGATATCTTCAGGATACAGTGTAATACAGGGTGGGATGTCTTCAGGATACAGTGTAATACAGGGTGTTATGTCTTCAGGATACAGTGTAATACAGGGTGGGATGTCTTCAGGATACAGTGTAATACAGGGTGTTATGTCTTCAGGATACAGTCTACTACAGGGTGGGATGTCTTCAGGATACAGTGTAATACAGGGTGGGATGTCTTCAGGATACAGTGTAATACAGGGTGTTATGTCTTCAGGATACAGTCTGCTACAGGATGGGATATCTTCAGGATACAGTCTGCTACAGGGTGTTATGTCTTCAGGATACAGTCTGCTACAGGGTGTTATGTCTTCACGATACAGTCTACTACAGGATGGGATATCTTCAGGATACAGTCTGCTACAGGATGGGATATCTTCAGGATACAGTCTACTACAGGGTGTTATGTCTTCAGGATACAGTCTACTACAGGATGGGATATCTTCAGGATACAGTCTGCTACAGGATGGGATATCTTCAGGATACAGTCTACTACAGGATGGGATATCTTCAGGATACAGTCTGCTACAGGATGGGATATCTTCAGGATACAGTCTACTACAGGATGGGATATCTTCAGGATACAATCTGCTACAGGATGGGATATCTTCAGGATACAGTCTACTACAGGGTGTTATGTCTTCAGGATACAGTCTACTACAGGGTGTTATGTCTTCAGGATACAGTCTGCTACAGGGTGGGATGTCTTCAGGATACAGTCTACTACAGGGTGGGATGTCTTCAGGATACAGTGTAATACAGGGTGGGATGTCTTCAGGATACAGTCTACTAAAGGGTGGGATGTCTTCCGGATAAGTCTATTACAGAGTGGGATATCTTCAGGATACAGTTTACTACAGAGTGGGATGTCTTCAGGATACAGTCTATTACAGAGTGGGATGTCTTCAGGATACAGTCTGCTACAGGGTGGGATGTCTTCAGGATACAGTCTACTACAGAGTGGGATATCTTCAGGATACAGTCTATTACAGAGTGGGATGTCTTCAGGATACAGTCTACTACAGGGTGGGATATCTTCAGGATACAGTCTACTACAGGGTGGGATGTCTTCAGGATTCAGTCTACTACAGGGTGGGATATCTTCAGGATAGTCTACTACAGAGTGGGATGTCTTCAGGATACAGTCTACTACAGGGTGGGATATCTTCAGGATACAGTGTACTACAGGGTGGGATGTCTTCAGGATACAGTCTACTACAGGATGTTATGTCTTCAGGATACAGTCTGCTACAGGGTGTTATGTCTTCAGGATACAGTGTACTACAGGGTGGGATGTCTTCAGGATACAGTCTACTACAGGGTGGGATGTCTTCAGGATACAGTCTACTACAGGATGTTATGTCTTCAGGATACAGTCTGCTACAGGGTGTTATGTCTTCAGGATACAGTCTACTACAGGATGGGATATCTTCAGGATACAGTCTACTACAGGATGGGATATCTTCAGGATACAGTCTACTACAGGATGGGATATCTTCAGGATACAGTCTGCTACAGGATGGGATATCTTCAGGATACAGTTTGCTACAGGGTGTTATGTCTTCAGGATACAGTCTACTACAGGGTGGGATGTCTTCAGGATACAGTCTACTACAGGGTGGGATGTCTTCAGGATACAGTGTACTACAGGGTGGGATGTCTTCAGGATACAGTCTACTACAGGGTGGGATGTCTTCAGGATACAGTTTGCTACAGGATGGGATATCTTCAGGATACAGTCTGCTACAGGATGGGATATCTTCAGGATACAGTCTGCTACAGGATGGGATATCTTCAGGATACAGTCTGCTACAGGATGGGATATCTTCAGGATACAGTCTGCTACAGGATGGGATATCTTCAGGATACAGTCTGCTACAGGATGGGATATCTTCAGGATACAGTGTACTACAGGGTGGGATGTCTTCAGGATACAGTCTGCTACAGGATGGGATATCTTCAGGATACAGTCTGCTACAGGATGGGATATCTTCAGGATACAGTCTGCTACAGGGTGGGATGTCTTCAGGATACAGTCTGCTACAGGGTGTTATGTCTTCAGGATACAGTGTACTACAGGGTGGGATGTCTTCAGGATACAGTCTACTAAAGGGTGGGATGTCTTCAGGATACAGTGTACTACAGGGTGGGATATCTTCAGGATACAGTGTAATACAGGATGGGATATCTTCAGGATACAGTCTACTACAGGGTGGGATGTCTTCAGGATACAGTCTGCTACAGGATGGGATATCTTCAGGATACAGTCTGCTACAGGGTGTTATGTCTTCAGGATACAGTCTACTACAGTGTGGGATGTCTTCAGGATACAGTCTACTACAGGGTGGGATGTCTTCAGGATACAGTGTACTACAGGGTGGGATGTCTTCAGGATACAGTGTACTACAGGGTGGGATGTCTTCAGGATACAGTCTGCTACAGGATGGGATATCTTCAGGATACAGTCTGCTACAGGATGGGATATCTTCAGGATACAGTCTGCTACAGGATGGGATATCTTCAGGATACAGTCTGCTACAGGATGGGATATCTTCAGGATACAGTCTGCTACAGGATGGGATATCTTCAGGATACAGTCTGCTACAGGATGGGATATCTTCAGGATACAGTGTACTACAGGGTGGGATGTCTTCAGGATACAGTCTGCTACAGGATGGGATATCTTCAGGATACAGTCTGCTACAGGATGGGATATCTTCAGGATACAGTCTGCTACAGGGTGTTATGCCTTCAGGATACAGTCTGCTACAGGATGGGATATCTTCAGGATACAGTCTGCTACAGGATGGGATATCTTCAGGATACAGTGTACTACAGGGTGGGATGTCTTCAGGATACAGTCTGCTACAGGATGGGATATCTTCAGGATACAGTCTGCTACAGGATGGGATATCTTCAGGATACAGTCTGCTACAGGATGGGATATCTTCAGGATACAGTCTGCTACAGGATGGGATATCTTCAGGATACAGTCTGCTACAGGGTGGGATGTCTTCAGGATACAGTCTACTAAAGGGTGGGATGTCTTCAGGATACAGTGTACTACAGGGTGGGATGTCTTCAGGATACAGTCTACTAAAGGGTGGGATGTCTTCCGGATAAGTCTATTACAGAGTGGGATATCTTCAGGATACAGTCTACTACAGAGTGGGATGTCTTCAGGATACAGTCTATTACAGAGTGGGATGTCTTCAGGATACAGTCTGCTACAGGGTGGGATGTCTTCAGGATACAGTCTACTACAGAGTGGGATATCTTCAGGATACAGTCTATTACAGAGTGGGATGTCTTCAGGATACAGTCTACTACAGGGTGGGATATCTTCAGGATACAGTCTACTACAGGGTGGGATGTCTTCAGGATACAGTCTACTACAGGGTGGGATGTCTTCAGGATACAGCCTGCTACAGGGTGGGATGTCTTCAGGATACAGTCTACTACAGGGTGGGATGTCTTCAGGATACAGTCTACTACAGGGTGGGATGTCTTCAGGATACAGTCTACTACAGGGTGGGATATCTTCAGGATACAGTCTACTACAGGATGGGATATCTTCAGGATACACTCTACTACAGGGTGGGATGTCTTCAGGATACAGTCTACTACAGGGTGGGATGTCTTCAGGATACAGTCTACTACAGGATGGGATATCTTCAGGATACAGTGTACTACAGGATGGGATATCTTCAGGATACAGTCTACTACAGGATGGGATATCTTCAGGATACAGTGTACTACAGGATGGGATATCTTCAGGATACAGTCTACTACAGGGTGGGATGTCTTCAGGATACAGTCTACTACAGGGTGGGATATCTTCAGGATACAGTCTACTACAGGGTGTTATGTCTTCAGGATACAGTCTACTACAGGGTTTGATATCTTCAGGATACAGTCTACTACAGGGTGGGATATCTTCAGGATACAGTCTACTACAGGGTGTTATGTCTTCAGGATACAGTCTACTACAGGGTGGGATATCTTCAGGATACAGTCTACTACAGGGTGGGATGTCTTCAGGATACAGTCTACTACAGGGTGGGATATCTTCAGGATACAGTCTACTACAGGGTGGGATATCTTCAGGATACAGTCTACTACAGGGTGTTATGTCTTCAGGATACAGTCTACTACAGGGTGTTATGTCTTCAGGATACAGTCTACTACAGGGTGGGATATCTTCAGGATACAGTCTACTACAGGGTGGGATATCTTCAGGATACAGTCTACTACAGGGTGGGATGTCTTCAGGATACAGTCTACTACAGGGTGGTATAGTCTTCAGGATACAGTCTACTACAGGATGGATATCTTCAGGATACAGTCTACTACAGGATGGGATATCTTCAGGATACAGTCTACTACAGGATGGATATCTTCAGGATACAGTCTACTACAGGATGGGATATCTTCAGGATACAGTCTACTACAGGATGGGATATCTTCAGGATACAGTCTACTACAGGATGGATATCTTCAGGATACAGTCTACTACAGGGATGGGATATCTTCAGGATACAGTCTACTACAGGATGGGATATCTTCAGGATACAGTCTACTACAGGGTGGGATATCTTCAGGATACAGTCTACTACAGGGTGGGATATCTTCAGGATACAGTCTACTACAGGGTGTTATGTCTTCAGGATACAGTCTACTACAGGGTGTTATGTCTTCAGGATACAGTCTACTACAGGGTGGGATATCTTCAGGATACAGTCTACTACAGGGTGGGATGTCTTCAGGATACAGTCTACTACAGGGTGGGATATCTTCAGGATACAGTCTACTACAGGGTGGGATGTCTTCAGGATACAGTCTACTACAGGGTGGGATGTCTTCAGGATACAGTCTACTACAGGGTGGGATATCTTCAGGATACAGTCTACTACAGGGTGTTATGTCTTCAGGATACAGTCTACTACAGGGTGTTATGTCTTCAGGATACAGTCTACTACAGGGTGGGATATCTTCAGGATACAGTCTACTACAGGGTGTTATGTCTTCAGGATACAGTCTACTACAAGGTGGGATATCTTCAGGATACAGTCTACTACAGGGTGGGATATCTTCAGGATACAGTCTACAACAGGGTGGGATATCTTCAGGATACAGTCTACTACAGGGTGGGATGTCTTCAGGATACAGTCTACTACAGGGTGGGATGTCTTCAGGATACAGTCTACTACAAGGTGGGATGTCTTCAGGATACAGTCCTCTACAGGATGGGATATCTACAGGATACTGACTACTACAGGATGGGATATCTTCAGGATACAGTCTGTTACAGGATGAGATATCTTCAGCATACAGTCTACTACAGGGTGGGATGTCTTCAGGATACAGTCTGCTATTTACGGTTCTTAGATTTCAAGAAATGGTTAATGTACGCAACATGCACACAGCATGATGAAGAATGTGATTCCGCAACTGTGACCACACTGCAAGAACATCAAGTCAAACCTCGGCAAGCTAGACAAGATCGCCATGAAGGAAGACAAAGAAGAACAGTCAGCCAACACAGAACCGATGCTTTCAATCATTACACACTGAGGGAGATGCTGAGAGGGTCAGAGCACTTATGGACTGAATGGTTCGATAAGGATTGTCATTTGCAATAAGGATTGTCTGTTGACTAACTGAATGACTGATTGGCAGACTGATTAACTGACTAACTAACGTGCGCACAGAGACTTCTATATGTTGCTTTATCCGAAAAGGTCATGTTGGGTTCATGCTTGCTTGCTTGTGTTCGTTGGCTTGAGCTCCAACGCGAAGTCCTGTATGTCGGATGAAGGCATCCTGTTGTCCAACATCATTGTGATGTCACACAGGACCTGAGGTTTGCGTGAGTATCCGTTGTCCCATGTCTGGCTTATTGGTGTGCAGACTGGTGGTTCCTCGCCATGCAGGCAGATACTCTCCGACTTCGGAAGAATCATCGATCCTACTGATGTTAGCCAGGTCCCCGAAGAGACCTGTTGCCCAGGACGCACGACGTGGACGTGTCAGCAGGTCTTGGCGAGTATATATCCCGGCCCTGGTGCCTTGGAAACACCTCTGGGTCCCGTTGGGTTCATTAATTCTAGACATTCCCCACAAATGAAGCTGGCGATTGAAGAGAGAGACACAATACATCGAAGTGAACCAGTCCCTAATGTGTGGTGTCGCTGTACGATGTATAACAGGGGGAAAGAAAAATGATCACAAAAGCATGTTATAAAAGACAATATTTAAACATATACAAACAAGCAGGTTATTGGCGTAGTACTTCTTTCCTCTTACTACTTTTGACGTGAAATGTTGCAGAGAGGAGTTACAATTAGTTGCATATCTTTTACATGGCGTCGCAGTCACCATCATCATTGTTTTGCTGTGATCTCTTGGCAGGTTTACCATTGCTTTCTGCATACCATTTAGTACAATACCAAGGTAAGACGGTCTGATGCCAAATCGCCCTTAGCTGTCTTTTTAACGCGGGTATGCGGGGTTAGGAACTGAGCCTGTAATACATTCACCATTGAGAGGATGCAGATGTATTTGTCTGTTTGGCGTGTTTTGTTGCTTGTACTGACTTCATATTTGATTTCTTCAATATCTCTTTCACCCCATCTAGCCAACTCTTACTGGGTCGTCCTCTCACCTTGCATCCCGATGTTCTCACGTAGAACGATCTAGTCGCTGGTTGATCTTGTTTCATTCTAGCTAAATGTCCGAACCATTTAATTCAGTAGTGTTCTATGAAGTAAGTGAATTTGTTCTTAATTTCTCATTTGCCTTTGTATATTTTCTTGTTTTTATTGCTACGTTTCTTATGCGTTTCATCTCACATGATGCGGTTTTACGCCTGTGTGTTTCTAGAGCTGTCCATGTATGACATTGGTAACAGAGTTGGGACGAATAAAGCATTTATTAGCTTCTCTTTTGCATGCATGTTGATATTTAGATTTTATAGAATATGTGATATTTGAATGTATTTATTGCATTATGTTTTGCTACTCTTGTTCGTCCCCCACTGGTGACTTGCGGGATAACTAAGCCGGCCGCTCAGAAAGCAATGGCAAACTACTGAGCGTAATCTTGCCAAGAAATCAACAGACAGCTGAAAGATGCTGCTGTTGACAGCGATGTCCTGTAAAGGATATGCGATTTTAAAAAAAAAACAACTTGTTCGTCCATAAAAGTACAATCGCAGCTCCTTGCCAATCGTATGGTGCTCTTCTTTCTTGCCATGCCTACTTACATTTGCTTGTGAGCCATTTTATCACTACCCCCCTGCCAAAGCTTAAATGGCTTCAACTGGGACGTTATCAATGCACGTAGCTTTGTTTTGGGGGTTTTCAGTTGCTTCTCTCACTTCCTGTACTAGGTTGTCGAAGACTACAAATATTACAAGACAAAATCAGTAGAAAAAGAAAATGAAAGGACGTCTATGAAACATCTACATCACACAAGTCGGATGGACGAGCAAGGCGTAGGTAGCTGAATTATTTAATTAAAAAATACGTGAACCATTTTTATGCAATTGGAAAATACGATTATCAGATTTAATTTTAAAGGCATGATTATGACAGACATGGACACGAGACTCTTGTTTTGCAGGAGCAGGTCAGACGAGAGATTAATGGAGAAATGCAATAATTCAGCTTACAAACTATGTGTATTGTCAGTCACCCCTGTTTACACATTTGAGTTAAATTACACAAGGATTATATTTACACAATGAAGACGCAAACCATAGATTGTACGATTTATTGTCTGACATATTTCGCTGCATCTCGTCAGGTACTTACTGCAGAATTCACACAACATAGAGCAAAATAATTAGATACATCCTTCAAGCTGAAATGTTCGCACAGTAATGTCACTTGCCTATGTGACTAGACGCAACGGAATATGCCAGGCAATAAATCGTAGAATCTATGGTTTGTGTCTTCGTTATTAAAATTCACTACGGGAAAACATTGTTTTGATTTTATTGACATCTTGAAAATTAATTACAGCCTTGCCATACAGTTCTATAGTTTCACACATTACTCTCCAGTCCTAGTGTCCACTCTTACCTTCCAGTCCTAGTGTCCCAACCTAACTCTCCAGTCCTAATGTCAAAACAAGACACTCTTTAGTCCTGGTGTCCTAACCTTACTCTCCAGTCCTAATGTCAAGCCTAACTCTCCAATCATAGTGTCAAACAAGGATACTCTCTAATCCTAGTGTCCCAACCTAACTCTCCAGTCCTAATGTCAAAACAAGACACTCTCTAGTCCTAGTGTCTCAACCTTATTCTTCAGTCCTAGTGTCCCAACCTAACTCTCCAGTCCTAATGTCAAAACAAGACACTCTCTAGTCCTAGTGTCCCAACCTTATTCTTCAGTCTTAGTGTCCCAACCTAACTCTCCAGTCCTAATGTCAAAACAAGACACTCTCTAGTCCTAGTGTCCCAACCTTACTGTCCAGTTCTAGAATTAAACCAAGATACTCTCCACTCCCAGGGTCTTGATATCCATCTTCAAGGTACCTACATTCTTATCCAAAGAATATCGCTGCTCTATGAACTGAGTAGTTTAGGCACTAGTATGAGCTCCTCGCTGTATGCTCTTCTATGGGAGCATACTGCGACACGTGCACAAACAACCCTATGCAAAGAAAGCTAAAGGCACATTTATGAGCAGCCCTGTTGCCAATTTCTAGCTAAAATGTTAACGAATAGTTAATCACTTGTAACTATGTCAATGCGTCGTTACTCACTTGTAACAATTGACTCCATTGCATGAATGGTGATTTTTGCTCCTTCGGTTGCTGTCTTTGCTTCTTCGTGGAGGGATCATGCGTTCAACGGGTACCACAGCTCCACACTGGTAGCATTCACTGCTAGTTTCTCCCATTGTGGCGAATCCCCTGAAAACAGTGATCATGCAAGTGTACAGTCCAGCTTTAGTTTTGTTCTCACACACTAATAGAATATTATTAAGCTTTAGTTTCGCTGTCTCAAAATAATAGAATGTTTGTCATGGTCTTATATAACATGTGTAAGGAAGAATGTAAGTGCCGGTATGTAAGCGAGAGTCAGTGTAAGCATGACTGAGGTAAAGGGCAGTAAGAGACACCACGGCTTGGCTAGTGGACGGTCAGGCAAGAAGCCCGTGAACCGAGCCACGGGATGTGGGAAGGTCAACGAGGAGAGAGCAGTGTGTGTGAGGCAGCGAATAGAGACGGACGTGTGGAGATCTAGAGAACGCTAGAACGATAGAACGATAGTGGTTGTGACGGATAGATGGAGATGAACGTTGTGTAGTGATATTCGAGGAATGTACTAACTGTGATATGTGCGGGATGATGTGAAGTTGTGATTGTGAATGATTATGCGGGCGACAGTGTAAAGATCGCCATTGTGAGCTAGCGCGTGGCTGTTGGTGGTGAACGATTGTTTGAGCGTGAAGTGCGACTATGTTGTCAGCCTGTAATATATATTGTAATAAATGATTGTTCAGGAGATAGCTCCTGCCAGTTCTCCGATTGTATTCATGTGTTATTAGTAGATGTGTCGTAGATGTTGTAATTTGCCTGTCCAAGTCCAGCGAGCTAGACAGCGCTACTAATTAGGACTCTGACAGGTATAATGGTGTCAGAAGTACACATGAACCACAGTCCCATGCAAATGGCATAAAAGAACGCTACTTTTGAAAAGAAGAAGATTAAGTCATAATTTTGTATAAATTGGAGATTTGTTAACAAAGTCAGAACGAAAATAACATCATGTCTTTCCACAGCAGGTTTCAATTCTACAAAGCGACCGACGTAACCAGACCAGGTCAGCGGTAACCATCACGAGAATCACGTTCCTGTACATCAAGCGTTCGAGTAGTCAGCAGAGAAAGATAAGTTGATTAATTTTGATTGCTAATTACCCAAATCTGCATTCTTTGATTTTCTTGTGTAAACATCATCATTGGTAAAGGTAAATAGTAATTAACAGAAAATGAGTTCAGATGATGAACACCCCCAAGATCTATCATACTTCTGGGGCACAAAACATTACAGAAGGTTTCAAGAGTCTTTCGATAGCACACGGGCACAAGACAAAGCAAAGTGTAATATAAATCATGACCTAATACGGGTGTGGACACAGAATTTTGAAAAGAAAATGCAAGACTACAAAATCCCAAAAGATTTTTGGTATATATGGTACACATCATACGTACCAATAAAAGATAGGAAACGATCGGAGATCATACCAGATTTGCCAAGTAATGACTATGAATATTATAAAACAAAGATATTAACACACTACCTAACCTCTTTCGAGACTGTAAAAGTAGAAGTACAAAATGTGAAACCAGCCACAGACAAGTCATTCACCCAGTATATAAGTGAATTAGAAGAATCTTTCAGAAAACTAATAATGGTAATTAAACATTCAGACAACAATCAAGGAGTAATAAATTTCTTGCTAATAGAAAAACTAAAAGCAACACTACCAGCCGAATGCGGAAAATATTTAGAAGAACATAACAAAGAGCCTATCAAAAACTTACTAGAAAAATGCCGCGAATACTACAACCAAAGTATAAACCTGGTTAAGAACACTCAACAGAGAAATACTGTGAAAGCAACGGCATCTGAAAGCCACAGATTGTCAAAACAAACCACAGAAAACAAAACCAGTACTGTGCAAACATTGTAGCACTCCACATACAGAAAATGGAATATGCGATAAAAATCCCACTTATCAAGAATACCTAAATACTATTATAGCACAAAAACTGGGGAAGGTAAATCAAAGGAAATATAGAACAAAATGTCATTTTTGCCTGGCTTATGGCCATAGACGTTTTGAATGTGAGGGAGTAAAAAGAATACAGAAAGCAAAAGCAAATGCAACCATAAACATTACAACAGACATTTCAGCAAAGAACTTAGCAAAAGTAAACATCACAGAGACGAAAACAAGACCAAACACTTCAAAGTCAGAACAAACTGAGTTTTACCCATCAGACTTTGTACCATATTTCAATAATGTTGTTAACATCACTCAGCCTCATTCCTTATGTAAAGAGGTCAATACTCAACAAGAAGGTGAGGAAATGAACAAAACCTCAAAACTGTCGTTAGGAAAACTAACATTCCATGAAGGTTACATCAATGACACAGTATGCACATGTGTACGCGACACAGGGTCCTGTCTTATCGGTCTTCGGAAGACCCTAGCTGATCCTAAAGACTACCTAGATGAGTACATCTATTGCAGAACTGTTTCAGGGACATTAGAGAAATATCCTATGGCATGGGCCAATATAAAATCACCTTTTCTATCAGGCAGAGTAACTTGTGCTTTATTAGACAATCCATGTTGTGATTTATTAATTGGAAATGTATTAAATGTGACAGACTACACAGAGTCCAAAACTCACACAGAGAAAAAAGTTAACACCACAACAAGTACTGCCTTAACTACCCCACTCATCATACAACAACGTGATGAACAGACCAAAGTACCACACCATACCAACTTGATTACCATCTCAAAACAAGAAAAAACAGAAACTGGTGTGTATCATCACAAAGGGAAAGGTGCAGAAAACAAACAGTTCACAACAGTGAGGGAAGATCACAAATCATCATGGTATATACTATACCTCCTGTACTCCCTGTTAACTACACACATAACCAAGTGCACACAGTGGATGGTTATACTCGCACTACTCATTGTAAATACAAAACAAATGTCTCCACAGACAGTTTTATTCACATATCATCATGACGCAACACATATGATATTACTCATGACAAACCAGCAAACTTTGTTACTTATATCATTACTGTTGAACCAAAGTTTGGTGTTACCACTGCTAAACACTATGTCAAATCAACTCAGACACATACTTATGCTGAACAATGTAAATCTCCAGTCGGTGGAATTACTGACAAAAATCAGCAACAAATTACCCTACATATTTGGAAAATATACACAAATTGCAGAAAAGCATACAAACATGCACGATTACATTTCAAAACTATAACATGGTGTATTATTATTATTTGAACTATTGAATGTATACACACATGTACGAGTGCAGGTTTGGAGATAGCACTCAAAATGATCTCAACATGAAATTGAAAATCCCCACCCTTCGGAAAATTCTAACCGTAACCCATTTTATATCCTTAGATCCAGTAACTCCAGAGTTGCCTTGTCTGCTGTACGACTCCAGCGCTATGATACTAGCACACTCCATTGTACAGACCAACATAAACGGTCTTTCAACAGAACAGTAAGACTCAACATGTGATTTCAGGTATCTAACAGTAAAATATACCCATATTGACTTTGTTTCAAACGAGTATCTACAGAATTCACCTTTTGAAATCGACGAACAACGACGACAGCTTCACAAGTGCAGACATTCATTTCCGATGATCAGTTTAATGAACCAGATGCCAACCTACAAACTATGGCAAAGACAGTCACAGACAGACGCACCATGGCCACACTCAAAATTAAGGCCACTGAACTTAACTAATTCGTGTTTTATACGTGTGAATTCTAGCAATTTTACAAAATGGACTTACAAATTGTCCAAACTTGGTGAACAGTCTTAAGCACTATACAGAAGGAAAGACAATATCAGGATATACAGAAGACGTCAATAATCGTATGAGAGAGAAGACATGCCAAAGATTCCAGCACGGAACCGAACATTGAACACTGTTAAAGTAATTCCGTGTGCATAACTTCCACAGGACAAGAACGGTATCCTATGTGTGCATAAAGGCATCGACGATGTATATTTTATTGTATATGTATTAACTGTATGACATCCAATGCCTAATTTTATTATTATAATACTTTGTATTGTTATAATGTGATATGTACATATGAGCGTAAGTATAGTGGCGAATAGAATAAGTTGTAATGCTGAGAATCAACGCCTGGCAATCCCAATGCGCGAATGTTACCAAACTTGCCTTCGCGTATGTTGGATAGCCCGACGAATAACGCTTAGCAATAGTGATATAGAATTAACATCAGAATATGGTAACAAGACGGAACATACCAACAGGGTGATGCTAACCAAAGAGATTGATAACAAATCTCCATAACAGTAAACGAGGTGTGCTCAAAAAGG
Source organism: Cepaea nemoralis (assembly GCA_014155875.1). Classification (NCBI taxonomy): domain Eukaryota; kingdom Metazoa; phylum Mollusca; class Gastropoda; order Stylommatophora; family Helicidae; genus Cepaea; species Cepaea nemoralis. The sequence continues at coordinate 72,674 of JACEFZ010023690.1, forward strand.
GGAAACAACTCACGGTCCGACATAAGATGAGGTAAGGGGGACTATGACATACATGAAGTATATTCGAACCATGACCACAACATTGACATAGCGTGCTCATAAAGAATCGACTAGTGTGCATTAAATAGAGACGAGGGGAACCACGTCTGAATAGAGAGAAAATTTAAGAATGCTGTAAGAGGAAGTTGTAGCCTTATTTGAGGCGTAAACCAATGGAGAATCCTTAAACCAGCATAGTCACAATAACTATGAGATGAGAATGCACAGACAATCGATTGAAAAATATGAACAGAATGTAATGTCACGACGTGGTGGTTGAATAATATAACGAGGTATGACAAGTAGACCCAACCAGAACATTTGTCAGACCACGACAAAACCTTGAGAGAAACCTCAATACTGAAAAAGAGAGAACAATGTTTGAAGTTAATCTCGGAAAAGATCAGAGCAAAAAGGGACGCAAGCGTATACTTATCATCATATAATCCCCTGACAAGGTTAGAAAGATGTACCAAGAGTAACAACAACAGAATGTGTCACATTTCCAAGAGTAAGTGCCACATTGGTTGTGCGGGGGGAGAATGCCATGGTCTTATATGACATGTGTAAGGAAGAATGTAAGTGCCGGTATGTAAGCGAGAGTCAGTGTAAGCATGACTGAGGTAAAGGGCAGTAAGAGACACCACGGCTTGGCTAGTGGACGGTCAGGCAAGAAGCCCGTGAACCGAGCCACGGGATGTGGGAAGGTCAACGAGGAGAGAGCAGTGTGTGTGAGGCAGCGAATAGAGACGGACGTGTGGAGATCTAGAGAACGCTAGAACGATAGAACGATAGTGGTTGTGACGGATAGATGGAGATGAACGTTGTGTAGTGATATTCGAGGAATGTACTAACTGTGATATGTGCGGGATGATGTGAAGTTGTGATTGTGAATGATTATGCGGGCGACAGTGTAAAGATCGCCATTGTGAGCTAGCGCGTGGCTGTTGGTGGTGAACGATTGTTTGAGCGTGAAGTGCGACTATGTTGTCAGCCTGTAATATATATTGTAATAAATGATTGTTCAGGAGATAGCTCCTGCCAATTCTCCGATTGTATTCATGTGTTATTAGTAGATGTGTCGTAGATGTTGTAATTTGCCTGTCCAAGTCCAGCGAGCTAGACAGCGCTACTAATTAGGACTCTGACAATGTTATTACACTTGAGTTTTATTTTCTCACACACTAATAGAATGTTTAAATCTCAAATCTCGGAAAAAATCAAAAAAATTAATAAAATGATATTTAACTTCAGTTTTATTGTCTTACACACTTACAGAACGTTATTTAACTTCAATTTTGTTCTTTCACGCCCTAACAGAATGTTATTTAACTTTAGTTTTGCTCTCTCACACCCTAATAGAATGTTATTTAACTTCAGTTTTGTTGTCTTACACACTAATATAATGTTATTTAACTTCAGATTTGTTGTCTCACACCCTAATAGAATGTTATTTAACTTCAGTTTTTTTGTGTTACACACTAATAGAATGTTATTTAACTTCAGTTTTGTTGTCTTACACACTAATATAATGTTATTTAACTTCAGTTTTGTTCTTTCACACACTAACAGAATGTTATTTAACTTCAATTTTGTTCTTTCACACCATAACAGAATGTTATTTAACTTCAATTTTTCTCTCTCACACCATAATAGAATGTTATTTAACTTCAGTTGTGTTGTCTTACACACTAATAGAATGTTATTTAACTTCAGATTTGTTGTCTTACACACTAATAGAATGTTATTTAACTTCAGTTTTGCTCTCTCACTCCCTAATAGAATGTTATTTAACTTCAGATTTGTCGTCTTACACACTAATAGAATGTTATTTAACTTCAGTTTTGTTCTTTCACACACTAACATAATGTTATTTAACTTCAATTTTGTTCTTTCACACCATAACAGAATGTTATTTAACTTCAATTTTTCTCTCTCACACCCTAATAGAATGTTATTTAACTTCAGTTTTGTTTCCTTACACACTAATAGAATGTTATTTAACTTCAGTTTTGTTTTCTTACACACTAATAGAATGTTATTTAACTTCATTTTTGTTGTCTTACACACTAATAGAATGTTATTTAACTTCAGTTTTGTTTTCTAACGCACTATTAGAATGTTATTTTACTTCAGTTTTGGTCTTTCACACCCTAATAGAATGTTATTTAACTTCAGATTTGTTTTCTTACGCACTAATAGAATATTATTTTCCTTCAGTTTTGGTCTTTCACACCCTAATAGAATGTTATTTAACTTTAGTTTTGCTCTCTCACTCCCTAATAGAATGTTATTTAACTTCAGATTTGTTGTCTTACACACTAATAGAATGTTATTTAACTTCAGTTCTGTTGTCTTACACACTAATAGAATGTTATTTAACTTCAGTTTTGTTGTCTTACACACTAATATAATGTTATTTAACTTCAGTTTTGCTCTCTCACTCCCTAATAGAATATTATTTTCCTTCAGTTTTGGTCTTTCACACCCTAATAGAATGTTATTTAACTTCAGATTTGTTGTCTTACACACTAATAGAATGTTATTTAACTTCAGTTTTGTTGTCTTACACACTATTATAATGTTATTTAACTTCAGTTTTGCTCTCTCACTCCCTAATAGAATGTTATTTAACTTCAGTTTTGTTGTCTTACACACTAATAGAATTTGAATAACGAAGACACAAACAATAGATTGCACGATTTATTGCCTGGCATATTTCGCTGCATCTCGTCAGGTACATACTGCAGAAATCACACAACTTACGTGAATTAACTAGATAAATCCCTCAAGTTGAAATATACACATATTCGCACAGTAATGTCATTTATCTACCACGGTAATTTTAAGCTGACTAACATGTCTTTCTGTTTGCACAATTCTGGCTTGCGTTGATAGATCATAATTGCTTCTGCAAATTTTAACAAGCGATTATTTTGTGTGTTAAACAACACGCGAAAGGCAGTGTTTCTGTCCACCACATGGCCACTGTCGACGATGTGCCTGCCGATTGAAGACGCCGGGAGCTTCCGGTGTGTCGACCCCACGAGGCTAGCATCTCCTGTGTGTTGTATCTTGTTGACCCATTGAGGTATGTGTTCTAACACTCGTTTGTTAAGTTGTCTCTCTGTTCTACCAATGTAAACGGCCTGGCATCTACATGTGAATTGGTAAATACAATTGTTTGTGGCGTACAGAGGAACAGGCTCTTTGACTGCTGGTGTAGGAATCGGTACGGTTTTAAATCTAATGACTGGAGTTGCCGCACAGAATGTTCGGCCTACAGCTGTAGTAAGCCGGTCTTGTAGACGTTGCATTACGTCATCCCCTCGAAAGGTTAGCTGGATGAATACCTTGAGTTTAGGGACTGTAGTTACGTCTGCTTTGGGTTTGGGCTGTTGGCAGTGGCGCTTTATAAATCCTGTGGAGTACCCATTCAGGTTTAAGACATTCTTCAGAGTTTCAAATTCCTCTGTCAGTGTGTCCTGGGTGCATATCTTTCTAGCACGGTCAAACAAGGTCCGTACTAAGCCTCGTTTGTACTGGACAGGTGTGAAGCTCTGAAAATTTAGGTATTGGCCAGTCCATGTTCCTTTGCGATACACCGATCTTTGAATTGTGCCGTCTGCTCTACGTCTCATTAGAATATCTAGGAACGGCAACGCTTCGTTGTGTTCGTGTTCCATAGATAGAGAGATGTTTTTATGCGTCTTGTTCATTGTGGCCTGAAACGATGTTGCTTGTAGCTCGTCTGTGGTGATAATTAGTATATCGTCCACATAACGACGGTAAAAGGCCAAGTTGTTGATGTCTGAGGATCTCTTTTCTTCTAAATGTGCCATGAAGATGTCCGCTAGAATAGGACCAAGAGGACTCCCCATGGCCACTCCGTCAATTTGGCGGTATGACTTAGTTAGAAAATTGAATTGTATGTTGGCGGTACAAAGTAGTAGTAACCTCTCTAGAATAGGCGTTGGTATGCCTAATTTTAGTTGTTTGTCTTCAATGCGTTCCCTTATTATTTGCACTGTCTCCTCTAATGGAACGTTAGTGAATAGGGAGGCTATATCCATGGATGCCATACGTTTGTTATTTATGTCCATAGTATCCAATAATTCCACCAGTTGGAATGTATCTCTGAGTATTTTAGGATCGAAGGACTGTCGTACTGGCTTTAACATTTCGGCTAACCATCTCGCCATTCGGTGTTGTGCAGAGTTAACCATGGACAGGATAGGTCTTAGCGGGATACCGGGTTTGTGAAGTTTGGGTAGACCGTACATCTGAGGAGTGTGCGAGCCACGTGGTGTGAGCGTTTTTGCAGTGGCCTCACTGATGAGTCCCGCAGTCACAAGTGACTGGATCTCTTTCCTCATTATAGCATCCAGGTCCTGCGACTTGTTCACTTTTTGATCTATCCTGAATTTGGATTCATCTGACAATATTACATCCATTTTTCTCTGGTAGTCTGACATGTCCATCAGTACTGTACCGCTCCCTTTGTCAGGTTTCAGTATGACGAGGGTTTTGTTAGCCTTTAACGCTTTTAAGTCAGTAAGGTGATCGTTGGTCATCGGACATGTCTGTTTAGAGGGTGTTGTGCGATACCATTTTGGTCTTCAGCCACCCGACCGACTCTGCAGAAGTAGGTGATAACTTGGAGACTTGATCGAACAACATTTCAAACTGTGCTTGCGACTCAACACGGTTGATGTGTTTAGGCTTTATGCAGAATTATAATCCGTATGCAAGGGCCTCCGTTTCAATGTTGTTGAGTACGTACGACGATAAGTTCCTCACATAACTAATAGAATGTTATTTAACTTCAGTTTTGTTGTCTTACACACTAATAGAATGTTATTTAACTTCAGTTTTGTTGTCTTACACATTAATAGAATGTTATTTAACTTCAGATTTGTTTTCTTACACACTAATAGAATGTTATTTAACTTCAGTTTTGTTTTCTTACGCACTAATAGAATGTTATTTAACTTCAGTTTTATTTTCTTTACACACCTAATAGAATGTTATTTAACTTCAGTTTTGCTCTTCTCACGCACTAATAGAATGTTATTTACTTCAGTTTTGTTGTCTTACACACCTAATAGAATGTTATTTAACTTCAGATTTTGCTCTCTCACTCCCTAATAGAATGTTATTTAACTTCAGTTTTGTTGTTTTACACACTAATAGAATGTTATTTAACTTCAGATTTGTTGTCTTACACACTAATAGAATGTTATTTAACTTCAGTTTTGTTGTCTTACACACTAATAGAATGTTATTTAACTTCAGTTTTGTTGTCTTACACACTAATAGAATGTTATTTAACTTCAGTTTTGTTCTCTCACATGTAGCAATGCTACAAGGATAGAGAATACATAAAAGTGTTGTTTGTCCATCAAGAATGATGATGACCATTCATTTCATCGAGTGGGGTTGAAAGTATGGAGCCGTGAGTTCTAAGATGGCTGATAAGGCCTATTTTGGCTCGAAATGTTCTTTGACAATGTGGACAAAGAATGCTTGGCGTTTCTGGAGGAAGATTTCTTGCTGTGGTTTTTCTGTCCTGCCTTTTCTTTACAGCTCTTGCAGTCCTAGTTGCCTCACATATGACTGCACCCTTGCGTAATGATGCACGCCACGAATTTCGGTTTCTGGCTGCAGTTTCCTAGGTGTCATGATGAATTCCAAAAGCATTCAGTGAGATTTTCAGTGTCTTTAAAGCGTTTCCTCTGGCCGCCTTTGGAGCGTTTACCACAACGCCATAAAAAATTCGTTTAGGGAGCCTGTGATCTGGCATGCGAGTCAAGTGACCAGCCCAGCGAATCTGATTCTTCATTAGTAGAGTGTGGATACTGGACATGGACGCTCTTTCTAGGACTTCAGTGTCTGGGATCTTGTCTTGCCATTTAATCTTCAGTAGCTTCCTTAGGCAGACTGTGTGGAAGTGGTTTAATTTCCTAGCGTGTCGTTGATAAACAGTCCAGGTTTCACAAGCATAGAGAAGTGTAGATAATACAACTGCTTCGTAGACTTTCAGCTTTGTTTGCAGGCTTATTCCATTTCTGTCCCATACATTCTTGTACAGTCTGCCAAAGGCCGCGCTGGCCTTGGAGATTCTTGCATTCACTTCATCATCGATTGTTGCAGCTTGTGACACAGTGCTGCCAAGATAGGTGAATTTGTCCACAACACTTAATCTATGATCATTCACTTTGATATTCGGCACAGTGTGATTATTCCCTGGAGCTGGCTGGTACATAACTACAGTCTTCTCCAAGTTGATATTGAGCCCAAAGTTGGCACAGGCATGTGAGAAAGCTGAAACATTATGTTGCATGTCTGCCTCTGAGTTGGCGTATAGAGCGCAATCATCAGCAAACAGGAGCTCTCTGACGGTGTCGCTGTCAATTTTGGTTTTAGCTTTCAGCCTTCTGAGATTGAATAACTTTCTATCCATGCGGTAGTTGATGTCTATTCCAATGTCGTTGTTCTTGAAGGCATTCGTCAACATAGCTGAAAATATGAGGCTGAACAGTGTTGGTGCCAGGACACATCCTTGCTTCACTCCATTGGTGACAGGAAAGGACTCAGACAGTTCACCATTTCCCTGTACTCTTGCCTGCATACCATTATGAAATAGCCGCACTATTTGGACAAACTTTCGTGGACAGCCATATTTTGTCATAATCTTCCACAGTCCTTCTCTGCTGACTGTATCAAAAGCCTCGGTAAGGTCAATGAAAGTGGAGAACATTTCGCAGTTCTGTTCCTGACATTTCTCTTGCAGCTGCCTTGCAGCAAAAATCATGTCAACAGTTCCACGTTCTTTTCTGAAGCCACATTGACTCTCAGGAAGAAGACCTTGATCGAGATGGGCTGAGAAGCGATTGAGAAGAATTCTGGCGAGTATCTTCCCTGCAATTGAAAGCAAGGAGATGCCTCGGTGGTTGTCACAGGATTGGAGGTTTCCTTTTCGTTTGTAAAGGTGGACTATTGACGCGTCCTTGAAATCTTGTGGCATGGTCTCGTTCACCCATATGTTTGTAAAGACTTGGTGAAGCTGCTCTGTTAGGACCGGCCCACCTGCCTTGTATATCTCTGCTGGGATGGAGTCAGGACCAGGTGCCTTGCCGTTGGCGAGTTTCTGGATGGCTTTGTTTACTTTCACTATGGTTGGCAGGTCATCAAGTGTATCATTGGTGGGAACTTGAGGAAGGCAATTGATGGTTTCATCATCAAAGAAGGAAGCTACATTTAAGATGTTGCTGAAATGCTCTGCCCAGCGTTGAAGGATTTCTTTCTTATCGGTGATCAATGTTCCCCCATCTGCACTGAGGAGGGGAACTATGCCTGGTGATGTAGGACCATAGACCGCTTTCAGTGAGTCGTAGAAGTTTTTCATATCATGTCTGTCAGCAAAGCCTTGAATTTCATCAGCTTTGCTGCTCAGCCAGGAGTCCTGCATGTGCCGAAGTTTCTGCTGCACTACTCTATGAATGTTCTTGAAGGCATCTTTTTTTGGATGTTGACTGCGGGTCATTCAAAGGTGCCTTGAGGAGAAGATGTTTCTCGGCCTGCAATTGGCTGATGTCTTCGGAATTTTCAGCAAACCAGTCTCATGTTTTCGGGGGGTTGGTCCTCAGGATTTCCATAGCAGTGTTGTAAATTATGTCCTTTAGGGCTCTCCACTCTGTTTCTGTATCCTGATTAGCTGCAGAATTGGGCTTGAGGTGGTCTTCCAGCATATTTTCAAACAACTGCTGCATTTACTTGTTGTTTAGGCGGATGACATTTAGTGTTTTTGTGTGTGCATTTTCACCCATTGAGGACGCCGTGGTGGTTTGATGTTTATGTTTATTTTCGAGATAATGAGACGATGATCTGTCCAACATTCGGCACCACACATGGATTTTGTCACCCGAACGTCTTGTCTGTCACTCCTCCTGACGATGACATAGTCAATGAGGTGCCACTTTTTCGAGCGAGGGTGCATCCACGATGTCCTATTTCTCATGGGGAGACGGAAAATTGTGTTGGTAATCAGTAGATCGTGTTCGGCACATGTCTGAAGGAGGAGTCCATTGCTGTTACAATTTCGACTCCGTGCTTTCCAATAATGCCACTCCAAGAGGTGGTGTCCGTGCCTACTCTGGCATTGAAATCCCCAAGGAGTATAAGTTTGTCTCCTTTGGGAACAGATGTTAATAAATTGTGCAGGTCCTAATAGAACTTGTTCTTGTCATCATTTTCATTGTTAATAGTTGGTGCGTAGACACTCACAAAGGTTGCATGCTTCCTTCCATTCAGCAGGGACAACTTAATTGTCATGAGCCGGTCGTTTATAGCCTTTGAAAATCCAGCTAATTTGCCGATCTGGGCCGACTTAATGGCAAATTCTACACCGGATTGGCGTTTTCCCTCGCTTTTCTTCTGTCGTGTGTCCAATTAAAGTGTCGTCCCTGGAGTGAGGAGAGTCAACACCCACATTATAATATTATTTTCCCTGATCAATATCCTGGAGAATCCACCAGCTTCCGTCCAACACACTCCATCAGCCCGTGGACACCTTTTCCTATCAGTCTCTCACTGTCGTACTATGCCCCTCTCATACTTCCCCAACGCAACATATTCAACAACTCTTGCTTCTAAAATTTAATAAAGATTAATTTATTAAAAGAAAAATGTGTAATGTACATAAGGCGTGTATGCAAAGAAAATGAGTGACGTGTTCTATAATGTGTGTATGATCGGACTTTCAGATAATAGCATAGTCAGTTCTTCATTGCACGGGCACACCACAGCACATTAAATCATAACCAGTGCACCTCACCCAGTGTCGAAACCCTCTTGCCGGATACTGACTGTCATCTGTAGCCACCTGGTAATCCATACTCATGATCATCCGAAATAGATACTGTTTGTAATTACAGATTGATCACGGACTGGTTGCAAACTAACTTTGTAAGTTCCTATCGGTCCTAAAGAATGCACAAATCCTTTGTAGTGTATTTAGGTTTTACTGTTAATGTTTCTACACTTGATCCTACCTAGTGTTCATATAGGTTCAAGTATATGTCATATGTAATATTACACTGGAATCTAGCACACGATGTGACTTATCCGTTAATGTTCTCGTTCCTTAAACCATGTTTGTCTGATGTGTGATATATCCACAATCATCACCCATCCTATGTGAACCATACCACGCAGGAGTCGTTATATTGGCTGGCTCTTCTGGGCCATACCATGGTGAACCCTTCTGAGTATGAGTCCAGCGTAAACATATACCATCTTTCCTCTCGGACGTTATTCCTTTTCCGTAAGAATCATTTTAGAGTCCAACTGGTGTTCGTCCAATTGGAGTGCACTTCTTCAAAACCAGTGTTGAATTTCCTAGTAACTGGTGGGGAACCTGTGGGAAAACCAACACATCATGTGAGAGCACTAGTCACTGATCCTACCGGCTGGGTGTAAGCTTATTACCCTGCTCTGTTATTTTACAGCTGACTACTCTGTCAGAGAGCCTTATGGCTTCTCACCTACGTCCGAATCAGGCTATGACAAGGAAAGACCAATAAACAGAGTGAAACCTCAGTATTCTATTCACCTTAGCAGAGCCAATATCACTTCACTACTCTAACTAGTTTTCACCATGCTACCGCCTAAATTAATTATGACTAATTACATAGTATACTACCTTAGGCAACACTGCAGTCTAACAAATCACATCTACAAATTGTCATGACAGGCACGTGAACCATTAAATCCACTAATAAGCACACGGTAGACATTATTCCAGTCAGAACTGCAGTGCCGAAGCACGTCCGCTAAAATCCAAGGTTTGAGTTCAACTGTCCTCTCCAATCATGGTTTTCTGGCAAACCCCTAAAACTGGTCACGTGACATGGTTGATGTCCTGCAGGTGTTATTTGGGCATATCATCCATTGTCAAGAATCTATCTTCCCTGGGTCCATCAATGTCAGAGTTGTCATCAGTTATTTAGATTCCCAAAACAAGCTAGCGAGTTCCTGGATACTCCCAACAACAGTTGCCAATAACAAGCCGTCAATCTTCTGTCGACTAGTGACAATCACCGCTGCAATTTCTGTTTGATGTCGGGAAACTCTAATTGACCGACGGACTGTTTCCTGTCCCTAGCTGGCAATTCCGGTTGTCTCTGACTGTTGATAAACTGTCAAAGCGATGTATGCATTCATCTCACTTCCGAATGATCCTATTTTTGCTGACCAGATGCACACGTGCATCTGTTATTTATGCCCGACCTGTTTGTGAACACGTGCAGCCACAACTATGAATGTTTTCTCTGTATTAGTTGAAACAATTGTCGCTTTGCAGACAGTCCGTTTAATCAGAAAGCCGTTTATAGTAATCAGCTGGTCAAACGCGGGGTTTTATTTTGTGACACCTTCCACTCCAGAAAAATGTGTAGCCGGCACCTATTTCACAGATTTGGCCTTCTTCTGCAAGTCGTGTCTCGTTCAAGGCTGCAATGTCGATGTTGTACCTGCCCAGCTCTCTCCCAATCAGTGCTGTTCGTCTCTCTGGACCCGACGCGCCGTATCTGTCAAGTAGGGTGCGTACATTCTATGTTCCTGTTGTTAAGGGAATATGGTTTGCTCTTTTAGCTTTACCTAGTTTTTTCTTTGTTTGTATGTCGCAGCTAGCTGGTTAGGTAGTGATGGAGCAGACAATGTTTAGGGCACCTTTTCTAGCCCCTTCCTCATGCTATGGAGGTGAGCAGTGTGTTTCTATAGAGGGCTGCTCATTCGCTCAGGGGGCCGCCGAATCCCACTGCTGCTACGGTCAGTAGAAGACGACCATATGGCCTGAGCCGCCTGTGTGCAGGTCTGCGACTACGGCTGCCAGCGTACCTACGTCTGCCGCTTCGCCGCTCGCCCATCGCCACAAGGTTTGAAGGTGATATATGACGTTGGATGAAGAATGACCTTGCGCGATGCATTGGATTAAAGTGAGGAAGAGTTGCGCAATTTGTCGACCTCACTCTCTCGCTTGAGTCCATCTGAGCCCAGTGGCAAGACAAGTCAAGACGACTGGAACGAATACAGGTGCAACGGAAAACCAGGGCGCTCTACGTGCCTTGCCGTGCTCAATACGCTCCACAACGCTTTGCAGGTAAACGCCGTCTTGCCCGTTGAATCAGGAATGATTTCTTCCTGTCTTCACATGCTGGGTAGGCATACCCTAGTTCATCGCTTGGTTTGACGCCAAATCGGCTACCCACGCCTCGTTTAGCCAGCCTCTCACAGCTGTTGCCCGGGGGATGGCCGCTGTCGCATGCTGACAGCTACTAGGAGCCATAGGCGTAAGCTGGGTGTCAGGCTTAGGACAAGTGGAGGATGGGTCCTAAAAATGACATGAGAGTCATCCTTACCAAAGATGCTACCAATGCCTGACACCCCCGTACCCCCTAATACCAAAGTAGATACTAATAGACTTCCTAAGAACAGAAAGACTATTTACTGACGAAGAGGAGACCAAATGACTCGTAATTCTGGACTTATCAAGGTCCCAGAATTGATCTAATCTTCTGAGAGCGTCAGCCAGGAAAGGAGTGGCGAACGAAAGTACTTAGAATAAGACGTACCAAGATTCTCCAGCTATCTTGCCTGAATAAAGATTGATAGCCCAAATCTGATTCACTCTCATAGACACAGCTTAATGTATATATATAGATATATATATATATATATATATATATATATATATATATATATATATATATATATATATATATATAAGTTACAAACCTTTCATATCGTCTCACAATCTATTTATGCTAATATTATGTACGGTAAAATTACAACATAGCTGCAACATTCTGGAACTGCTCGATTACAAATTCCATTCCCAGACGACAGAAATATTTTAGTAAACGCTGCATATAAATTTCACAGAGGCGGAGTGTGGACCCAAATTCAAGTAATGTTTGTCTTACCTCCTGTGAACGGGAATTCCCTTATTATAGCATTGCAAGGAAAACACTGCCCGAGAATTCACTAATTGGATAATTACGGGACCAAATTGAATTTGAGAATAACATGTACTTAAAATGGTTTATGAGCCAGAAATATCATGGCATGTTACAATAAGGGACGATCACTGTTTACTTGTGAAAAAGCCCGGAGACAATAAACACTGGAGGTGAGAGACAGTAGAATGTTAACATGATAACAGGTAATTGGCGATGTGGGAGGGGATACTTTATAATTCGTTTATAACCCAGAGATTTATTCATCCTGAGTCAGTTGAAATTTAGCTCTGTGCTAGCACACACTGACTGTGTATTTCAGTTGGGAGCTACATAGGTGACTTCCAATAGCAGGGTAAGATATACCTGTAGCTGGTATCAGTAATTGATAGGACTATCTTGGAGAGGATTCGAACCCTTCAGTACTTCTGTCTGTATGTTAGAATAGGGTTGAGTGATTTCGTCTCACCAAGTGAACTGCTAAGATATCTGTTGGCTATCTCGTTTGCGTTGATCAATTCTCCTAAGAAGTAATATTATACTTCAGTGTCTTCTTTGCTTATTACATCTACTTAGTGAGATAATCTTTCTGCTAAGATATCTTCTTCACTATTTAAAAAAATATAAACTACTAATACCATTTGCTTATTAATAATTTCCTGATACAATGTGCTTAATATTATAATTATTCTACTAATTATGTAAAATATTAGCATGTTGTGATTATGTGCAGGAATATACACTGGAAGGGAATATCACCAGGACTTTGTCAGAATATCATCATTATCTAGAGGCGTGCGGTAAACTAGGTGACTTGGACATCTGCTGTGTGGATGGTTGGGACACTTATCGCCAAAAATATGAGGGTATATGTCTTGTAGACATGAGATGTTGGCTACATCTATATATCAAAATATATATCTATATGTGTATATTCATCACATCGTGCAGTTTGGACCGAAATAGAAGATATAATGACCTGACCCTAAGGATAGAGGAAAGAAAACGGACAGGCAATTTACGGACTTAGCGTGCAACATTTGTGCACTACAAGCAGCATACAAAAAACGCAAAACACGGATAAAGAAAATAAGTTGGTGGAACGCAGAAGTAAAGAAAGCGGTAAAAGAAAAAAAGGAAAAATATAAAAAGTGGTTGAAGAGCAAACAGGAATGTGATTATAGAGAATACAGAATAGCGAGAAGACATGTGAGTAGAATAGTAAAGAGGGAAAAACAAAAAGACTGGGAAGAGTATGGAGAAACCCTAAATAAAAACTACAAGGAGGCAACCAGAAACTTCTACAAATAGATAAGTGCAATGCGAACCAGAGGAGAACCCTTTGACCCAACTGAAATAATTAACAGCGAAAATGGAGAACCAATAAGTGAACAAAAACAGATCCTAATAAGATGGAAGCAGTACTTCGAACAACTTCTCAACATCCCATCAGATGTCACAGGAATTCAAGAGACCTACACAGATGTCACCGAAGAACTAGAACCAGACATACTAAAAGAAGAAATTATAGAAGCCATCAGATTAGCCCCATTGAACAAATCACCAGGACAGGATGAAATACCAAATGAACTAATTAAAGCAGCAAGAGAAGTAGGAACAGCTTGGCTACATAGACTATTCAACCATATTTGGGTAGAACAACAGACACCACGAGACTGGGGAAACGCCATAATTATCCCAATTTGGAAAAACAAAGGCAGCAAAAGAGATTGCACACAATACAGAGGCATTTCACTGTTGAGTCATACTGGGAAAATATTTTGCAAAATTCTTGAAAAAAGATTACGAACTACTTTAGAACCCCAGCTAAGCGAAACGCAGCTTGGATTTAGGAAAAACAAAGGATGCACAGACGCCATTTTTGCTCTTAGACAACTTATAGAAAAATCAATCGAATTCAATGAAACACTCTACTTAGCCTTTGTCGACCAAGAAAAGGCATTTGATAGGGTAGATAGAAACAAGCTGTGGGAAATCCTTAAACAATATGGAGTGAGTACACATCTAACAAACCTATGTAGAATGTTATACAACAACAGTGAATGCCTAGTGAGAGCAACTGGAGGACACTCAGAACCCTTCACCATAAGATCTGGAGTACGACCAGGTTGTGTCCTGTCCCCTCTCTTGTTCATAACATATATAGACAACATATGTAAAGAAACCAGCCAAGCAGAGACAGCAAGAATACCGCATGACGAGAACACAGAAGAAGAACCATCTGCAAATCTAACCATTAGAGAACTCCTGTTTGCGGACGACCAAGCACTAATAGCAAAATCAGAAGCCGAATTACAAGACCACATGAATAGTCTAAACGAAATGTGTAGGGAACATAACATGAAAATTAGCACAAGCAAAACAGAGGTAATGACTATAACTAAAGAAGAACAAACAGCAACAATTCACCTAAACGAACATCCCTTGAAACAAGTAAAGAGCTTCAAGTACCTAGGAAGTATAATATCATCAAATGGCAGATCAGAAGACGAGATCGAAAATAGGTGCAATAAGGCAAATCAACTCATTGGACAAATGGCACCAATACTAAAAAACAAACATGTATCAATAACTACTATGAAAGCACTTTACAAGACAATCTTCCTACCAACTCTGTGCTACCAATGCCAAACCTAGACAATGACAGAAAAAGAGAAAAGAAAAATCACAACAACAGAAATGAGGTTCCTGAGAAGAATACTCAACGTATCAAGAAGAGATAAGATCAGAAATGAAGAAATCAGAACTAAAGTGGGGGTTAAAGCTGCTCTAGATTTTATTAGAAAGCCAAATGAGCAAGTCAAATGGTTTGGCCATGCAAGTAGGCTACCAGTCAACAGCATGCCACAACAAGCAATGATGTAAGACCAGATGGAAACAGAGGAAGAGGCCGACCACGTAAACGTTGGACGGAGGGAATAACAGAATCCATGGGAATGTCGATATACGAAGCCCATAACCGGGCACTCTCACGAAGTTTATACTTCACCTCGACACCGCAAGGTACAAGAGGAACATGATGAGATGAGATGAGAAGCAGCATACAAGGATATGACTAACCCTGGAAAGAAATAGAATAGGAAACCCAACTTTATTATGATGGCGGGTACATGTTTGATGTTCTTGTTTTTAAATATAGTTGGTGGCTGGTTGGTCTACATGTTTGTGCCTATACGCGGTGCTTACGGTTGGTCTACCAGGAAGATTACCAGTGAAGGCTAATGGATCTAACCTTTCTAATGTAGTGAAGAGTGACGATAATGATTGAGCCATTGATCACTCAGAGTCCAATTGTGCCATCCAAGCCTTGTTTGTCAGACGAGTACCACATAAAAATCCACTCACCAACTGACAAAAGCATTAACCCAAAAGGGGAATCCAAAGAGAACAACCAAAAGCATAATCTTATGTTACTAAGCCAGAACCTGTGCGTGTGGATTACAATGCAGTGATATAAATAATGACAATTAACATTAATTGTGTTAATTAATGTGTGATTTCTTATGCCCATTGTGCATATCATCCCAAATCATCTATTAAATTTTCCAAGAAAGAGTTAGTTAATTATTTGGCATATTTATGTGTTTGAAACTGTGTTAAGTATTGAAGAGATCGCACAACATCGCTATCTGGGGACTGTAAAATAGGAAAGCTTGTGGCAGGGATACTACTCATCTTCAGTCTTACAAGAGTGAGCATTCTCCACTCTGAAGACAGAGCCTTTCTTGCCCTCTCTTGGCCTTCTACTAGGAACCCTTACCTGATACCTCAGTGGAATTCTACCAGATGTGTCTGACCCAATTCTAGGGCGTCTTGCGAGCCATTTTTGGTTTTCAATTAGTAGTCGGCATCAACTATTTGGGAATATCCTTCTCCTATCTCAACTTAACATAGCCAAAATTAGGTTGCTCAGTCCGGGATCTTATAATTATAAATTTGCATAGTTGCAATAACAGTCATCATGTTCACAACCCTAGAAAACTTCAACCATCAAAAAGTAAAAAAAAATATTATAATGTGAAATATAAACATTTAGGTTGGCATTTGGTTGTTGCCTTGAATGTTTGTACTTACTAACCTCTTATATTTAAATTGTTGATTTAATTAGCTGTTACTCATCTTGCCTACTCCGTCTAGAGTGCCTACTCAGTCTATAGTATTTATGTCTGGGTTTTAACGATAGGTAGATCTTACCTACGGTTACCAGTAGCACTATTATAGAATGGCAGAGGCAGGTAAACAGCGGGGTCTCTCTAACACAGAATTAGCGAAGTACATGTCAGATGAATTTGAAAGACATAATCAGTTAAAAATGGATAAAGAACTTTCAGATAAAAGCTACAGGTTGAAATAGACAAAAAAGAGAAAGATCGCTAGCATGCTATCGAACTGAAGAAGTTGGAATGTGAGCTTGAACTGAAAAGAATAGAATCAGGAATCGGTCCAACGACCTCGACCTCTTCAAGTTCGAGTCCAATAGCAGAATCAAGTACAGAAGCATCTTCTCTTTAAACAGGCGCCATCGCTTTTCCAATAGAAACATTTTTGAAACACAGTGATTTGGTGGAAGCATATCTACACAGTTTCGAGACAATGTGTTCCATGTGCGGATTGGAAGAGAGCAAATGGAGTATAACGTTATCTCAAGAATTGCGAGGTATTGCTTATGAGATGTTCTCAAGTCTGCACCCAGAATAACATGACAATTATGAACTACTTAAACAGGCACTGCTCGCAAGATTTGAAGTTGATTCAGAAAAATATAAAAAGAAGATTAAAACTGTTCGGAAGGATCCACGAGAAAACTTTGCATAATTTACAGATTGAAGACATGCTTACACAAGAGGGGCACATTAGGCAAATTCGAGGAAAAGTATGAATGCTTACAGCAAATGATCATCATAGATCAGCTGAAAGATAAAATGTCTGCTGACATAAAAGCATTCATCACATAGCATGGAGCTGAAAGACTTGAAACTATAATTAACTATGGCCGAGAGATTTGAAAAGTCACAGAGAGAATCAGAAGGAAATCGTCAAACACAATTACTCCCTCAAATGACAATCCTCACGAGCCAAAGGAAAAACATAGCAACAGTTACAGTAAACCAAATGATAAGGCAAAACCACCACCCAAAACAGAAATCAGCGTACATTGAGAGAAGGAAAACTGTACTTTAATAAATGCAGGATTACCGGACACCATACCAAGGATTGCCGGTATAAACCTCCTCCTCATACTGCTGCATGCTTGGCAAAACACAGGAAGCAAAGAAGGTAAGCACTTATGACTATCGAGATAAGCATGAACATAAAGACACCATTACAAGACTTCATGTGGTAGAATCAGTTATCCTTAACGCATTCTCCACCACGTGACTATACGACAATGGTATAAAATATGATGCAATTGTGGCGTCCTCATTAGTGAACCATGATCAAGTCACAGACTTGAAATCAAGGGCCTTTAAAAAGCTCAGTATCTATGACATTATCGGCGGCAAAGGTAAACGTAATTTCACGTTATCTGACATGCGAAATAAGAGCAGTGGTCTTAGATTGATTGATTGATTGATCTAGGAACCAACATCACAGCATTCGGGACATTCCCATAAGCGCTCCGTCCCCATCCTCAGCAACCAGGGAAGAGTTCCAACACTAACAGTTCCAGTAGCAATCTGATTATATGCCCGTCTCGTCTTTCCTCTGAGTGCCGAGTGTCGGCCAGATCCCCTCGTCACTCCTCGCTGCCTCATTCTAACCAGACTATGGTGATCCATTTGCTCCTCCGAGTGGTCTTAGATGACCTTATTTACCCCGTTAAGTTTTGTTGTCGGAATGTATTTCTAGGAGATGCGATACAGCTTGTGACGGTCGCAGCTATAACAACCAGACATTAAGCTAGGAAAACTCCTGCGTCGACAACTCCAATAAATCCTCAACAAGAGGAATTAATACAAGCCCAGGCAGCAGATAGCAACTTAGCGGCATGTTTTAACAAACTGCCAAAAGCGCAGTCAACCCCTCATAAAGTTTAATTGTACATGAAAAATGGACTTCTTCATATAAAGGCAGGGAGAAAAATGACAAATGTATGCACAACTCGTTCCTTCATCTTACAGTTTACATTGTAGATATGGGCCATAGTCTACAATTCAGTGGACACATGGGAATCAATGCTACCATGCATAGGATTTCTACACACTACTAATGGCCTGGAGTGAATGCTGACATAGTTCGATATGTAAAATCATACCACTGGTGTCATAGAGTAGCCCCAAAAGCACTGGACAGCACAAGCCACCCCAGGGGAAATGTCCATCACTGGCACACCATTTGAAAAATTGTCTGTGGATATAATAGGACCTCTTAACAGAACAACGAGAAGGAACTGCTATATACTTACACTCGCAGACACTTGCTCGACGTGGGCAGAAGCAGTGCCTATGCCATAGAGAGATTCAAAAGACATAGCTGAAGCTCTATTTGGCATATTTACAAGGTTAGGATTTCAGCTCAGAATTCTAACTGAGAATGGATTACAGTTCAGAGGGAAGTTAATGGAGAAAGACTTCTCCAGTCTCGACAGATGCACACTTCTCCATACCACCCGGCTTCGAACGGGACCGTGGAATGATTTAACAGTACCCGTATCACCATCTTGAGATAAATGGCTCATGAAAATCCAGAAATATGGGATACTTATGCACCAGCAGCACTATTCTCTTACAGGGAGGTACCCCATCACTAAACTTGAATTGCACCAGCAACTCTGTTGTTTGGTCGTCCGATCAAGGGACCACTTGAGGCTTCACTTCGCACCTGGACTACAACTTCTCTAAGCTCTCTGTTATCTCTTATATTATCATACGCCTTCTCTAGGCTCTCTGTTATAGTCTATCATATCATAAAACTTCTCTAGGTACTCTGTTATCTCCCATTAAACTATGCAACTCAAGCGGATTCTCTATTATCTTCCATTATTTCATACAATTTCTATTGGCTTTCTGTTGTCTCCCATTATTGTATGCAACTTGTCTAGGGTCTACGTTATCTACCATTATATCATGCAACTTCTCTAAGCTCTCTGTTATCTCCCATTATTGAATACAACTTCTCTAGGCTATTTGTTATCTCCCATTATATTAAGCAACACATATTGGCATTTTACAATCTCCCATTACATCATGCAACTTTTCTAGTTTCTCCATTATCTACCATTATATTATGCGACATATGTACACATTTTGGAATCACCCATTTTATCATGCAACTTCTATAAGCTGATGGTTGTATTCCATTATAGTAATAAATAATAGTCTTGACTGCAGACAATTAACAGGATATGCGACATTTTGTAGATGCGGTTATTGCACACAGTGAGCAACTAGGGTTAGAATTGAATAGTAAGAAGACACAGATTATGGTCGTCACTGGGAAGAAGGAAATACCACAATGTGATATACAAGTAAATGGGTATATTCTTAAGCAAGTTAATCGGTACAGTTATCTCAGAACAGTCATAACATGCCTTGAAGAGTTTAGAACAAGAATTGCCATTGCGAAGGTAGCCCTTTGCAAGATGAAAAACATACTGACCAATAAAAAATATCAATTGAAACGTCAAAAAAGGTATCGAAATCCTACATAGAACCTATACTTTTGTATGGATGTGAAGGGTGGACAATAAGCAGCCAAGCTGAAAAAAACATCTGTGGAAATGTGGTTTCAAAAAAGGTATCGAAATCCTACATAGAACCTATACTTTTGTATGGATGTGAAGCGTGGACAATAAGCAGCCAAGCTGAAAAAACATCTGTGGAAATGTGGTTTCTGAGGAAAATGCAAAGAATAAAGGGAGTGAGTTCCCTTGAAGCAAGATGGAGGGACATTCCTTCGTCCCGTAAAATGGAACGTGTTTTTTTCCGAAATGTGTATGGATTGAGTGTTTTTTTCGTGGTGAAATGGAGTTCGGACCGTGCAACGGAGTTCGTGCACGCGCGTCCGGACTTCTTTCGGCGTATCATCGGCGCCCGGTGGCGATAGTTAAGCCTAACATGACGGCCAGACGACCAGCTAGGACACAACGTGGTAAGAGGGCGGGCGCGCGCAGAACTCTGTTGTTTGGTCGTCCGATCAAGGGACCACTTGAGGCTTCACTTCGCACCTGGACTACAACTTCTCTAAGCTCTCTGTTATCTCTTATATTATCATACGCCTTCTCTAGGCTCTCTGTTATAGTCTATCATATCATAAAACTTCTCTAGGTACTCTGTTATCTCCCATTAAACTATGCAACTCAAGCGGATTCTCTATTATCTTCCATTATTTCATACAATTTCTATTGGCTTTCTGTTGTCTCCCATTATTGTATGCAACTTGTCTAGGGTCTACGTTATCTACCATTATATCATGCAACTTCTCTAAGCTCTCTGTTATCTCCCATTATTGAATACAACTTCTCTAGGCTATTTGTTATCTCCCATTATATTAAGCAACACATATGGCATTTTACAGTCTCCCATTACATCATGCAACTTTTCTAGTTTCTCCATTATCTACCATTATATTATGCGACATATGTACACATTTTATCATGCAACTTCTATAAGCTGATGGTTGTATCCCATTATAGTATGCAACTTCTCCAAGATCTTTGTTCCCCCCCCCCCCCCCCCCCCGTTATATTATGCAACATCTTTAGGCATTTTGCAATCTCTCATTATATAATGCAACTTCTCTATGGTCTCTGTTATCTCCCATTATTGTATTATCCCTTTAGGATCGTGAGTATAGTGCGGAAGAACAGTTAGCTTATCATAGCCTTAAAAGAATGGTGCTGCAGGGAGTGACCAAAGGATCTTGTCGACACCCAGAACTCTGAGGAAGGCCAGACGCACTCATAATCAGACTGCAACTGATACAATTAGTATTGGGACACTTTGCTGGCTGTTTAAGATAAGGTCGGAGCACGTATGGGAATGTCCTGAGCGCTATGAAGTCTGTTCTTGGCTCAACTCAAGTAATTATGCTTACTGAAAATAACTGTGATCACAACATTGGACATAACTCTGTTCACAACGTGCACTTGGTGACTTGACATGTTGACTGTGGACATTGATCTGGAGACCGTTGACAAGGACATAATCTGGTGGAGGAAACACGCCCATCACAAGTCTATTTCCAATCAGTACCCATGTGCTGGGCAGAATGCCGACCTGGTAACATCTCTGAAGATGTGAGGTTCCAGTAATGCACAACCCAGTGGTTTCTGAGTTCGGAGAGAGGAGGAGAGATCTGCATCACATTCATACAGGTGCTGATTTGGTATATTGTCGAAAGGGAAGTTCAGTCACTAACCTAACTCTGATGGACGAACATTGTCTGGCTTAAATCTCAACGTCAAAACATCGGATTTAACAGGTGAAACTCAGTCATCCAGAGAATTCACCAATAAAAACCACCAACCAATCAATCAAGGAAGCAAGCATCCAGCCTGCCAAACAACAAGCCGGCCAGCTAACCAAGCATCCAGCCTGCCAAACAACAAGCCGGCCAGCTAACCAACCAGTCAGCTAACCAAGCAACCAGCTAACTAACCAAGCAGCCAACTAACCAGTCAGTCAGCCAACCAACAAGCAGCCAGCCAACCAACCAGCTAGCCAGCCAGCCAATCAACCAACCAACCAAACCCTAATAAGTCATATAAAATATAACATTCCGTGGCTTAAGGGATGATGAGACGCGCAGTTTCGTTACTCCACGACATACCGGTGAAGGTGAAAAATCATCTACAGGCTATTTGGAAGCAGACAGTTTGAATTGATTTCGATTCTATGAGTCATCAGCCCTTCAGAAAGCAATGGCAATCTATTGAACAACCAACCATTGCCTACTAAATCGCAGACCGCCATTATATCAGGAGTTAATTACAACGTTCCGTAAAGGAAATGTAGCTAATAACATCTGATGGGAGATGCCTTGAAGAGATTAAAACAAGAATTGTCATGGCGAAGGTAGCCTTTTGCAAGATGAAAAACATACTGACCAATAAAAAGATATCACCTGAAACAAGAAAAAGAGTGTTGAAGTGCTACATAGAACCTGTACTTTTGCATGGATGTGAAGCATGGACAATAAGCAGTCAAGCTGAAAAACAGCTGATGGCTGTGGAAATGTGGTTTCTGAAGGAAATACAAAGAATACCATGTACAGACAGAACAACCAATGAAGCAAGTCCTTCAAGAAACAAATGAAGATCGTAAACTGATTAGAGTCATTAGACGTAGACAGTCAAAATTTTTAGGCATGTTATGAGAAGAAATGACTTGGAGAACTTGGTGGCGACTGGCAAGATTGAAGGGAAGAGACCAAGAAGAAGACCGAGAAGTAAATACCTGGATGGCTTGGCCACGTGGCATGGTCGAGACAGGAACACGGAGCTGATCCACGACTCTGGTGATCGAGCGAGATGGTAGAAGATGACCGCCCACGCTTATCGGCATGGCATATGATGGATGATGGAGCTAACAATATACTATCATAAAGCGCCCGATCTGTTATTTCCCATAACCACTACTAGTTTAGAGAAGACATTCATGGGAAATCAGTATTGTTTACGTGAATTCATTCCCACAGGTGCATGTAAAGAATCCAAGTCCAGACTCGTGCTCTCTGGGTATTGGGTCCAACTTCACGTGACATCGTCTGCACTTGGAAACCTGAAATTGTAAGAGACTAGAGTTTGTCTGACGTAACCAGTTTATGTGTGTGAATAACTACATAATTGTGAGGGAAATCTGGGGTTTGTCTGACGTAACCAATTCATGTGTGTGGATAACAGTACACAATTGTGAGGGAAATCTGGGGTTTGTCTGACGTAACCAGTTCATGTGTGTGAATAACAGTACACAATTGTGAGGGAAATCTGGGGTTTGTCTGAAGTAACCAGTTCATGTGTGTAGATAAATGTACACAGTTGTGAGGGAAATCTAGGGTTTGTTTGATGTAACAATTTCCTGTGTGTGAATAACTGTACACAGTTGTGAGGGAAATCTGGGTTTTGTTTGACGTAACCAGTTTATATGTGTGATTATCATCTCTCATCTCATCATGTTCCTCTTGTACCTTGCGGTGTCGAGGTGAAGTATAAACAGCGGGAGAGTGCCCGCTAATGGGCTTCATGTATCGAGATTCCCATGGACTCTGTTATTCCCTGCGTCCACCGTTTACGTGGTCGGCCTCTTCCTCGGCTTCCATCTAGTCTGTACATCATTGCTTGTTGTGGTATACTGTTTGTTGGTAACCTACTTACATGACCAAACCATTTGACCTGCTGAATTCTAATAAAATGTAGTGCAGCTATAACCTCCTCTTTAGTCCTGATTTCTTCATTTCTAATCTTATCTCTTCTTGATACATTGAGTATTCTTCTCAGGAATCTCATTTCTGTTGTTGTGATTTTTCTTTTCTCTTTTTCTGTCATTATCCAGGTTTGCCATTGGTAACATAGAGTTCGTAGGAGGATTGTGTTGTAAAGTGCTTTCTTAGTAGTTATTGATACATGTTTGTTCCTTAGTATTGGTGCCATTTGTCCAATGAGTTGGTATGCCTTATTGCATCTATTTTCGATCTCGTCTTCTGATTTGCCATTTGATGATATTATACTTCCTAGGTACTTGAAACTCTTTACTTGTTTCAAGGGATGTTAGTTTGGGTGAATTGTTGTTGTCTTTCTTCTTTAGTTATAGTCATTACCTCTGTTTTACGTGTGCTAATTTTCATGTTATGTTCCCTACACATTTCGTTTAGACTATTCATGTGGTCTTGTAATTCAGCTTCTGATTTTGCTATTAGTGCTTGGTCGTCCGCAAACAGGAGTTCTCTAATTATTAGATTTGCAGATGGTTCTTCTTCTGTGTTCTCGTCATGCGGTGTTCTTGCGGTCTCTGTTTGGCTGGTTTCTTAACATATGCTGTCTATATATGTTATGAACAGGAGAGGGGACAAGGCACAACCTTATCGTACTCCGGATCTTATGGTGAAGGGTTCTGAGTGTCCTCCAGTTGCTCTCACTATGCATTCACTGTTGTAGTGGCTGGGGCTTTATTGCAAAGGCTAATGGGCGAGTGTTGAACAAGGAGAGTCTGGCATAATGAGACTACGACCTCCAGCATGAGAATGGAGGTGGAGGCAGCAGTAACAGCGGCATTCCGGTGGCTAGAGGAGACTACTGCAACACACGTTGTATTCATTACGAATTCAAAAAGTATGCTTAGCAAGGTGGAGAAAGGAATGTTTCGTGTGGAATAGCTCTCGTCGCTTCAGAGGTCACAGATCGTGAGAATTGTATGGATATTTTGCCCTGGTCATGCGGGTGTACGAGGGAATGAACAGGCTGATAGGCTAGCAGGGAAGGCACCTCTTGGTGGAATTTTGCATATGGACAAGGGGTAGTGGGACCAGATGGAGAAAGCGTAGGAACAGATTGAGAACCCATATGTGGAAAGAATGAGATTGCGGGGGATCGGCAGGGGTTCTGGAAGAATCTCAAAACTGACAGGGAAGACCAGGACTAACTTTTAATCAGATAGAAGTGGGAACGATTAGTAGTATGACTCTTCGCTGGCTGTTGAACGAGGGAACGGAGCACGTATGGGAATGTCCTGAGTGCAGTGATGTCGGTTCTTAACTCAACTCAATTCAACTGTATAAGCTTCTACATAGGTTTGTTAAATGTGTACTCACTCCATATTGTTTAAGAATTTCCCACAGCTTGTTACTATCTACATCAAAAAATTAGTATACTGAGCCACATCACGAAGATTTTGCTGATAATTAAGATGCGAAGAGTTAGGAAGAAAATACAACCCGAAATAGGAGAAGAACAATGTGGGTTTGTAGAAGGCATCCATCCATCATGTGCCATGCCGGTAAGCGTGGGCGGTCATGTTCTGCCATCTCATTCGATCACCAGATGTCATGGATCAGCTCCGTGTTCCTGTCTCGACCATACCATGTGGCCAATCCATCCAGGTATTTACTTCTCGGTCTTCCCCTTGGTCTCTTCCCTTCGATCTTGTAGAAGGCAAGGGCACAGTAAATGCTGTGTATATTCTGAGAACAGTAATTGAACGTTCTATAGAAGTAAACAAAGATCTATATCTTTGCTTTATTGACTACACAAAAATAATAATAAGTTTCTCGATAAAGTGAGACATGTCGACTTGATAAGGATGCTTTAAGATCTACAAATTGATAGAAAAAACCTTAGACTTGTAAAAAAAACACATATTGGAAACAACAAGCTGCCATCAGAATTGATAACGATGTAGGTTAATATCAGCATATTAAAAGAGGTGTGATACAGGGATGTGTAATGTCTCCAGATCTTTTTTCCCTCTACAGTGAAAATATTTTAAGAAATATAGTAGATATGGAAGGAATCAACATTGGGGGAAGATACATCAATAACATTAAATATGCAAATAATACAGTCTTGACTGCAGACAATTAACAGGATATGCGACATTTTGTAGATGCGGTTATTGCACACAGTGAGCAACTAGGGTTAGAATTGAATAGTAAGAAGACACAGATTATGGTCGTCACTGGGAAGAAGGAAATACCACAATGTGATATACAAGTAAATGGGTATATTCTTAAGCAAGTTAATCGGTACAGTTATCTCAGAACAGTCATAACATGCCTTGAAGAGATTAGAACAAGAATTGCCATTGCGAAGGTAGCCCTTTGCAAGATGAAAAAACATACTGACCAATAAAAAATATCAATTGAAACGTCAAAAAAGGTATCGAAATCCTACATAGAACCTATACTTTTGTATGGATGTGAAGCGTGGACAATAAGCAGCCAAGCTAAAAAAACATTTGTGGAAATGTGGTTTCTGAGGAAAATGCAAAGAATACCACGGACAGAGAAAAAAACCAACGAACAAGTCCTTCAAGAAACAAATGAAGATCATTAACTGTTTAGAGACATCAGACGTAGACAGTCAACAGTTTTTCTGCATGTTATGAGAAGAACTTGGAGAACTTGGTGACAACTGACAAGATCGAAGGGAAGAGACCAAGGGGAAGACCGAGAAGTAAATACCTGGATGGCTTGACCTCGTGGCATGGTCGAGACAGGAACACGGAGCTGATCCACGACTCTGGTGATCGAGTGAGATGACAAAACATGACCGCCCACGTTTATTGGCATGGCACATGATGGATGGTGGATTTTTCTTCTACTCTATCAAATGGCTTTTCTTGGTCAACAAAGGCTAAGTAGGGTATTTCATTGAATTGGATTGATTTTTCTATAAGATGTCTAATAGCAAAAATGGCATCTGTGCATCCTTTGTTTTTTTCTAAATCCAAGTTGTGTTTCGCTTAGCTGGGGCCCTATAGTAGTTCGTAATCTTTTTTTCAAGAATTTTGCAAAACATTTTCCCAGTATGACTGAACAGTGAAACGCCTCTGTATTGTGTGCAGTCTCTTTTGTTGCCTTTGTTTTTTTTTCGAATTGGGATAATTAATAATTATGGCGTTTCCCCAGTCTCGTGGTGTCTGTTGTTCTATCCAAACATGACTGAATAGTCTATGTAGCCATGCTGTTCCTACTTCTCTTGCTGCTTTAATTAGTTTATTTGGCATTTCATCTTGTCCTGGTGATTTGTTCAATGGGGCTAGTCTGACGGCTTCTATAATTTCTTCTTTCAGTATTTCTGGTTCTAGTTCTTCGGTGGCATCTGTGTCGGTTCCTTGAGTTCATGTGACATCTGATGGGATGTTGAGAAGTTGTTCGAAGCACTGTTTCCATCTTATTAGGATTTATTTCTGTTCACTTATTGGTTCTCCATTTTTGCTGTTAATTATTTCAGTTCTCATTGCACTTATATTTTTGTAGAAGTTTCTAGTTGCCTCCTTGCAGTTTTTATTTAAGGTTTCTTCATATTCCTCCCAGTCTTTCTGTTTTTCCCTCTTTACGATTCTATTCACATGTCTTCTCGCTATTCTATATAATCGCATTTCTGTTTGCTCTTCGATCACTTTTTATATTTTTCCTTTTTGTCTTTTACAGCTTTCTTTACTTCTGTGTTCCACCAACTTGTTATTTTCTTTATCCGTGTTTTTCGTGTTTTTTCGGGTGTGGTTTCACGTGTTATTTTTGCAGTTTTAAAAATGCTTAATTTGAGCATCTCCTATTCTGCCTCAACTGTCTTTCTTTCTATAGATAATTTTACAAAGATTTCATTTAGTTCTTTTTCATAATTTTCCCTCACTGCCTCGTCTTTGAGTTTTTTTTTTTTTTTTTTTTAAAGTTTACTGATTCGCATGGTATGTATTGTCCTTGTCTTTGCTTTATTCTACTGATAGTTCTTATTGTAGCAACGACTGCTTTGTGGTCTGTTTATATTTAAGTTGGGCACTGCCCTTGCATCTAATATATTTCTCTTTCTGCTATTTCGTGTTAATTATAAAATCAATTTGGCTTTTAGTATCTAGATCGTTCCATTTATACCAGGTGTATATTTGTGAGTCTTTGTGATCATAGAATATGTTTGTTATATAGAGGTCGTGTTGGCTGCATAGCTCTATCAGTCTACTTCCGTTATCATTTCTTTCATTATGTTGGTCTCAAAATGCTCCAAGATGTTTTTCTATGCCCGCTCTGTTGTGTCCTAGTCTTTCATTGAAGTTTTCGATAACTATGATGTTGTCCGACTTATCTATTTTATTTAGTACATCATGGATGTCTTTGTAGAATTCCTCGCATTCTCCCTCATTATTGTTTGTATTACATGGTGCATATATTTGTACATATGTATATATATATATATTACCTTAGCCACAGAGACCGGTAAGTGTTAACTAAGTGGATAAAATGAAATACCCAGGGGCAATTATAATATTCGACAGAAGATGCACGACATAGATTAAGAGCAGAATAAGCAAGCAAAAGCTGCATTCCAGAACATGAAAAGTACCTTATGCAATAAGTCACCATGAATATAAGAAAGAGAGTACTGAAATGCTACATAGAACCTGTTTTGTGTTTTGCTGTATGGCAGTAAATATTGGAACGTTGATGAACAAATTAGGAAAAAGCGTGGAAGCAACAGAGATGTGGTTCCTGAGACGAATGTTGCGAATTCTTTGGACTGCCAGAGTAACTAACAACGATTGCCTGGAAGAAGCTTATGAAACTAGATCCTTAAATACAGCAATAGGAAAGAGATAAATATCATTCTTTGGTTATGTGATGAGAAGAGAGGCATCGGAGAACACTGACAACTGGAAAGATCGAAAGGAAGAGAGGCAGAGACAGACCAAGAGAAATGATGCTGGATGGATTGAGACGGTGGCATGGAGGAATATCATCAGCAGAGTTGATCCAGAATACCAAGGATCGACATCTGTGGAGAGCCATGAACACCTACACAAGCTGGCAGGGCACATGATGTATAAATGACATAAGAAACATCTCAGCACAGCAACCCCATGCACCGGTGAAGTACCAAACGTGTATACCAGAAACACACTTATTATAAATATAGTACTAAAATGGGGTGACTGTTGGCAAGCTGACACCGACAAGGAATGAACTAGAAAGGTATCTAAGAAGCTTCACGTGAAGAAACACAAACAGGAACCAGCTAGCGTGTCTCAGATTGTCTTTATCAGCCAATGATTACACACAGAGTTCTTCTTCTTCAGCGTTCCGAGCCATTGAGGTTCTTTGCTGCAGATACAATCCGTCTCCATTCATCTCTCTGGTTGACCTTCTTTGCCAGTCGTTGATTCCAAGTGCTTGTATGTCTGTATATATATATTATCTCTCCACCGTCTTCTTGGTCTACCTCGGGGTCTACGGTCATTTATTTCCTGAGTGTAAACGAGTTTTGTTTCCTTATTATCTTCCATTCTTTCTATAGGCCCCAGCCATTGAAGTCTATTAGCCTTCATGATACTAGTGATTAGCGGGGACTTAGATCATAAATGTCTTTGTTACTTCTTCTTTTCCACTCTCCACTTTGTGTAATCTTGCCAAGAAATCAACAGAAAGCTGAAAGATGCTGCTGTTGACAGCGATGTCATGTAAAGGATATGCGAATTTAAAAAAAAACTTTGTGTATCCCTAATGGGTCCAAAGATGCGTCTTAAAACTTTGTTCTCAAATGTTTGTAGCAAGGCTTCGTCTCCTTTCGTTGTACTCCAGGTTTCAGAGCCATACAGCACAACTGGTCTGATCAGTGTTTTGTATATTGTGATTTTGGTGTTACGAGATAGCGCCTTTGATTTTAGTAGATGTAGTGCATAGTATATCTTATTTCCAGAATTGATTCTAGTTTGTATTTCTTCCCTTATGATGTTGGAGCAGTTGAAGATTGTACCCAGGTATTTGTATGTTTCCGTTCTTATAATGGTCATATTATCTATTTGTATGTGGCCAGAGTTTTTAGCCATTCCTTCTCTTGAAATTACCATATATTCTGTCTTATCTTGGTTGATAACCAGCCCCATCTGTTGGGCTTTTCCCTTTAAGTGAGTCAATATTTCCAATGTCTTTTGTTCATTTTCCCCTATACTATCTATATCATCTGCATAACCAAGCAGTTTGGATGTTCCTCCAATATCACATTCCTCCTTTATCTTCCTTACAACTTTCTCTAGAGCCAGACTGAAGAGTAGCGGCGATAGTGCATCACCCTGTTTCAAGCCAGATGTTATTTGGAAGGGGTCTGATTTCCTGCCTTTATATGTTACTATATTATAAGTATCTTCCATGCATAGTCTGGTCATGTTGATTAACTTCCTTGGTATTCCAAATTCCTGCATAGCATTCCACAGACTATTCCTATGGACACTATCATAAGCCTTGTTAACATCAACAAAAATGTTATGGAGATCTCTTTTATATTCCCAATTTTTCTCGGCTATTTGTCGTAAGATAAATATCTGATCTATTGTTGATCTGTTTTGTCTAAAATCCGCCTGGTAGTCACCTAATATGTCTTCTGAATATGGTTTTAGTCTATTTAGTAATACTGCGGACTGCGGATAGTATCTTATAGCTTATGGACAGTAGTGATATTCCTCTATAATTTTCACACTGGAACTTGTCTCCTTTCTTAAAGATAGGTATCAATAATGACTCTTTCCAGTCATGGGGTAATTCTTCAGTCCTCCAGATTTTTATTATTAGTTCGTATAGCTTTCGATGTAATGCATGGCCACCCGCCTTTATAAATTCAGCAGCAATTTCATCAGCCCCAGTTGCCTTATTGTTTTTAAGTCGTGTGATTACATATAGGATTTCTTCAAATGCAGGTTCTTCAATTTGTGGTTCACACATTAGAACCTCTTCCTGTGGGAAAGTGTTACTTGGAGCTTCAATCAATCAATCATGACTCGCCATTTCACTCGATCACCAGAGTCGTGGATCAGCTCAGTGTTCCTGTCTCGTCCATGCCATGTGGCCAAGCCATCAAGATATTTTCCTCTCGGTCTTCCTCTTGGTCTGTTCCCTTCGATCTTGCCAGTTGTCACTAAGTTCTCCAATCCATTTTTTCTCATATTATGTCCAAAAAATTTTGACTGTCTACGTCTAATTTCTCTAATCAATCTACGATCTTCATTTGTCTCCTGTAGTACTTGGTCATTGGTTTTTCTATCTGTCCATGGTATTCTTTGCATTTTCCTCAGAAACCACATTTCTGCAGCCATCATATGTTTTTCAGCCTGACTGCACATTGTCCAAGTTTCACATCCATACAAAAGAACAGGTTCTATGTATCCCCTCAACACTCTTTTTCTCGTTTCAAATGACATCTTTTTATTGGTCAGAATGTTTGGAGCTTCACAATTTAGTAATTCAACAAAGTATTCTTTCCATGTGTTGCACATTTCTTCATTGGTATCTATCATATTCAAATTTTTGTCTTTTAAACCATATGTGTTGTGTTGGTGCCCTCGTTTCATTAACTTAAGTTCTTTAAAAACTTTCTGGATTCGTTTTTCTGGTGATTAGTTTCCATATCTTTGATTATATTACTCATATACTCTCGCTTCTGCTGTCGAACTATTTTTGTAGCCTCTTTACATTCATTTCTATATTGCTCTTCCTTTTGGATGTTGTTGCTGTCATTTAGCCATAGCTGTCTGGCATTCTTTTTCCTAATGACTGCTTCTTCACATTTTGGATTGAACCATCTGTGCTTTCTATGCGTGGTTAACACACCGAGACATTCTTCTGCGGTAGATTGAATTGTGTTCTTGATGTTCCACCAAGTTTGGTCAACGCTTTCCTCCAACGGGTTTTGTAGAATTTCAAGTTTACACACATAGTTAGAAAACTGTAAATATAACAATCACAAATAAATAACACACTACTGATACTGACACATTGCTGTCTTGACAGACAATGGTATGTAAGCTTCAAAATAGACATAACTACACCCTATGGCGGGGGCCTGGGATGGAGTTATTCCTCTCTAAAGCACAGAGCCGGGGCTGAATTGAAGAGATAATGTGCTGCCCATGCAGCATGACAGGCCATGGCCAGTTTACTCCAGAGGGAACGTAACACCAATACAACTGGAATAAGACAAGCTGCAGAAGCTGTTGGATCAGCCAAGCAATGCTCTAATTGTCCGTCAGTCCGAACTTAGATTCTAGACCAGTTGCTAACCAAGACTTAGAGTCTCACATGCCCTGCCTTCATATTTAGTCTTTAGGTTGCATTTCCTAGGATAAGATTTGTACCCTCCCCATTGCGCTCCTCCGCCCGAAGTCGTTGGAACAATGTGTTGTGTTGTTTTTGGTGAGCGTTGGCCAACATGATCCGGCTGGCCGAATGGCCAGAACGCCGGATTCTCATTCCAGAGACCCGGGTTCGAATCCTCGGTAAGGTGTGGGAATTTATTTTCTGTCGGGGGCAAAAAGAAAATCCTAACCTGCACAGTTCGTGGCGACTGCACAAGTCAGGCGGCCTTAATTCCCCAGGGTCAAAGACCCCCTGCCATACACAGCAAGGTACTATAATGGCAGTAAATAACAGTGAAAGTAAATGACAGTTGGCCAACATTCGGCGCTAACAGACAGCAGGTAGTACCGTCTACTGTTATACGGTAGTTCAGTCATATCTGACAGAATAAATAATCCACACGCATCAAGACATGCTGTGTTGTTTGTCCATCAAGAATGATGATGATGACCATTCATCTCCATCCAGTGGGGTTGAAGGTATGGAGCCGTGGGTTCTAAGATGGCTGATAAGGCCTATTTTGGCTCGAAATGTGTTTTTTGCGTACATTCCAAGTTCCAATTGTTATAGGGAATATGGTTTACACTTTTAGCTTTGCTTGTTTTATCTTTGTTCGTATGTCGACCGCAATTAGGGTACCCACCAACCGCGGCTAGCTGGTTAGGTAGTGATGGAGCAGACAATGTTTAGGGCACCTTTTCTATCAACTTCCTTATGCTATGGAGGTGAGCAGTGTGTTCCTATAGAGGGCTGCACAGTCGCTCAGGGGGCTGCCGAATCCCACTGCTGCTCCGGTCAGTAGAAGACCACCATATGGCCTGAGCCGCATGTGTGCAGGTCTGCGACTACGGCTGCCAGCGTACCCACGCCTGCCGCTTCGCCGCCCGCCCATCGCCACAGGGCTTGAAGGTGATATATGACTTTGGATGAAGAATGTCTTGCGCGATGACTTGGATTAAAGTGAGAAAGAGTTGCGCAATTCGTCGACCTCACTCTCTCGCCTGAGTGAGTCCAGAGGAAAGACAAGTCGAGACGAGTGGAGACAAATACAGGTGCAGTTGATGACCAGGGCGCTCTACGTGCCTTGCCGAGCTCATTACGTTCCACAACGCTTTGCAGGTAAACGCCGTCTTGCCCGTCCAGCCCAAAGGCCGGGAGACAAAAATACGGTAAGGCAGAACAAGATATATATATATATATATATATATATATATATATATATATATATATATATATATATATATATATATGTGTGTGTGTGTGTGTGTGTGTGTGTGTGTGTGTGTGCGCGCGCGCACGAAAGACGTGTAAGTTTACCTCTTTTCGCAGAGGCACTCGTTGCCACCAGCTGCGCTTGCAATCTCCACAGGCGAACTGTCTCACAGAATCTTCTATTTTGTTCTCCAGGAGAGAAGCCAAGTTCTTGGAATCATCTCCCTCAAACTCTTCAGGTATCGTGGTACTCTAAAATGGAATCAAACAAGTCTATTAGGGATGCCTCTCTGGTTCAAGAAGCCGTGGTGACGTTGTGGTTAGTGGGCTTGCTAGCCAAAAACAGTGGTTCGGGTTCAATACTCAGCGGAGGTGGGATTTTCTTGGCCCACCAGTAAGACTTCTCCGTGGCTGGAGGGATGAGAGCGGTACGCCAGTGACGGGGTAGCGGGATCGTTTCCTACACCCGTCAGTGGGGTCTTCAACCTTGTCTTCGTGTTCAGGAAGCAGTGACAAACTAAACAAGTTAGCTGCATAACCTTTACAGAGATCGCAATCAACCCCGGCATTTTTTGTGTGTGGCTATTTGTGATTTCTTGGCAAGTTTATCTTCAGTAGTTTGCCATTGCTTTCTGAACGAACCGGCATTCATACCTATTGCATGAAAACCAGCGCAAGCCGGTTTGCTTTCAAATTGCCCGCAGCTGTGTTTCAAATGCGGCACGCGGGATTTCGAATTTCGTTCGTAATCCATTCGCCACGGCGCCGGCCAGTGACACACTTCTGAACGTAAAATTCTTCATAAAATCAATCTGGCTTGGGGTTGATTGCAGCGTCCTGGAAATGACATGACATGTTGTAAAGACCGGCTCTGGCCTTGATCAAGCTTAATACAAATGGGCACTGGAGAAGGAAAGCTGACCCCATAGGTCTTAGCCTAGTAGATGTGAAAGTCAAACATTTCACACCCCCAACAACACCAGCTATAGGACTACCTATTAATTCACCTGTTTGCTTGTCTCAATGACAGTACTCTGTCATTCCTCTTCAACATGAGGGTGTAAGTGTCAGACAGAGAAGTCCCCTGATGCTTGGTCCAATGTTTCACAGACAATGACCAATGTTGTCCCAGCCCACTTGTGGTCATCCAGGTCTTAATTCCTGTCTCTTAGTCTCTTAGGTTACTGACCTTATATAATACATACCTGACCAAATCATGTCAGTATTTCGTATGCAAGAGGTATAAGAATGCAGCAGCATTTCTCTGTGAAATTTTTCAGTATTTCTTATCAAGGACAGGACAGAAAAGCGATTGCAGAAGCTGCCAGCTTTTCAACCTGAAATATTTCAGTTTTTCTTATCCAGAAAATAGAGGAATCTGACAGTTTTTCAACCTGAAATATGTCAGATTTTCTTATCCTGGAAATAGAGGGATCTGACAGCAGTTCACCCTGAATTTCCTACAGGTTAGTATTTACGGCTGTTATTTCCGAGTATTCATGATTTGATCACTTCTTTTAAACTGTTTGCTCCGTTTTATCATGGTTGTACATTTTGAATATCCACTTTATAACCAATTGTAACGTCTGGAACGAGACCAAGAGGACGTCCAAGAAGAAAATGGAGTGACAACATCAAAGACACTACAGTCACACGGAATGACACTATCCAGTGCCGCCCACCGAGCGCTGAAGCTCAAATAATTCCTTCCCACGACGCTAGACAGTAGAAGTGGATGATAATGATGATGATGATGATGATGACGACGATGATGATAAACATCCTTATAGCTATATAGAGAAATGTAAACGAGAATACTGAGTGCAAACAACATCATCTATCAAATAATACCTATTCTAAAACATCCAAATATCAACATGCATAAAAACAAAAGAAGAAGCTGACAGACGATTTATTATTCCAAACGCTGTGCCACCAATGCCTGACATCGACAATCCTAGAAACACACAGGCGTACGTAAAAATCAGACCATGTGAGATAGGATGCATAAGAAACTGAGCTGGAAAATTAGAGGAGATTGACAGACAAATGAGAAAAACAAGAAAAAGTGTGGGGATAACACCGCTTACTAACTAACTTTACAGAACAGCAGCAAATTAAATGATGTGTACATTTAGCTAGAATGACAAAAATATCAACCAGCGGCTAAAGCGTTCTACGTGAGAACATCGGGATACAAGGAGAGAGGACGACCCAGGAAGAGATGGCTAGATGGAGTAACAGGCACTGAAGAAATCAAATATGATGTTAGTACAAGCAACAAGGCAAGCGAAACACAGAGAATTACATGTACCTTCTCTCTGCGACGCTTCACTGCAAAAACAGTAGGACAAAAGAAGAAGAAGATAGCGTTCTTAAAGTTGTGAACAACGTGGAAATAAATAACCTGCAATGTGTGACAGTAAATTAACGCTCACAGAGAACTGTTCTGAACCAAAGCCTCAGAACATGTATGAGTTAATGTATTGTCTCAGTGATACAGTTAACTGACATTCGCGAGCTGAAGATAGTGTAGAAAGGGAACAATGAACTGGAATACGAGTGAAAAAACGTATACAATAAAATAAATACCACATTCTGGAATCATGGCACAGCAAAGGCAAGGATATAACCTCATCCGTCAAGAGCATCCAGGAAAGTTAACCAGGTCAACAAACGCCCGTAGAAACTGGATATGCCAGCAGAAAGGCACAGGTATGGCAGCTTTGCTGTAAACAAGCATGACGCAATTACGTCCAAACCAGACATTTCGAATTAACGACAAAGAAGAAGAAGACAAGAACTTGGGATAAAGTATGCCACAGAGCACCAAGAGCTGGACAGGTACAGGTGTGTACTGATGATGGTACAGGTGTGTATAGTCAGGGTGTGACAGGCAACAAGAATCTATTGACACTAGTTATCAGATTGATTGATTGATTGATTTAGGAACCGACATCACAGCATACGGGGCATTCCCATAAGCGCTCCGTCCCAATCCTCAACAGCCAGCGAAGAGTTCCAACACTAATAGTACCAGCAGCAATCTGAATATATGTCCGTCTCGCCTTTCCTCTGAGCGTTGATCGTCGGCCAAATCCCCTCGTCACCCCTCGCAGTCGCATTCTTGCCAGACCATGGTGATCCATTTGCTCTTCCAAGATGTACACAGCCAATCTGTCCGCCTGTTCATTCACCAGCACACTAGCATGCCCCGGAGAAAAGATCCAGACGATGCTTGTCACCCGTGACTTCCGAAGCGAAGCAAGCCACTCTGCTCGAAGCTTGCCTGTTTTCACCCTACTCAGCATGCTTTCTGAGTCAGTTACAATCACGATGTGTGTGTGTATCGTATTCTCCATCCAGCGGAAGGCTGCACTGACCGCCTCCACCTCCATTCTTAAGCTAGATGTTGTGGTATCATATGCCAGGCCCTCCTGCACCAAACGTCGACCATTGGCTTTTGCTAAGAACCCCCAGGCACTTCTCCTACCTCTCAACACCGACCCATCTGTGTAGATAATCACATCACCTGAGCGAGCATTATCCTGAATTATTTGCTGGATTTCCACTTCCGTGGCCCCTGTTGGCCACTCCCTGCTCAAAGTGATTATAACTCTGCACAAGTCTGACTGCTCCGCTGACACTCTGACCCACTCTTCTAATCTCCTAATGTTCTCCAAGGGGCACACCTGCTTGATCGTATCCTCCGCCTGAGCCATCCATGATTTCCCTCTTATCAGTCGCTGACCCTTAACGGCGTCCAGCGCCTCATGCAACGGGTGATCTGTGTCTGCAGCTACTCTGAGGTATGCCTTCGCCTGCATCACCTTGAGCCTACCTGCAACAGTACGGCAAACCAATGATGTAACGCATTCACACAACTGGGGTGTCTCTGGTGCATCCCAGAATGACTCGCATAGCTTCGTTCTGTATGCGCTCTAATTTCACCAGCTGACTCTTTGAGACAGTGAGCAGTCCTAGTCCATAATCAATCACTGAGAGGATCAAGTGCTGGTATAGTGTGAAAAGCATTCTCTGCTCTGTGTCCATTGCAGCCATAGTTTTAAGTGCATTGAGTCCCTTTTGAGATCTTGTCACAACCGTCTCCACATGGTCCTTGAAGGACAGACTCCTGTCAAATGTGATTCCCAGATACTTCAGTTTGTTCTCTCTGTTGACGCTTCTACCATCTATCGTGAGGCTTGGGACATCAGCTCTCACAATCCTGTTGTCCAGAGAGCACCACAAAACAGCTGCCTTTTCCGGGTGGATGACAGCACTCATTTCAGTGCACCAGTCAATCACATTGTCTACTGTTGCCTGTAGCTCCTGGGCTGTTTGCTCCCTATCTCTCCCCTGCCTATATGCAAGAATATCATCTGCAAATGTTAGTATCCTTCCAACCCCTGGTGCTTCTAGGTTTGCAATCTTGCTCGTATACACATCATAGAGCATCGGTGAGATTGCTGATCCCTGTGGCTGTCCCAGGGTTAAAATATTTGACTCTGAGGTCCATGCACCCAGACGGAGAGCAACCCGACGAGAGTGCAGGACGGCTGCTATCCAGTTCACCAACCAGGGATTGACCCCCTTCTCCATCAGTACGGTCATCAAAATATCATATCGAACTCTATTGTATGCATCCTCGAGATCAAGCGCTACCGCCATCGTTTCCTGTCTACTCTGGAACCCCTCATAAACATCAAAGGCAAAAGTGGCTGCATTTGACCAGGTATCTTTTTCTGGTCTGTAGCTCCCCAGGCCTCTTGGAAGAAGCTTCCCCCTTTCCAAGAACTCTTGCAGCTTGACAGCGACTATCTTCTCTAGAACCTTCCCAAATGTATTTTGAAGGGTGATGATCCTAAAGCCACTAAGCTTTGAATGATCCTTGAATGGTTTTGGGAGAGGGATGAGATAGCTGTGCACCCAATCCTGCGGTACTGATGCTGTCCTAATGCTCTGGTTAAAGCAGTCGGTCATTTCCTTCAGGTCTGCATCGCTCAAAGCCTTCATGTGGCCATACCTAACCCCATCGGGCCCTGGTGCCGTGTCGTTTGCCTTTTTCAAAATATGTTTAACATCTTCAACCCGTATGTCTTCATAATGCATATTCTTCATGGTGCCAGATAATTCCTCTCTAACTGCATCTCTGGTGTCCGCATCATTATGATTGGTCTGCTCTAAAAATCTCTGGAGAAACGCCTCCCCTTTCTCTTTGTCTGTTGTCACGCGCACACCATCATCTCTATAAATTGTTCCCACTGTCATAGACCGATCTTTTCTTTGTATTTGTATGTGCAGTTTCCAGAATTTTCGCAGTGTTTTATCACCTACAATCGCCTTCATGAAACATTCCCATTTTGCCTTTTTTGCCTCTGCAGCACAGCGCTTGAAGACCTCCACCTTGTCTTTCTTGACATTTTCCGCGGTGTCAACTTCCTCTCGTGAGCTTCGGGGTGTCTGTCGCACTTTCCTTAGATGCTTCACTGCAGCTCTCTTTGCTTTCCAAGCCTGGTCTACTTCTGAGGTCCACCATGGGGGCTGCAAAAAAGGAGTTTTAACATTTCTGTTGCAAGCCCGCTGTCTGAGGCGTCCAAAAAGGCTATCGGTCCACTCATACCGGAAGGTCTTGCGCGCTCTCTCAGCCTTAACTTTCCTGGCTTTAGAGATCAGGACTGAGCATGGCAAGTGATCACTCCCATGGTCATTCAAAACAGTCCACTTTACATCAAGGACTGATGACTGGGAGACAAGTGCCAAGTCAATAGCTGTGTCTGCATCGCCAGGCCTCATTGCCATTCTAGTCGGCCTACCATCATTTATGCAGACCACTTCGGAGTCCACCATGGCATCCGCAAGGGCAATTCCCTGTTGGTTTTCTCCACTACTGTCCCAATCTCTGCTCCTCGCATTGAAGTCTCCACATATGAGTAGCCTATCACCTGGTAATTCTTCCAATTCCTTAAGCCAGTCCCAGTGTTCCTTTCTGACAAAACAGTCCACTGTAGCATATACATTTATGATGTTCCAACTTAAGCCACCAATCTCCATTTGTATAGCCTGGACCTCTCTTGCACTATGATTCCACTGGCTCAAGTCAAGTACCGCATGCTTCACTCCTTTCTTCACCACCAGACCTTGCCCATGTCTCTTCTGCCCAGTAGGGTTTATATAACTGGCGTACCCAGGGCAATGGTATTTGTCTGTATTTAGCTCCTGGAGCATGAGGACATCAAAATCATATATAAGCCTCTCCAATACAGGACCGCTCTGCCTGGCACTACGACAATTCCAGTACCCCACTCTTACATGGTTGAAACCTAGTCTCTCCACTTTTCGTCTTGTTCTCCTGGCGCCTGCCCTCCTATTTCTATGTCTTCTTCTCACACCATTTCCTCGTCTTCTCCTCCTCACTCTCTCTTCGCTAGCCTCTGAAAGATATGTAAAGCGCAGAGCACGTGCTCCGTAGCTCCGGCGACGATTCCCGTGTTGAATTAATTCCATAAGCAAAGTTTGGATATTGCAGGAAATAAACGGTCACCCTAGCATTGCCTGCTTGCTAGGGAAGAGGCAGGGGATGTCCCGCTGGAGTCCATACATCCTGGTGCCGCCCAAGACGCCTGCCAGACGTCCAACGTTCACGACCAGTTTACCCATGGCCATCAAGTTCCTAGATGGACTACTGTCCAAAGCTAACAGGTTCCACCTACCCTGGGGAGGGGTTAGATTAGTTTCTGATAACTAGTCTGGGGTAAAGCTGGGGCGACCATCCCCAACCCAGCGCGTCCACAGGTGGCGGATCGTGGAACGGCCTCTATATATAGAGGTTAGCTGCGAATACCCAATACCTAGTTATCAGAAAGTCAATACAACATGTGATCAGGCAGACTAATTACGCCACCAGTTCCAGTAGTTCGGCATTCTCTCAAAATCTGCTGGTCACACAGAATCTGACTGAACGCTGTTCAGGTGACATACCTGGTTCGGCCTTGAACCCTTCCCCTCTCCCATTCTTAACGTCACATGTGGACCAAAGCTCATCGCCAAAAGCGGATATAAAATAGATAACGGACAGCAGTTATATCAACATTATTTAAAGATATCAAGCAACACAACATTATCAACAATGTTCTAAGATTACAAGTGACATAATTTTGTCAGTTTTTTTTCAGTGTCAGTTTCACTTGAATGTTAGAATCATCCCTCCAGTTAATTTTAACTTGTTCAAGACAATAGAATATTTCTTATCTTCAAACCACTGTCATGACTAGACCAAACAGAGATACATGCAAAAACAAACAGATGTAGATAACGCAGAGAGATGAACAGACACACACAGAGATGACAACACAGAGAGATAGACAAAAGCACATAGAGATGACAACACAGAGAGATAGACAAAAGCACATAGAGATGACAACACAGAGACAGGACAGAAACATAAAGATAACAACAAGAAGAGATAAACATCACAAAGAGATCGTCCACACAGGGTGATAACACGTAATGATAGACACGCATGGATATATATAGCACAGAGCTATAGACAAAAGACACAGACAGACTATGATGTACCTGTTTTAGGAATGCGCTCACTTGATCCTCTTTCTCTGTACATTGATGAAAAGCGTAAGTTAAAATAATGTTTTTTTAAATGTTGTGAAAGAAAAAAATGGAGAAGACAAAAAGATGGAAGAAGAAGAGGAAGAAGAAGAAGAAGAAGAAGAATAAGAAGGAGAGAGAGAGAGAGAGAGAGAGAGAGAGAGAGAGAGAGAGAGAGAGAGAGAGAGAGAGAGAGAGAAAGAGAGAGAGAGAGAGTTGGTAGTAGTAGTAGTAGCAGCAGCAATAGTAGTAGTAATAGTAGTAGTAGTAGCAGAATAGCAGTAGTAGCGGTAACAATAGCAGC
Organism: Cepaea nemoralis; assembly: GCA_014155875.1. Taxonomy (NCBI): domain Eukaryota; kingdom Metazoa; phylum Mollusca; class Gastropoda; order Stylommatophora; family Helicidae; genus Cepaea; species Cepaea nemoralis. The sequence continues at coordinate 113,645 of JACEFZ010023690.1, forward strand.
AGTAACAGCATCAGCAGTAGTAGCAGTAACAATAGTCGTCGTCGTAGTAGTAGTAGTAGTAGTATTAGTAGTAGCAGTAGTAGTAGTAGTAGCAGCAGCAGTAGCAGTAGTAATAGTAGCAGTAAATTAGCAGTAACAATAGCAGCAGCAGTACTAGCAGCAATCGTAGTAACAGTAATAGTAGCACCAGCAGTAGTAGTAGCAGAAACATTAGTAGTATCATTATTAGATACAGTTGTAGCAGTTAAAATACAGCAGTAGCATTTGTAGTAACAGTAACAGTAGTAGTAGTAGCAGTAGTAGTAGTAGTAGTAGTAGAAGCAGCAGTAGAAGTAGTTGTAATAGTAGCAGCGATAGCAGCAGCAGTAGCTGTTGTAGCAACTGTGAGTAAAAGCAGCAGCAGCGGCACTATAGTTACAGTGGTAGTGACAGTATTTATAGTGGTAGTGACAGTATTTACAGTGGTAGTGACAGTATTTATAGTGGTAGTGACAGTATTTATAGTGGTAGTGACAGTATTTACAGTGGTAGTGACAGTATTTACAGTGGTAGTGACAGTATTTATAGTGGTAGTGACAGTGTTTATAGTGGTAGTGACAGTATTTATAGTGGTAGTGACAGTATTTACAGTGGTAGTGACAGTATTTATAGTGGTAGTGACAGTATTTATAGTGGTAGTGACAGTATTTACAGTGGTAGTGACAGTATTTACAGTGGTAGTGACAGTATTTACAGTGGTAGTGAC